>CM067304.1:56066679-56226679 GCA_034231615.1 Meghimatium bilineatum
TCAATCAAGTGACTCGTCAATTATACAGTCACGTGGACTCATCAGATATATTTCTTAAAAGTGACGTAATTTAACTTTTCCCATCTTAAAGATTAGTGAATCTACTTTGTGATGTGATGTACAGACTAACAGAATATTATCTAAGAAAAAAAAGACGCTGATGATAATCCCGTTAGCTCTGAAAAGGTACCTCTTTACAGCCAATATTCTTCCAGACAAAAGACCAGGTTCATTCAGTTGTTAACTAAGGTAACACCCGAAATCGTGTTAGGTTATGTGAAAGACGTGGTTGTGTAAGGGCGGTTTATGAAAAATCTGTAGGAGTTCCTTCATCAACGTGTGTTATCAAAGTTCTGGCAATTAGTAAAGGTGAGTCCGGAGAATTACGTTATGTTGTGGTGTGTATCTCTGCTGTGCAGTCTGTGTTTTTCGATCAGACGTTGACTATTTCAGCATGCACATTAGGATACTAACCGTCTACGTGATGTATCAAACTGCACACCCAAAACATGAATCGTCTCTTGCAACATATATATCAGATTACAGTGTTACAATTCTTTAACCACATGTCGGGAAGCAGATACACGCTTGAGGAATATTATTTATTTGTTCTTGTAAAATATGAAAAAACTATTATTTTATTTAAATGTTCCGATGACTCATTTCCTGAGACAGCATGAAACATTTTTTGTTAATATTGCAAGAATTTTCATAGACTGTTTTTTTTCCTCAAACTCCCACCGGTGAGCAGGAGTGTAGTAGGAACATTTGTATAGATACAATAAACAATCGTCTCAATGTTGAGAACATGCAAAGTTTATTTTGTAAAGCGGTGAATGGTGGTATAAGCAAAAGATATAAAATAAAACTAAATGATGGGCATACATGATTCGAAAATCCTTTTAAAAACAAAATAAAAACAATGCTCCCCCACCCCTCACACCCTTCATCTTTTCTTTCTACTCCGCTTGATAAATTTTTAAACAAAACCGTGAAACAGACAGAACTACATGACATAGAGATAGAATCTGAAATATGAAACAGATTATCATGTCCTCCTCCTACCAGTCGCTCCAGTTGCCTTCCCTCTGTCATCTTCAAGAAGGAATTTTCAACCTCCTCTCTTCCTCAAATTCCCCTTCCAACTCCTAGCCTTCAACACGCTTACGACCTCTCCCACCCATCCTCAACCAACCCCCCTACTCCTCACCTCTGCTTCCTCCGCCGAGGATACAATTTCTCACGTACTTAGAGAAGAGGGGAAGTGATGATAATTACAGGCAGGAATATTACTCCCTTTAAAACGAGAAGTATGTTTTCATAAGCAACTACGTCATGTCATGCTACGACCGAGATTAGATTTCCTTACCATATTCCGCTGTAACAAGGCGCCGCCTCTCCTGACACAAACCTCGGCCTTTGCACCTTCTCCTTTGCAGATTAGATGAGCAAGTATATTTTAAACAGAACCACTTGAGAGTAGAGAAATATAATTGGAAAATGTTTTTAAAAGGATGTGCAACTGAAATCTGCGGAGAGCATTAAATTGCTAAATCAACATCCGTAAGGGAAGATTCTAAACAGGATTATAATAATATGAGAGCATTTTTGGAAGGATGGCCGTGTCTTGTTTCATATTTTTTTAAATTTCTGGTGACTGTTGACGTTAAATGTTGTTTTTGTGCGATGTTATCCACCTTTCATAAACTTCTGCCACGCCTTCAGTCACTTTTTTCCCGATCGTATCATTCCGAAATATTAAATGTTATCATTTTTTGAGTGCCGTGTACTTTTTACCATGCGAAATGTCACTCTAGCCATTCGTATTCCAACTTCGCGTCTCAATCTATGCCGCATGTTTAGTGTAGTATGCTGCCAAACTATATAGTGTGGTGTGTTTTTGCTGCGCTGCTGGTCTTAATTCACAACATGATATGACTGTTTGGAGAGGACTGCTTCATGGTCTGCACACTTCCATCAATGATAACAGCTAAATATTTAATACAAATATTATACTACATATGTGTAGCTTACCGGGATCCGAAATGGTGGCTAAAGATAGGAACACTTCTACCTGACATGCATGTTATACAAGACGACTAAGAAGATTAGACGTAAGGTTGGTTACACCAAATAATGATCTTCACTGTCATGAAGTCTCCTGAAGACCGATGTAGCTTCGAGGGAATTAACAATTTTATCCGAGGAATGCATCTTGATGGCAGGATGGACATGGCAAATGCTCCCGCCGTAGTAGAAGGATGCCAATTCGTGGCATTACATTCTACAGCAACACCGAGTAATCAGTCACCTGTAACTTGTGAAAAATCTGTAAAACTTACCGTGGGTTTATCATCATCATCAATCACCATCATCATCATGTCACTCTGAACACGTCCGTATGTGCTCCGATCTCATATTCAATGTCTTTCAACATGCGGTAACTGACAGTTTCCTATCTGCGTTGGTCAATAACTCTTCTTTTGATCCCTGTGTAATGTTCGTTTCTTGCAACACCCCTCTTCTGGTGTCCTCGCAGGGCTGTATTCTATCCATGGATAGGGAAGAAGAACTACACCTTACATCTTCCGCCTGGTCTAACTCCTTGATTGCATTCAAAATATATGCACAATCCATTGAGCTACCTACCACTGGTCAATGTTGCCATACTGAAAAGTCTATCAGCTCTTTCATTTTACCCTAACAAACATCATCAATTTTCTTTTAAAAATCAACGTCATCATTAAACGCACAATACCCTAATTTTAATGTAGAATTTTACGGGTTAAATCACTGTCTGTATATTTAAGCAAAATTGTATATTGCGATTCTGTATTGTCCGTGTGTTTTAGTTGACAGAGGGAGAACCAAATAATGATAACACTGTATTGAATGTCGTACGATGTTACCGAGTTTATGCGTTGGATCAAAGTGACATAAAACGTCATGCTGAAGACGAATGCGCGTAAAGGAACATATTCATTCATTAGGTGCCATGCCGGCTGGCGTAGGCGATCATGGCTCCTCGGAACTATCTATCTCCAGTACTATGTATCAAGACCGTTTTTGTCTCCTAAACGAGCATATACCCCAGTCATATCATAAACCACAATGTAACGTATTATATTGTTTCAGGAAGAAGAAGGCGAAGAAAAATAAAAACAGGAGGAAGAATACTAAAACCGGATGAAGAAGAAGTAGGAAATAAAAGAAAGAAGAGGTGGAGGCGGGAGATGATGAGGATCCTTCATATCGTGTTCCCTTAACATTGTGCATGAGGTTCTTCAGTCTAAACTAGTATTCCCTGCTGTTTTTAATGTATGCTCATATAATGTCTTCGACACATTCACATTATGGTAATATCACTATAGCAAAGATTTATTGCGAAATATACTTGTGAAAAAAGACGCGATGTTTAGTTGGTAGCTCACATCGTTTCCATGGTGACTTCAGGATCACAGCCATGACGCATAAATATGTGTTTACGATTCCTAACCTGCGTACTTTCATGTAATGTATGTGGAAGTATTATTCCAGAATGTAGAAAGTTGTGCCAGACGATAGATCTGATAGTCAACTTTCTAAAGACTTCGCCGGTGCTACGGTGTATGTGCATCTGTGCTATAATCCTATTGAGAGTGTACTTTAGGTCCCTGTGCGTTTGACATCATTATTTCAACTGCAGTTGGTAACACTCAATCAACGTGCCAATGATATTCCAGTGCATATAGATTATGAAGTCCAGGTTCTAATCAGTGAGAAATCCTCAGATAGAAATTATGGGTCTGTGTTTCAGTATGTGTGCATTGATTGAGCATACATGAGTTAATGCAGAGGGATGTTCATTAAGGAAGAAAGTGGTGCTTTCTGTACAAGCACTAGCCGTATGACAACGGAGGTGATGGCGGTGAACAGGGAAATGATATATCTGGAGTCTCAGACTGCTACGGATGTCTGTTTTTTCTGATTATTTTAGTATACAGTGTACTTCTAAAGATTCAGTTGGACATTTAAGCCATAAATGGTGGGAGCTGTAGAATGAAGTCTGTGCTGAAGAAAGTTACCTTCGTTTTTGTACCCGGACACGTAGCAGGTAGGTGTTTGGGGAAATGAATGAACAGGACATTGTGTCAAATGCTAGTGGTTGTTCAATGAGTCGTGCTGATAATTTGAATGCAACCAAGGTGCTAGACCTGTTGGATGATATGGTGTGTACTTCTCCTTCCGTCTATGTGGCTAGAATACAGGACATGGGAGTGAAGAGTGGTGTTGCAAAAAACGAGCGGCATATAAGAATCAAAAGAAGATGTATCAACCAACACAGAACAAGAACAGTTATTTAACACAAGCTGAAGGACAACACTGAATATGATATCGGGACAGCCATGTACGTGTCCGGAGTGTCATGATGATGATCTGACGACTAACTAATAGTACCGCAATATTTCAATTTTTTGGGGTTGTTCTTTGCAATGAGGGAGCTACGTGTGATTATAGAAGGCATATTCCACCATTTTGTATGTAGACATCCAATCACATTAATGCTTCTAATTCTTTCTTCTTTTTCTGCGCTCATTCTCAAAGAGCAATTACTAATTTTCGTGTTATGCGCCGGAGAGAGCGAAGTACATTGTGATATATACTGTTTTATTTGCGCCGTGTAGGTCTAGCACGTCCTATTTCAGCATGCTTTTACTTCAGGTGATCTTTCTGAGTATATTGCAGCTTTAATATCGGTCGCCAGGCGACGAGTGTGTATCAACTCTACGCCAGACGGGTTTTCACCCACAGTGCCGTTGGAATTTTAGGCCAAAAACATGTCTCTAGGTGTCTCCGAGAATACAATAAGCAAGGACGTGGACTTGGGTCAAAAACGTCTATTTTGTATGAGGTGTTCTGCTGCCAGTGACCCTCGCTCATATAGTTAGACAGTCTATTGCCACATTTGTCTTCGGTTACTGAATCTTTTCTCATCTGTAAGCCTGGTTCTGGTATAGGAAATTGATGGACTGATAAATTAAAAAATAGTTGGATCGATCTCTTTCAAGTCTGAGCTTCTACATCAATTATTCAGCTTTCTGGGAATATATGGTATCCGGTTTATTTTTTCACGGAACATACTTTCGGAAGGTAACTAGGCGCATGCCTTCGAACATGAAATCTATTTTAGTTAAGTATCGTTATTGTTTTCTAAAATGTACGTGCACATGATACATGTTTTAATGACACAGTATATGTCTTAAGATGAGTCTAAAGCTATTTTGCATATGTTTGACGTATTCTAACGCCGTGTTACTTCCACATTCTACTGAATAAACTAGCCTTTTTTTCTGGAGACTTGTTCACTATTCTCGTTGTCGTTAGATTTGGAACATGACATCGTGCAGTCTAGGTAGGCCGCTGTTTTATACTGTTTTGTGACAAAGTTCTGGTCTTGGTGGATCAAGATGTGCTAATTCAAAGATTTAATATATCTAATTTATATTTATATTCCCTAGAAAATCACTACAGCCAACAAATTCTGGGTTGATGGCTCTTTAGGTATAAGGTATGTTGATTATCCTCTTCGCACACCGTACAAGTCCATAGGTAATGATCTCCGCTTCAGTAAATCTCTCAGGGTATAACGACTGATGGTTTCGGTTCTATGTTGGTTCACTGAATTTTTGAAATCTTTGTTACGGGTTCTCTACAGGCCACGCACATCCTCACTCCCAATTCGCGCATTCTCGATATTGACTCATGCTCATTCATCTCAAAATTAGGGGTATACCGGATTTCGGCTCCGGCTCCGGTAAATCCGGCCATTTTTACAAATCCGGCTCCGGTCCAATTTTGCCGGATTTAGGCCGGATTTGTGTTGTCTAGTCAGGTGAATTTTCTGTACATGTTTCATGAGGTCAAGCACAGTAGTACTTCCAGTTTACTATTTCTCGCTGATGTAAATAAGCATTTTAAAAAAAACATTCATTTTGAATTTTAATGGTACATTACTTCTTGAGTTTGTGGGACTTGAATATATCGAATTTTCGTAAATTTCTTTGATCCTGCCGATAAAATAACATGGGATCAAAATCTAAGTCATACAGCGCCGTTTGGGATTACTTCAAGGTTAAAGACGATGATTCAGCGAATGTAATATGTAAGATTTGTGTCAAACAGTTCTTGCGTGGACGATCAGATCGCCCCAAAGACTTCTCAACATCATCAATGCAGATCCATTTGCGATCGATGCACAGGAAAAGCTATGACGAAATGATGTAAAAGAAAGCATCACTGGAGGCCAGTGTATTGGCGACCACATATATGATGAATCTGGGATCGTGTTTGCACAAAGCAAGCAGCAGTACCCAGCAGTCAATTATGCAGGCATTGGACGGGTCAAAATTTGGGACATCACAGTCCGAATGCTAAAAACGTTCATGCTGCCGTAGCCCGAATGATAGCCATAGATATGGAGCTTTTTGAAGTAGTTAAACGACCAGGTTTCAGAGAGCTGATGCATACAATAGAAAAAAGGTATGAATTGCCTTCAAGAAAGTACATTGCTGAATATGTCATTCCTGACATGTGTAAACGTCTGAAGGTAAAAATTGCAGCAATGATATCTGACACTGATTACATATCATTCACAACAGATACGTGGACAGCTGAACACACCACTCAGTCATTTATGGGCATCACTGGCCATTGGTTAACAGAATCCTTCGTTCACCGCAGTGTAGTCTTCCATTGTACTGCATGTGATGAACATCATACGGCCACAAACGTGCTTGCACATTTTGAAATGATGCTGGTCAATTGCATTTGAGAGGTGCCATGTTGTTGTGAGAGACAATGCATTCAACATTGCCAAATACTTTCGTGATGGTTATTCAAGTGTTGGATGTTTTGCACACACACTGCAGTTGTGTGTGCGTGATGGCCTCTTGAGTATAAAGTATGTTGCTGACATCATCAGTACTGAAGAAACTGGTAGGACGTTTTATATGCTATGACGTCTGTTAGAACAACAGAGAAGCATCAGTCTGTTAGTTTGTTCCTTTCGTGCCGCAAGCGACACATAGGGCAGAGGTTTTGGTTCTCCATATGATGCGGTCCGCTGCCTGCAGCTTCAGTTCCTGATGGTCTTAAACCTATTAATTCCCCTTTTTTAAGAATGGTATTTTAAGGGTTGTTTTAGGTCTTCCTCTTTTTCTTTTTCCCTCAGGTGACCACATAAGAGCTTGTTGGTTTATTCTGTTTACATCTAGTCGTAAAACGTGACCAAGGTATTTCCATCTTCGTTTTCTTATGATGTTTGAAACATACTCTTGGTGAAACATAATCAGTCTGTACTGTCTTGAAATTGATTCGGTAACTGGGCTAACGGCAGAGCAGTGGGCAGTAACGGAGAATGTGGTAGCTACTTTGGCCCCATTTGAAGAACTCACGCGTAAAATAAGTGCAGCTCAGGCATCAATATCTGTTGTGATCCCATTAGTGAAAATACTCATGGCTTTCCTCCAGAAAGAAGGTAGTGATGATGGGATCAAAACTATGAAAGCAGCCCTGCTTGAATCAGTTAGCAGCAGATTTGCAGACATTGAATCTAACAGTATTTACACCTGTGCCACACTACTGGATCATCGATTCATGCTGTGCTTCTTCTCCGAACGCGACAGAAGTGATGCACGAGCCCATCTCTGATGTTAGCAGCTAACTCCATTATTCATTCAGCAAGTACAGTCAATGCACAAGATCCATCAGCTACTAGTAGGAATACTAGTGTTTTGACTTCTGTGAGCACTACCATACAGTACGAGTCCAGCCTATGGAGCTGTATTGACATAATTGTCGAGGAAAATTCCACGACAGATCGTTCTGCAAATGCCGAAGACAACAGCATTAACACTGAGGTGACACAGTACCTGTCAGAGCCACTTCATACTCGACAGTCAGATCCAGTTTCATGGTGGCATGCCAATAAGCAAAGATTTCCAAGTATGGCTAGACTGGCGCAGGCATTTCTTGCACTACCACCTACAAGTGTGTCATTGGCACAGTACTGCAGGAGACATTAACACTAACCACCGTAGTAGCCTTGTACCACAAAACTTCGCAGCCATAATGAAGACTGACTGATTGAAATAGTGAAAGTACTGAATGAATGTATTTCAATAAATTCAATCTGTTCAATGTACTGTTGTTGTGAGTTGTAACTGAGCTGCCAAATTGCCAACTGAAAACAATGTGAAAACTAAAAACTAAAAACTGAAAACTAAAAATTAAAATTAGCATTATGTGCTTATGTATTATGTTTAATATTGAACTTACGGAACTTAATATTACTTATTCTAATTTAAATATAATTATTGTATATTTAAATGATTTAATATGAGTATATGTCATCTTTGTCATGTCTATCGTAATAAACTGCAGTAATGAACAGTCGAGTGACTCCACTCACATAAGTCAAGTGATGTAGCACATTATTCAACTTTTATTTTTGTTTATTTGCAAATCCGGCTCCGGCCGGATCTCACTTCACAAATCCGGCAAAATCCGGCCGGATTCCAAAAATTTGAATCCTGTACAGCCCTACTCAAAATCTTCTGATCGTGAGGATTCACGAAGAGCAATGAGTATGTCTGCTTGGTCCATAGGCTGACAGTCTGTTGTGGTGGCGAGGCTAGCTAAATGGTCGGCTCGTTCGTTTCCCTCCACGCCCGCTTGTCCTGCTGTTTAGAATGATGCTGTTCGGAGAACGAAGAAAATGTGTCGTGAATTACAGCATGGCTGCGGTGTCTACGCTATTCTGACCGACAAATAAGATTTCAGCGCGACGTTTTGAATAATTTCGACCATTTACATGTTGGGACAGTCAAACATATGCAAAATCTCACTAGACTCATCTTAAGACATATATTGTAGGTCAGTATGGCTATTCATTGTGTCCCCTTCTAGTTCCGCCAATGTACGGGCCAATAGATTTTAGAAACAATTGCAAAATGTTACGGACTGATTCATTCACGATTGGTAAAACTGGTGGAAACTCCAGGCACAGTGGTAAAGCCATTTACATTGTGTTCAAGAAGTAATGAATTCGGTAACGGGTTTAAACGTGTTCTTTACATATTGTATTTTCGGAGATTCTTGGGGATTATAGTTTATGGCTGCACAATAACATGCCATGAGGAGTGATGTTCTGTGAATAGGGACCGCATACATATGGGGAATAGGAGTAAAAAGTTAGTAAATTACTCGTGTGTGCCCATACGTTACGGGGAAAGAAATGGTAGAAAAAAATAAGGCGTGACATCTGCCATGCATATCCTAATAGACAACTAAGGAGGTTGGATGAGAAATGTATATCCCACTTCATGATCTCCTTTATTATGGCGCCTACGAAATGTCCATAGCTATACTGTTGGTAGGATACCGCGACTCTTTTATCTACAGTATGCATTGTAACTGCAACAAACGCACGACACAGTTCCCTCCGGAACTTCTGAGTGCAAGCTCGTGATATAGTACCCTGAAAGCCACACTGAAGCAGTATTCTGGGACTCGCACAAGTCCTCATATCCAGAGAAACACCAAGGTGGGTCAACTTAACTGCCTGGTTAGGAAAGATGGACAAACTCACTGCCCCCACCCCCGATCATGGTTCGATCATCATCAACTCTGGTGGAAGAAGAAGCAAATTTTTTTTTGCACAACGTCCCCTAGGACGGTCAAGCCTTATTCAATTGATACCAGAATATCTTAGAAAGAAAAAGCGATGAGCGTGCTGACAGTGATTACATGAACATTGTGTAAAATACTGACCAAACACCGTTTTCCTCTATAAGTTAAACATGAAAAAACAACATTGTAGTTCCAATATTAACTTCGGAGGTCGTGGTGATAAGAATACTGAACCACAATATCCATTATCGTTTATTGTCAAAGCTCTAATATGATCAAAATAACTCACGTTTGCGGTTCAAAAGAGCGAACGTTACTATAAGTACTTTCCTTTTTATTGAAATAAAGTGACACTTTCCTTCGTTTTACTTCCTCTATAATGTTTTAGTTTTGATTAGAAATTTCCGCCGAAGACGGATGTGTCGGGCCATTGGCGCAAATAAAACGGCGACACAACGCATTTCCATTCTCTGGACTACATCCTGCTGGAAATATAGTAGGACCATTGTCCTGTTACAAGAGATATCCAGCGGGAGATTGAGAATGAACGCTGAAGAAGAAGAAGAAGAAGATTAGAAATTAGCTTCACAGCACGTGGAGCATTCAGTATATGTGGTCCGGTCTCCGTTCCAGCAGCCATTTCAGTGTATGTAGACTAGAGTCCCGGTCAGGTGTTAATTGCGTGATCTTCGGGGCCTTTTATTTTTTAGCCCCCCCCCCAAGGTACTCCAATTTCTAACATGGATGAGTGCTTGTGTACAGTATTTACATGCCTAGCTTCGTTCGCAGGCTCCAGATAAACGAAGGTCACATCCATCTCCAGATCAGTATTACCATGATGGATTGTATTAATTATCAGCGTGACTAGAGTATACAAAATGTATGGTTTATGTGCAAGATCTCTTGAGGTCACAGATATATGATTTTACATTGATGGAAGAACAGTGGTATTCTCATAGACTGCTTTCTTCTTCTTCTTCTTCAGCGTTCATTCTCAATCTCCCGCTGGATATCTCTTGTAACAGGACAATGGTCCTACTATATTTCCAGCAGGATGTAGTCCAGAGAATGGAAATGCGTTGTGTCGCCGGTTTATTTGCGCCAATGGCCCGACACATCCGTCTTCGGCGGAAGACTGCTTTCAAAATAAAACTAACTCTGATGTCGTGACAGAGGTTAACACAGAGCAAGCACATTATCAATAACAGAACGAGGCAATCAATCTTTTTTTTTCCCGGAACTCCAAGCGCAGAGAAAGTTTAGAGTACAATGTGTTGACGGGAAAAAAAATCAAATCAGGGAGTGGGGAATCAAAAATACGTGTAAACAAAATAGAAAATCACAAATATGGACATCCTAACTACACCAGGAAGTGACGACGACGATGATTATATAACCCCGAGGGAGTACATGTTTGTTAGCCTTGTTCCATATAACAGTCATTAAAGTTTGATTTTCAGAAGTGTTTCTTTGATATTCTTTTTTTGTTTAATGGGGAGATTTTCCAGAGATTTTGTAAGTCCCGATTTACTTTCTGTATTTGTTGCGTGAAATACCACTAGACCACCAACCGGACAGTAATAAACTACAAAATGAACTTTGTTGTACATTTCTTGCAATCTCGAGGCATACTGCATAGCAAATGGTTGATTTTCTTTCGGCAGTCAAGGCATGATAAGGATCTAGTAAAGACATGTGTACAAAAGTAAACATGACCGAAAAGACATTTTTGATACTTCCGTTCATTTCGTTGGTCGACCATGGCTTGTTCTTGGCATACGACTCCATGAATATAAATAGTGGCCACAAAAAATCACGATAATAATCAAAAAACGTAACGAAAGAAGGCTTGTTTATTTTCTGTACACAGGTATTTACTCCCCGACGGTCTCGGTGTAGGCATGAATCTTCAAAATACTTAACCTCAACGAATGTCATGCAGGGGGGTTGGGATAATTAACATCTAGCTCAACAGCCTTAGCCAGCTCCTATATGCCATGCATGGCAGATGATAGTACAGTATTAATATTATTTGCTCCCCTTTGGACTTCGGGTAACACAAGTGTGACTGTATAACACAGTAATATGTAAACTTGGATCTGAGAGCGAAGTCACACACAAGTTGTTACTGTATTTACCAGTTCATCTGTCAGCGAGTGTACAATAATGAACAAGCAGAATAAGAGTACAGACTACATCGCTGATATAGTAATAGTATTAAAATTAACTATAAAAATTAAAATTAAATATAAAAATTAAAATTAAATATAAAAAGTACTCTACTAACTGAAGAGTACTCTGCAGAATGCATTTCTTTGTTTTACTATTGTTGAATTTTTTTTTAAAAACAAGTAGACAACAGACACGATTTGAACTAGACCACCCGTTCAGCTGACACATATTCGCCTCGATACTTGAGGCAACACATCTCAGAATTCGACAATTCCGCTTCACCTATAAGAGATGCATTATATAGAATTGTAATGTATCACTTATGTGTTCAGTTTTATTGCCAGTGCAACGTGGGTGGCTTTACTGCAATAGGCGTCGAATCTCTAGGTAGTTTACGTAAGATGTGTTTCATTAAGATAAAAATAGTGGATACAAGGGAGAAGTGACGCCAAAAAAAACAGCCATTGCTAACGGATACTGACTGAAACGATCGTCATGGAGAGGCGTGGGGGGCGGGGGAGGTAGATGTCAACTGGGACGTAAGTTATTATAAATAAAAATACTTTCGCATCATAGCCAAAATCAAGGGGGTTTTTCAACAGGACGGGGTGAGGCGAGACCGTTAGCAGTAAAGACATATGTACTGAAAGTAAACAAGCCCTCATTCATTACGGTTTGATTATTGACAAGCTTTTCGTTGGTCACTATTTATATACTTGGAGTCTATGTCAAAACAAACCAAGGCCGACATTCTGTACACAGGTTTTTACTATAGCCAGGTCATGGATTAGGTAACAGGAACCACTGATGCTGCCAATGAAATATCCTACACTTTTCAATGATGGTAACAACCCGAAAAAAATGTTGATATAAGCTAGGGCTCCAAGGATGATAACCTGAATAGACAATATTTTTTATAAGTTAATGTAGATCAATGATCAGTCTCAATATGTTGGAGATTGTTAATCCTATTTGGACATTTTTTGATTGGTTCTATTTTGAGTTAAGGTTATAATTGCTTGCACATTTCCTTGCCTTTTAGATTATAAACAAGATATTTGTTGATGGGGTCCGAAAGGCGAGTAAAAACATACCACTATTGCATGTCGTAAGAGGCAACTATAAAGGTTTGGGGGAATAGGATTGGTTGTCTCATCCCATATAAGATCAAAGTGATCTATACACTGTTTTGAAGTGTAGCCAGTAAGGCCGAAAGTTGCAGTTATCGCAACGAAGATGTAAACAATGACACATCGTATTCTGTTCTCTGGACTACATTATGATAATCTGCAGAAGTTTCACAACGAAGATGTAAACAATGACACACCGTATTCTGTTCTCTGGACTACATTATGATAATCTGCAGAAGTTTCACAACGAAGATGTAAACAATGACACACCGTATTCTGTTCTCTGGACTACATTATGATAATCTGCAGAAGTTTCACAACGAAGATGTAAACAATGACACACCGTATTCTGTTCTCTGGACTACATTATGATAATCTGCAGAAGTTTCACAACGAAGATGTAAACAATGACACACCGTATTCTGTTCTCTGGACTACATTATGATAATCTGCAGAAGTTTCACAACGAAGATGTAAACAATGACACATCGTATTCTGTTCTCTGGACTACATTATGATAATCTGCAGAAGTTTCACAACGAAGATGTAAACAATGACACACCGTATTCTGTTCTCTGGACTACATTATGATAATCTGCAGAAGTTTCACAACGAAGATGTAAACAATGACACATCGTATTCTGTTCTCTGGACTACATTATGATAATCTGCAGAAGTTTCACAACGAAGATGTAAACAATGACACACCGTATTCTGTTCTCTGGACTACATTATGATAATCTGCAGAAGTTTCACAACGAAGATGTAAACAATGACACATCGTATTCTGTTCTCTGGACTACATTATGATAATCTGCAGAAGTTTCACAACGAAGATGTAAACAATGACACACCGTATTCTGTTCTCTGGACTACATTATGATAATCTGCAGAAGTTTCACAACGAAGATGTAAACAATGACACATCGTATTCTGTTCTCTGGACTACATTATGATAATCTGCAGAAGTTTCACAACGAAGATGTAAACAATGACACATCGCATTCTGTTCTCTGGACTACATTATGATAATCTGCAGAAGTTTCACAACGAAGAAGGAGAAGATCATGAACACCATTTGTCCTAATTATATACAATCATCTGTTGTATGATTTTTTTCTCTCATGCTCTTCTGTTCTATGTCCCCATCGACCCAAAAAAGAATTCATACAAGATTTTTTTTAAAACACATTATATTTTTAAGAAACTAATTTATATTTATTGTAATCCATACATTTTTCTTCGAATCAAGTTGAATCTTCGCTGATTAAATTACATATCCCTCGTTCCTTTCCCACAAGAATCCCTGTCATCTTCCAGAGACTTCCCGATTGCAGTTTATTAATATGATACAGAAATATAAACGTATACGGTCTAGCGTTATTTCTTAATACAATCCAGTTTTCCCCGAAATTCACGATAGTTTATCTCACAAACTCAGTTTTAATAAGGTCCTAATTTGGGAGCTTTCTTCAAGTGTAACTCCGTCAATGTGTCTGGGAGATGGTAAGTGTATCACAAAAATGAAAGGTAGTGATTTTCAATTAAACTGCATGTAACTGAGAAACCAGATAATTCATAGAACAATGACAAACTACTGGACATAAACTTCATAAACAAAATCAACTAAAAAACAGGAATTGATCTCGACATCCTGAATTCAAAGAATAATTTATTTTTTAACTGTAATATACCGTATACTGCATATACTGTTTCTGTGTTTCGATCACTCAGGTAGAATTAATGTATCCCTTTGTGTAATTTGGAACTGTCTCCAGAGTTGTTCTTTTTAAAAAATACCCAGAAGATTTAAACTCAGTTGTGTTCAATGTTTTGAGAACGAAAATATTCTGGAGATTTTATGGCTTATTTTTACCTGTCCTCAACATGCAGAATTGGAGTCATGAGCTTCAGTTTCTTTTGAGCATGCATACGTGTGCATGGAACCACCAATTCTGGTAAACTGTGACAGGAATAGGTTGAGTCTGGCCATCCAAGGGAGCTCTCCAAATATGTAATGGCTAACATTTTTACCTGAATCTGAGTTATCTCATGTAATTGTTGTATCTCACACATAGTTGCTTTTCACCACACTCTATGTGTCCCCTACTTGTTCATAGATGGAGCAGTCCGTCCACACTACAGCTAGAACTATGGTTAGTGCTGGGTTCATTTGGTTCCCGCCATATGATGGGCAATGCTTGGTTACCTTAATATTGCACTACAAAGAGACATATAATTCTCCATATGTAATTATGTATGGCGTTCACAAAAGAAATACTGACTACACTTGCATAACATCTACATGATGATTAGTCTGGTACTCCACTTCAATCATTCTGCAATCGGGTAAAGGTTTGCTACATATACTTTCTAAGCCGTTGAAAAATATTATTCAGTGTTTATGAACAGATCCTTCAAAGTATTCTGCTGTTACTGTGGTCCTCGAATTTTTGTCACATAATCTCTACTTTCGTGGTTATTATAGACCATTGAAAGTTCAAACATAACTTCTGTAGCCAGATAAATGAATTAGAGAATTCATACTTCACATATATTAGGTATCCCATCTGTCTCTCACATTAAAATACACACATCACAGGTTAATAACCCTCGTCTTGAATTTCTACAAACAAGACATTACTTAAGAATGGAGTGGTATGTGTATCTGTACATGTAACAATTCTGAAGCTGCTCATTAACAAACAGTTCCAGGCAATGTTGTAATATTCTAAAAAATGCAGTAATATATTCTCCATTCACATTACAGTTGAGATACATCAAAGGTAATACCCACAAATAGACATCGCCATTTATAACCCTAAGTTGTAAAAAAACCACATTCCCCAGCAGTTTCACCCATAACCCGTAAGTGTGACCAGATTTAAAACAGAAATCCTCGGCTCTCACAGCCTGTTATGTCATTGCAGAACAGATTCTGGTTAAGTTACTCACAGATTGCTAGCCGAATTTTTTTCTCGTAAAATCTACTTAAATCCTCATCACTGGTTTCTGCCAGGTTTCCAATATGCCGGCGGGTTTGAAAGGAAGCATGAGACTGTCTTTCACAGAAAAGTGTTCATAAAAATATTAGCTACAACACCATCATTTTTTAAATATACGTTTCTCTGACGATAACAAAAAAATGTGACGTATTCAGTCGTATAGCAGTTTATACACCAAACCTGCAATACAAGACATCGTTTGTCACGACAAATACATTTACAGAATAGAGTTTTGCGACAATCGATAATAGTAGGGACTACAATAAAACTATGTACTTGTACGTGAAAATTGAAAAAAAACACTATAAATAAATTGTAATTATATCTATCTATCCAATCTATCCCATACATCCATCCCTCCCTCTATCTATCTATCCACCCATCTATATCTATCTATATCAATCTATATATATATCTACATCTATCTACATCTATCTATCTATCTATCTATCTATCTATCTATCTATCTATCTATCTATCTATCTATCCATCCATCCATCATATATCTATCTATCTATCTATCTATCTATCTATCTATCTATCTATCTATCTATCTATCTATCTATCTATCTATCTATCTATCTATCTATCTATCTATCTATCTATCTATCTATCTATCTATCTATCTATCTATCTATCTCTATCTATCTATCTATCTATCTATCTATCTATCTATCTATCTATCTATCTATCTATCTATCTATCTATCTATCTATCTATGTATATCTATGTATATCTATATCTATCTATGTATATCTATATCTATCTATATCTATCTATATCTATCTATCTATCTATCTATCTATCTATCTATCTATCTATCTATCTATCTATCTATCTATCTATCTATCTATCTATCTATCTATCTATCTATCTATCTATCTATCCTATCTTCTTCTTCTTCGTTCGTTCTCAAACTCATGCAGATTAGCAGGATGTAGTCCGGAGAACGGAATGCGTTGTGTCATGTTTACAGCATTGCTGCGATATCTGCGCTTTTCGGCCTGACACATCCGACTTCAGCATGGCTTTGGGTCACTGACCCTATATGGGATGGGACAGCCAACTCCATCCCATAACCTCCTTAGTCGCCTTTTACGACATGCGTGGAAGGTAAACAGTGTTGCTATTCTTTGCTCCCCTTTCGGGCCCCGGCAACACACTGGCGAACCTATCTATATATGTATCTATATCTATATCTCTATTTATCTATCTATCTATCTATCTATCTATCTATCTGTCTGTCTGTCTGTCTGTCTGTCTGTCTGTCTGTCTGTCTGTCTATCAATCTATCTATCTATCTATCTATCTATCTATCTATCTATCTATCTATCTATCTATCTATCTATCTATCTATCTATCTATCTATCTATCTATCTATCTATCTATCTATCTATCTGCCTGCCTGCCTGCCTGCCTGCCAGCCAGTCTGTCTATAAACTGTGGTCTTTGCTACGCGACGTCAGTAGTAGAAGAGTTCTCTGGAGATGGCCTTCTTGTTTGCTGTTTGTAAATGTGTTCCTGTGGCTTCTTTGATTTCTGTGGTTCATCTTTTACATGGTCTGCCTCTGGCTTTATAGTCGTGATGTCTATGTGTCGTGGCCATCCGTGGCATGCTGTCTGTTGGTAGTATGGAGGTGTGTGAAAATGTGTGTTGATCTGTTGTCTTTTGATGTGTTCCAATACTGTTTTTGTTTTGGTCTTATGTCTGATATTGTTGTTTCTAATTCTATTTTTTAATGGCACTCCCAGTATTCTTCGTAGACATGTCTATTCTGCTGTCACTATTTTTTATTTTATCTTGTGATGCCATTGTCCATGTTTGGCACAGGTAGCATAATGATTGGAGAATACTAATTTTGTATAATGCAATTTTAGTGTCTATATTTACATTTTTGTTCTTTAAAATATGTCATCTGTCCTAGGATCTAATGGTTTTTTTTTGTCTATGTATTTTGTATCTCTACTATTTTTCCTGCACTAGATATAATGCTTCCTAAGTAATTGAACTTTACGTGTTTAATGTGTTGTTTATCGATGGAGATAGTGATATTTCTTTATTTCTTTGCTGTTGCCAGTATTTCGAGTTTTTCAATATTAATCTTCATGTTGGATTTTTGACATGTTGTGTGGAGTCTGTTGATATGTTCTTGCAATTTATCTTCTGATGTCAGTATTAGTATTTGTCGTCTGCAAATAGTAGTTCGTTCAATTTGTCTTTCATGTTATCTTCTTTATTGGCACTTGTTAGTTTATAGATGTGGTCGATATTCATTCATTGGTACCATGTCTTCCGGCGTAGGCGATCATGTCTCTCCACAGTCCCCTGTTTGTTATACTTTTATGTAGTTTCTAATGAGTCTGTGTCATGCCAGGCTTTCAAGCCACCCAACATTTTCTCACGTTGTCTTCCTCTATCTCTCTTACCCTCGATCTTTCCAGGTGTTACGATGTTCTCCAACTCACCTCACCTATGACATGACCCAGAAACTGTGACTGTCGTCTTCTAATACAGTTAATAAGTTCTCTTTTTGAGTTGACCAGTTGTAGAATTATATCATTATAGCATGATATTTTCAACATTCTTCCATAAAACTGTGCTGGAAAACTATAAAAGCAACGTATATCATGCTTTCCGGCTCAAACTACACAAAATATCGGCGCTGATTATTAGAGAGCGAACGCAGAAGAAGAAGAATGAGAAGAAGATGTAGCTCTTTGTTGGGGAGAGTTAATGTACAGAAGTAATGGCCAATGCACAACGTTAAATTTCTGCGGCAGGCTGTTCATATCTGGACTGCTCATAAAAACAATACCTACCTACTGAGCCTAAATGTTTCCAAGAAAATCACTACAGCCAAAAAACTGGGTTTATTGCAACTCATGGACTGCATTTTGAACATTGAAATAAAACTAAGGGAGATTGCCCACAAAATTATTTATTTATGAAATTACGTCCCTTGACAAAGTTTGTTAGCAAACGACCAATTACTGTGCCTCAAATCGGTTTCTATGCGCGGGGATATGGAACAGTATAACAACGATTAACGAAGAGAAATCAATCTCAGATTAAAAATAAAAACTTAGGTCAGAAAACAAGTAAAAGATATAGTTAGAAAACCAATGAATGTGGAACTCGCACGAAAAAAAATAAAACAGGAAAGGAATAGGAATATGATGTTCGTCCGTCGTGATCGACGATGACCAAAAACTCAACCATAATAATAATAACAATAAATAATAAAATAATAGAGTTAATAGTGCGAAATAAATGGGTT
Organism: Meghimatium bilineatum; assembly: GCA_034231615.1. Taxonomy (NCBI): domain Eukaryota; kingdom Metazoa; phylum Mollusca; class Gastropoda; order Stylommatophora; family Philomycidae; genus Meghimatium; species Meghimatium bilineatum. The sequence goes on from CM067304.1 coordinate 56,085,934, forward strand.
GAGAAATGACTAGCGCTGAAGTTGGTTTATAGTGTGGAAAAGTTGCGCTAATCGTCAACCACACTCTCTCTCCTGAGTTTTATCTTGGTCCAGTGGCAAGACAAAGTCGAGACAACTGGGAGGAAAATCAGGTGCAGTGGATGGCCAGAGCGTACTATGTGTCTAACTGTGCCCTATGCTGTCCACACAGCTCTGCTGTTAGCGCCTATGTACCCGTTGAGTTACCTGCCAACTTCTTCCGAGTATTTCGCCGCAAACAGACTTTTTAAGCCTAGGTAGACAAAGACAAAGCCAATAGGAATATATGGACGTGAGAGAGCGGAGGGCGATAGAGATGGGAATCATATCCAATGAGGCTGAAAACATATCCAAGTATATAGAAAAAATGAAAACTCTTCTCCCAACTTTTATAACAGAAGTCTTAAAAAGACAACGTAAAGATTCGCTTAAAGAAGGTCTTATGGGCTATCTAAGGAAACACCCAGTAAACTATCTATTGCAAGTTTCTACCAGAAGATACTTCATTCATGTCATGGCTGGCGTCACTTGAGTAGTATCTGGCAGTGACTGGCAATATGGTAGTTTTATAGTGTTTCTGTCGATAGGTTCAAGGTAACAAAGGCATCGCATGCTTACATTTACTTTTTCGGACGTCTATTGTAGAAAGGCGTGGTTCATTGTGTATGACCTATAAATGGATATCCTAGGGATGAAAGACCGTGATTGATTGAGTAGTAGCCATGAAAGAGTACAACATTCGTTGACAATGTTAAAGTTTGTCATCAATGTTTTAGAACATATACGGTAACGCTTTGAGGAATTGTTAACACTTTTACTGGCAGAACTTCAAAGTAAACATGTTAAATAACTGAGCCGTTGTAACTTGATTTGAGACAAAGAAGCTGTCCTAATTGCTATGTATTTTATGGAATATTTGTCCCTGTTTCTAGATTTAATTCTCCCCTGTAAACAGCTCTGATTGTTTCCTAGTTATGGTTGGTACTTAATATTTTGTTTTAACTATTGATTATACCACCGAAGGCAGATGTATCAGGCCATTGACGCAAATAAAACGACGACATAATGCATTTCCATTCTATGGACTGCATCGTGCTGGAAATCTAGTATGACCTAGATCCAGTGGGAGGTTGAGAACGAACGCTGTAAAAGAACTATTGATAACTTCAACATAATCAAGTGCCGTATCGGTTGGCTAATGCGATCATGGATCTGCACAACTTTCTATCTTCAGTATGCGGTGAGGATGATCGTTGACACTTTGCCCTGCCACGATAATTAACTATATACTATTGCCTCACCACGTGGCCGTGTTTCTCCTACCTTCAATCTTGCCCGTCATAACTTATGCTTTCTAAACTCCCCGCCCCATAATGTTCCTAAAAAATAATAACGTCTCTTTCAGATATTAATAAGTGACCACCGTTTCGTATTTTACTCTTGCAGTACCTCCTATTTAAAAAAAAAAAATAGATGCCCGTGCTAGCTTGTCTACGTGCTTAGTATTGTAGAAGAAAATCTCACAGACAACATCCGTGTAATTACCAGTAATCGAAGCTGCACTACAGAGCACTGTTGCAGCTCACACTGTATGTGATGCACGACGATATATTTCTCACCAGAATGAGTATTGCTCAAGCTCACTTAAACCCACATTTACAAACATCATTTACAAACATCATTTACACATATCATTTACATAGAGCACTCTATGTAGTCTAGAATCATGGAAGGAAAACACAATCAAGCTCCATGATTCAAGTTTATCTCAAATTTAATGATAGCATATACAAGATAGACTATGGCCTCATGCTGAAGTTAGCCCCATGCCTTTTATCTAGTTCCGTAGCATCTGGATTCGGCAGATGATAACGTAGTAGTATGTAATGATACACGACATCATGGAAAGAGGACGGATGCGGAAAGCTCGGAAGCTCTGCAATTCCTTTGAAAAGCTTTTTTTTTTTTACTTGGACGACTGCATCCTTCAAAATACTCATGTCATTAGAGTAACGTGCACTTGGCGATAGCGAGAAATCACTTCTATTAATGACAGATGCGGGAGTGGAATGTAATGGTGAGAATTTACTCATTAAGTAGCAGATACCACGGACGCAGGAAGGAAGTTTTAACGGAACATGGACAGACAAAAACAGGCGTTGATATATAGGATACATGAGAAAATGTAAATGAAATAAATATGTACATGGCGTATCATATAAGAAAATATAAGTCTAAAGTTAGTGTTTCCTGTTTGAATAAAATTATTTTTAGGGAGAATATAACTACACGTATTATGTCGAAGTAAACAAGTCATACAAAGTAGTTTGGCCATATCCCATGGAAACTTTACAGGCATGATAGCTGAAGGAATATTTCTTTGCCAAGTGCTCATTCGTGATCTATTGACAGTAATACATATCTAGAACTGTACTATTACGCGCACTGCGAGAGGCTATTCCGTACTTTTCATTGGTTTATGACACGTGAGTAGTCATGACCGTCTACAATATAAGACATATTGGGTTATTTGAAACCCAGCCTTCTAAAATGTCTCATTTGACAATTCCCTTGGTCCCTTCAGGACATGATAAATGGAATAGCTTAAATGGAACAAAACAGCTCACAAACAACTGCATATATCACACAATGGCATTGGGTCAAAGGGCTCATGGACTGCTGGATCAGCAACCAACTAAACAACCGACTATCCCCATGATTTTAATTGGTTATAACACAAAGTATAATCATAGTGACCAATGAAAATCTCCGAAATATTCTCCAGAGAACTCTTCCACCCCTGACGTTGCAAGGCAAACAAGGGACACAGCATATAGATAGATAGAAATAGTAACCTATCGCAGTTACTGGGAAGTCCCGATCTGTCTTATATCATAATATAAAATGTAACCCTTGAAGTGTTAGCTTTGCCCCAAGTAACATAAGCTGATTAGACTAATCAATGTAAAACCTTTCATCTAATCTAAACAGAATAAGATCATGTCTACATTCTTTGATGTTCTTATTTCTTTCAGTTCCCTGTTAAACAAAGAGTTACAACTATCGTGCTCCAACGATTTCTGTGCTGTGCAGTATCCTTCAACCATGCAAGTGAGATTGCAATTGATTTGGTCTCTTCCTCAACTACTCTTCCTCTGGCGTCCCTTTGTCTTCCAGCTCTCCTATTTTCCTAATACTTCCAGTCCAGGAGATGTCTGATTTATATTGTCAGGCCTTTTTTAAACGTGTGTATATATAACTAAGTTAAATATTTTGTTTATCTCTATATCCACCTGACACTAGTGTAACCTCTTCCATAACTCATCATTTGATATCAAATCTGACCATCTAATACTGAGTACAGACATCTGTTAATACTATTAATACATCTACAGCTTTACAGATAACTTAGCTTCTTTGATGTAAAGTGGCTAATGGGTTATACTACTCTCTCTCTCTTTCTATATATATATATATATATAGTTACAATATTCCCACACAAGCTTTCCAGAAGAACAACGTGGTATGATGCTCCAAAAGCAGACATACATAATCAAATTGATTTCATTCGTACACAGAAAAAATTCAAGTCCAGCATAAACAAAGCACAAATAAGAACTTTTCCAGGAACAGACATCGGTAGCGGCCATGACATGGTTGTTAACGATCAAAATTAAACTTTAACAGAATCATACGCAAAACAAATGCACACGATTAAGATTTAATCTAGAAAAATTGAAAGATCCAGAAATAGCAGAGATATTTGAGGCAACAGTAGGAGGAAAATTTGCAGTTCTAAACCTTGTAAATGAAGATGTTAACTCTCTCACAAAAGACATGAAAGGAACTTTATTAGAATCACCAACTAGGGACAAGAATAATAACACGCAAACCCTGGGTAACAGATGACATCCTGAAAGTGTGTGACGAACGGAGGGAAATGAAAAAGATATATGTATGTGTATAAAAAAAGGTTTTTTATGTGTATATATATTTCCTTTTGAACTATTAAATACACACAACACATTGGTTAGATTGATGGAAGAAATACGTTTCTAAGAATTCATTAATGGAGTCAATTGTACTTACGTAAAACACAGGTTTATATAATCGCTTCAATCAGACACGACAGACTATAACTAAAACTAGTGGGTAATGTTGTGCACACAAGAAAAACATAAAATTACACTATACAAATCATATACAACGTTTCACCCAAAAGGTCTTTATCAAGATACACACAAAACATCAAAAGACGACCATGCCGAAATCGGATGTGCTAGGCCTACAAGGCGCATAACGGTGGCACAACGTAATCACGCTCCCGGCGGAAATCTCACGGATATCCGTGATGGTTACAATGGAGCGAACGAAAAACAAACAAACAAACATCAAAAGACGACGAATGGAAAAATTATCACAACAAACAAACGTATCCAACGGAAATATGGAAATGAGATGCTGGAAGGTCAGGAAGTACATTAAAAACGTAAATATATGTGGAAACGAAACGAAAATAAATATGAGTAAATGACGGAACAAAACTAATAAAGACAGAGACCACACCAACCCAGTACTAGACATAAGAGTGGTAGGAATTGGGTCCAAAAGGCGTGAGTGTACCCAATTAAAAAATGAGACGATTTTCTCATACCTAGATCTATCATCGGTGGTGCAGGATCTGATGGCGGTGACCTGAATATCAAAAGCACCATGATGACCATCGCCGTTGAAGTATGTGACCACAGGAGTGGGTTCTGTGATTGATGGCATGAAGATGGTTACAAAAGCGATCGCTCAATCTTAAGCCGGTTTTACGGTGTACGGTTTGCCGCAGCGCTTACATATGATTATGTAAATGACATTACGGGACTCACATGTAAAGATCTCATCGATGGAGAAAGTGGCCTTGGGAAATGAAATGGAGCGCATCTGAACCACGTAAGGACATGTATAGCAACGGCCACGTGTGCAACGAACAGTGTCAAAATGGTCGGGAACAGAAGACTTAAGGTGGCTATGAACCAAGATGTCCTTCAGATATCTTTCACGCCTATAAGCCACCAGAGATAAATCGTGGAAAGCGTCACGGGTGTCAGGATCAAACTGGAGAAGAGAATAATTTTTCAGCATGATGCGTCGAACAGAAGTGTTATGGCGATGAAAGGTAAGAACACATTTAACCCTATCAGAGGAGAAGGAAGAACCATGAGAGTTAGTCAAGGTATCGAGGCGAGACACTGGCGGACACGGAGCCAAGCGGATGAAAGAATGCTGTCAGGGAGCGAGCGTCTACGGAAAACCTCATCTCAGAGGACTTGTCGAGAAAATCATCGTAATTGCTACATAAGTGACGCAGGCGAAGAAGCTGGGAGTACGGCAGAGAGTTGCGACAAGCACGAGGATGAGAAGAAGTGTAGAGCAGAAAGTCATGTGCACCAGTATCGACGTTTCGATGAACAGGCTTTTATCAAAATGACAGCACATAACATCAAAAGAGTACGAGTAGGAATGACACCAGGACACACTAACGTGTCCGAGAGAAATATGGATACGAGATGCCGGAAGGAAAGAAGCAGGAAATACATAAAAACGTAAATGCATATGGAAACTACATGAACAAAAAGGTGACTTAAATGATAGAACAAAATTAATAAAGACACAGACCACACCTATCGAGAACTAAACAAATGAGTGGTCGGAATTGAGTCCAAAAGGCTTCAGGGTAACAAACTAAAAAATAAAAGGATTTTCAAGAGCATACCTAGATCTATCATTAGTGGGGCAGGATCTAATGACAGTGACCTTAATATCAACACCCCGATGGCCGGCCACACGCACATACTCACACACATATATAAGTACACATCGATGATCATATGGTCATTCTCCTCTTAGGATTAGTGTCCTGTACAGGTATTACACAGCGTAGCCGTAATGATAACAGATCCGTCCACATTTGAACAACCAGTGGTGATTCAACCATAATTCATTAAAGAATGCAGGACATGTATGGTGGAAAATGTGTTTAAAAGACAACAGCGGAGGATTGGGCAAGAATGTTTCGCGAAGGGCGAATGCTAAAAAATTATCTTCCGCTGTCATATCGGGCACGTGTTGTTGTGACACAAGACACAGCTTTCGTGACATGCTGACAAGCACTGTCGTGCAACAGTATGACATCACGTCACAACATACAGGGCTGCTTATTATTGATGGCCGTATGCAGCCTGTCTGGTTTTGATTTTGCAGCCGATGGTTTTGATGTTCACACTAGTCTCTTAGACTGTAAATGCAACAACAAGGGTCCTTCTTGGTTTAAAAAAAAACAGCAGGAAGCATAACGTTACCTGCACAAATTTGTGACTTGAATTTTTGGCTCTTTGGTGATCCGTTGTTTCCATTGTGTACTGCTTTGCTGCAAGGCTCAAAGTGGTGACACCGCGATTTATCGTCTGCGACTACTCGCGACAAAATGCATCACAATCAGCATGGTAACACTGCAAATGGAAGAAACTCCACCCCATTCGTTCTTTCTTATGATATTCAGTTAATAACCATGATACTCCCTTAGAACACATCTTCCGATACCTGAGTTTCTTCCAAAGAATATTTTGAAATGTTCATAATATCACATCTGGAAAACACAAACTTCGACGATGGTCAACACCTAGTGCTACATCCATCTTGGTGATGGCTTCGTCTGTCACAACAGCACGTGCCTAACCCAGTACTGAAGATCACGTGTTACCTGTCAACCTTCACGAAACAGTCTTGCCCACTCTTTCACTGTTGTCTTTGAAGCGCGTTTTCCATCACACATAGCCTGCTATCTTTGATAAATATTGGTTGATTTATATCTTTCAGCTGTAATCAATTGAATCGCTGTTCGTTGGTCAAATGTGGGCGGATAAATTATCACAGACCATGTTGTCAAAAGACTGCACAGAACACTAAGCATACGCAGAGAATGTCCACGTGAGAATGTGTTCATCGATGTGCACTTATTACATGTAATTACATGTAGCCGCGTTAATGTAGTGGTTAGCGCACTGGCTTCGCATATGAGTGGTCCTGGGTTCATTCCCCAGTTGAGGAGATGGCCTACCGAGGAGATGGCTACCGCCCTCATTTGCAGAGCCTGTGAAATGTGAGATCGCTAACATCTCACACCCTTACGGCACTAATAAATGCTATGGGTTACTTTACTTACTTTACTTACTTATTACATCAGTCACTACTTTTTCACGACCCTCACGTGCTGTCATAGGTGATGCTTCATGCTCATAATTTAATAATTCAAATATTTATTTATTTAGGGTTGGAGTTAGTTATATAAAATACAACTGTCCTAACCCAAACCCTAAAATAAATAAATATTTCAATTATTAAAGGATGAGCATGAATTTACAAACATAGACAAGGGAAATAACTCGATTATGTGGTGGCGTATACTTGTACTGTACCAAATCGTTTACAACATTGAAATAGCTTCAGCTACATTATCGTTAGATAATATGTAAATATAAACGAAATTTACTTACAAACAAGCGATGTTCTTTGCGCACAGCTTGAAACAGATGATTGTGATGATGAAGGTGCTGATGATGAAGATGAAGTCAAGTCTGTGTACTGAATTAGCTACATAATGCTAGCTTTCAGATGAGCCTCCGCTCCTTATGAGTACCTGGGGATAATTATATAACTATTTTAATATTAATTATTTTATCTTGATTTCTACTTCTACGTTTGTTCAAAAGCAGGCTGCCACTAAGTACTTACATAGTACGGCGACACAACGTATTTCCGTTGTCTGGAATACATTCTGTGGGATATCTTGTGGGACCTTCCTGCTTGCTATAAGAGAAATCCAGGGGGGGAAATCTGTAGGAAATATTGTGGAGCCTCCCTGCTTGTTATATGAGTAATCCAGGGGGGAAATCTGTAGGAAATATTGTGGGGCCTTCCTGCTTGTTATAAGAGAAATCCAGGTGAATCTGTAGGAAAATTGTGGGACCTTACTGCTTGCTATAAAAGAAATCCAGGTGAATCTGTAGGAAAATTGTGGTACCTTACTGCTTGCTATAAGAGAGCTCCAAGATGATCTGAGAACGAACGCTAAAAATATATTGTTTACAGAGTACAATCCACATACGGATGGTTGGAAGGTCTCACCAGAAAGTGAAGCAAAGAATAGAAACACTGTTACCTGTCATACATGTCATAATAGGCGACTAAATATACATTGGTGACGTTGGCTAGTCTATCCAGTAAAGGGTCGAAGTGACCCAGAAGCCATGCTGATGTTGAATGTGTCAGATCGACTATTTCATTCCTGATTAATTTTTGTACACCATTGTGTCTTGTATGTACCCAAAATACGTTAGCTTATTTCATCCAAGTTTTTTATCATTGTTACCTTTCTTTTGGAGGTACATGTAGTGGAGCGACATGTTGAGTTAAATTGGCGCTTCTCTAGATAAGGGCTAGGAATAATTCTATGATTGTACGTCTCCTCCTTCCCGTGGACAACGACGGTAACAGACAAGTCTTGCTAACTCAACAGGGATACACATGGTATTGTCTTCCTTTATGTTCGTTCTCAAACTCCTCTGCTTGTTAGCAGTAAACACGAGAAAGGAATGCGTCGTGTCACGGATTACCATATGTCTACGATACAATCTTGTACATCCGACTTTAGCAGGGGTAATTTTTGAATTGCGAGCCCACCAATCTGCATGGCTACAAAACGTCAATTGATAAACAGTATCTTTATACCAACTTTATGCTACCAATGTCAAACATGGCCTTTAACATAAACACTAACGAAAAAGATCATAGTGTGTGAAACGAGATGTTTGATTAACGCTTTGTCATCAGAAGAGACGGACGTAGATATGAAGATATCAGGAAAGAAAGAAATACTATCACAAGTCAAACGTACATCCAGATACAGCAAACCAGATGGTTTGGTCACGTCGAGAGAATAGAACCATCGAAACCAGCCGTTCGTGCATACGTCAACAGAAGTTTCGACTACAAGACACGAGAAAAATCAAGAACTAGATGGAGATAATCAGCGGAACCTTAGATACGGGAGACCATGGCCAATTTGATTCAAATGGCCAAAGACATGCAACTGAAACTCCCTCATATAACACACTGGGCACAAGTGGAAATGACAATAGGCAGGCAGACAGTCAGACACACAGAGACAGACAGAGACAGACAGACAGACACAGACAGACAGACAGACAGACAGAATAGATAGATAGATAGATAGATAGATAGATAGATAGATAGATAGATAGATAGATAGATATAATATTTGGGTCACTGTGTCCTATAGGAGGCGGTGAAAAAAAATCCACCACTCAAAACACCCTCAGTCGCCTCTTAGATATGCATGTCATGTTCAGTGTCACTATTTGCTACTTCCCTTTCGTATCCAGACAAACACACAGGTGGCGTGTGTGAAGACCTGGACTACCTGGAGAGAATAAATACTATGTATCATACGTAGATATTTAAAAACACACTTGGTCTATTGTCTATCCCCAGGTGGATGCTTGTTGATAGCATCCACACTTGCCGTTAAGCGTAGGTGTGAGAGCTGTAAGTTTCTGGTAAAGGCCAGGTGTGATGCCTGAGTTGTACTGAGTCCGTGTTTGTGGAGGGTGGTCGTGATGCTATCGATCCATTTCTTTCTCGGTCTTCCCTTGGCTCTGTATCCATATGATAATTTGTGGTAATTGGCTTGGGTCCAATCTCACAAGGTGACCAAATCCACTCTTTCTGCTGACGTTTTATATATTTGATACCAGGCACTATTACTTCTCTTTTTCTGATATTCTCGTTTCTTACTCTGTTTAGTTTGGTGACCATAGCTGCTTTTCTCAAACACTTCATCTCACATGTGATGATTTTTCTCTGCTGCGAGGTTGTTAAAGACCCTATTTGACACTGGTAACAAAGTGTTGGTGGGAAAATTGTAGATATTATCTGTCTCTTTTTGTCCATATTGATCATTGTATGCAGGGGTAAAGTGAAAGTTGATATGACACTGCGTTTGCTTTCTGACATCCTGATTCTATTTCTCTGCCTAGTTTCCCATTTTCTGAGAACATTTCCTAAATATTTGAATTCTTTTGTTTGTTTCACTTCTGCGTATTCTATTCAAATTTGTTATTGGTGACCAGCTGATTTTCATAACCTCCGTCTTTTGTATGTTGATTTCACATTATACTTCTTACAAGCTGTTGACATAATATGTGGATTTGCATGTTGCCTACGTCATTTTATAGCAGGCGTTGATCGTCAGCGAACAGAAGTTATTTGGTTGCACTTGTGTTTTCATCTACTGAGTTCTCTACATTTATTGTCACACGTGGTCAACAACTTTAATAAGATAAACAGTATACGCTGGCAAGATGTCGACTATATGAGACATATCCACAATCCTGCAGCACAAGAGAAAGAGAAGAACTATTTACTCATTTGTGAACATGTTCAAAATGATTACCCAAAAACATGCACGGCAAAAAATGCACAGCACTGGAAAAAGAAATGCTCGCTCGTTCATCAAGTTTATATTATATTTAAAAATTGTGTTGTCTTGCAAAATACTCGCAAACCGAGTTACTCGCAATCCAATGTTTCACTGTATTCGTATTTCTTAGAAGTATATAAGAATTTTTTTTAAATATGCACTATTTATCTTTTCACGAAGGTATACATTATTGCTTCACTAGCAAGTTATTCAATTCAATTATAGAATAATTATAACAATAGTATTACAATTATTATTCCAAATCACAAATAATTCGAAATTTACATGGAAATGTAATATATATAGCAAGTCGTAGCAATATTATGAAAAATAATTTAAAATCTAAGGGAAAAAAACAACGACTTCCTCCTTTTTGAGAATACTATTATTTCTAAATGAAGTAATGATAAATGGCAACATATGTTCTCAAATAGCAAGCAAGAGAAACGAATTTGCTACAAGTAATGGTGTGTGACAACAAAATCTGTTGCCAACCCAATCTCAATTGAGTTGCTGACATCGTACGAGGGAGGAGATGAGTAGGTACATTCGCTGATAGTATGTACGCAAAACTAAGTAATTGGTAACGATTATAAGATGAAAGGTCACGTGATAGATAAATTACACTCGCGAATATGTAACCATTATCCTGTATCGACACAAGTCTAGATGGTATTTATGTACAAGCTTCCACTTTTAGATAATAAGTACAAAGGGCTTCATGAAATAGAAATATTGAAACCGTACTGCAAAAACAACTCATTAATAAATTCCCTCTTAAAAATTCTATCTCGGGTTTCTGTATTGCAGAATCTAGTTATTGTAAGCACATTCATTTCCTCGTCCACCAAATTATCAATAATTCATCAAAATTACAATTAACTCCTTATAGTCGATTGTTAAACAGGGAACATCACCACCAAATAGACCAATGTTCTGGTAAACAGATATAACATCTAATTTTATCATGGCTACTATAATATAATTAGTTGGTACCTCTATGAACCTAGCAGGTTATGGGTTTTATTATTATTATTATTTTTATGTCTATTCACTAATTGTAATATATCAGAAGGGCAAGAAAACCATTACTGAGATAAATAGTTATTGCCATCATTCATATGAAATAACATAAGTACTAAACGCACATGCATTTTCACTAGAACTCAACATTAACGAGCATCCGAACGAAAGCTAACAGACTCATTTGAACCACAAGTAATAAATACCGACACTTACATTATATAAGAGGGATATGGTTTACATCCCGTTTGTTGCATGGTTTGTCGTTATTAATAAATCCAAGATGTTACTATATTATATTAGTCATTTACTCATGTCACATCTGAAGCATGTTGACATTGTCATCTATATAGACAAAATAACAAAAGAAAATCGTAATTGCAATAGAACAAGAAAATCAATCAGAACAAGAGAACGGAAAAAGAAGACAGTAACATCAAGAAGGAATTGGTATTCGAAGACGATCAGGCGTTGATATACAATGATATATCTGAGCTGCAAAAACATCTAAACGCATTAAATATCCATTGTGGTACCAACTACATGGCAATCAACAAACCAAAATCAGAAATATAAGATATGCAGAAATCAATTCCCATTATAAATATACAGAGACGGAACAAGACTCAACCAGTAAAGAAATTTAAGTATCTAGGCAGTGCCTTCTGGAAGACGGGAGACTGGATAGAGAAATAGAGACAAGATGTTAGAAAGCAAATACCCAGTTTTATATCACTTAGCGCCATTGCTGAAACACCAGCACATTGACATGATCTGCCAAAGAACGTTAATAAACAGTGTTCGTGCCGACACTGTGCTACCAATGTCAGACCTGGACCCTGACAGAGAAACTAGAAGAAAAACTCGCCGTATGCGAAATAGTGTCCGAGAACAGTTCTGGGGGTAACAAAATTAGATAGAATAAACAATAACACTATAAGAAATCCGGTGAAAACAATATCGTGCAAAGAATACACAAACACACAAAAGATTGTATGATCGTATTACCTAATCATAATGGAACCAGATCACATTCCATCCATAGCCTTCAATAAAAGATCTGAAAAGAGAAGCAGGGGAAGGCCCAGACGAAGATTGATAGATGACATCCGAGATATACTAGAACACCAAGACTGCACTATGGCAGCGGCATCATAGTTAGCAATAGAAAGAAACTTCAGTTCCTCATGATGCCAAGCGGTACACATCGATAGGACAAGACATCTGAAACAACATTGTTTATGTTTGTGTTATTTATGTTTACAAGTAGCCCTAATTTGGCCAATGTAGTATTGATGCCTTTTGGCACTTACTAATGTTATACGTTTGTGATCTCGAGGAATGTATATACCTGTGCAGTGTGTTGTCGTTATTGTTATCTGTGTGTCGACCGACCAGTCCATATTCATAGTAGCTTGAGAATATACACGTAGTATCCACCAACCAGTCTGTCTACCAACCAGTCTGTCTACCAACCAGTCTGTCCACCAACTAAATTCATTCTACTACCCATGCACATGTTTACCCACTAAACCCATCTAGATATATTCTGTCCATCTTTCGATAAACTGTATACATGACTAAGCTCCGACTAAAGGGAACAAGACCACACGCGTTCCTTTTTTCCCAGTTATTAATTTATTCATATCTATCTGTCTACTTTATGTAGTAAATGGAAATCTTTTATTATATTTTTCTTTTTATTATCCATGCGTTTATTCCATTTATTTCTAATAGTCCCACGCACGATGAATATTAATAAATATCCCTCCTGCAGAGAATCTTAATCGCTTGGTAAAAATCAAGCAGGACTATTACAAGCATTATGATAGGGGATTTCGTTTCCATAGGAGTCAAGCTATCGATGTCGTGTGCTGTATTGTCTTTCCCTCTGGGATATGGAAACATTATACAGTTAATGACTTGACATGGGAGGGGGCTTCCGTATACTACCATTTGTTGCGGTGATAACCAGTTGGGGGTTCGAGATCACAGCCATCAAAAATGTATTATCAACATTAGCATAATGTACATACCTCAAAGAAATATGCCTGAAACGTTATACTATGATAAAAAAAAAACTTTGTGGAAACTCGTTGACAAAATATGCAAGGAAGACGTATATATAAAAAATATACATGGAATATCATAAGGAAATGCTAATTTTTTTTATAGCGAGCAAAGGTAGAAAAATGATTTTTTTAAGAGCTCCCTTTGCTATGCTCACACACTATGAATGTCTAAACGTGTCAGGTAAGACAAACAAATAAATAGGAAGTGTTTAGTATGTTTGTGTTATTTGTTTCGAATCAATGCCACTTCATTCTGGGCACACTTATAGGTCTTTCCCTTAGCATATATTGAAATGTATGTTGGTGGTTCCGGTGATGTGCTAGTTCCTCACTCCACAGCAAGGAAGGTAACTCGCCAATCCATCTAATAGTTGCTGTGGCTTAATACACGAAGTTATCTTATCTCCAACAGCAGGTTGCTGCTATGTGACCTACTTTTACCGCTACAAACCTCATCCTGTCAGCCAACTAACAGTCCTATTCGAGCAACACTCCTCTGCGTTCGTCCTCAAACTCCTGCAGATTGTCATAATGTAGTTCAGAGACTAGAACTGTGTCGTGGTTTACAACTTTATATTTGTAGTTGGTGTAGTTTCGAGATGATATATTCGACTTCAGAATGACTTTTGGGTCACTTTGATCCATATTTGGGATGGAACAGACAACCCCACTCCTAAAAAAAATCGTTAGTCGTCTCTTACGCCATACGCGGCAAGCAATAATGGCGTTATTCTTTGATTCCTTTTGGAGCACCGGTAACACTTTCGGCAAGACATTATCATTTAGTATTTTAGTATTATGAAAGGACAATTACTTTCATTTATTTGCAATTATTTTCCCGATACAAAACTGCGACAGGAGTAGCAATCCAACGGTGAGAACTCAAATCGCACGTAGAAAATGGAGGGTTTACTTAACCAAGTGACAGAATTCATATACCTAGAAATTAATATAAAAATAGACGGAAAGAGCAGCAAAGAAATACACAATAGATGTAGTAAAGCATACCAAGTCCTAGGGTAAATGACACCAATCTTCAGAAACAAATACGTAGATTTAAACACAAAAATAACACTATTCAAAACGATTATTATGCCAGCTCAAGACAATCGTAAACTTGTGACAGTTGAAATGGCGTGCTTACGCAGAATCTTAGGAATATCGTTAAGAGACAGGGTGAGGAATGAGGACATCCGACAGAAAACCGGCACCACCCCAATCTTAGAATACATCAAGAGACAACAAATAAAATGGTTTGCAGACTGCCACCAGACAGCATACCTCAGCAAGCTATGCTATACAGATAAGGCGAAGGCAGACCCAGAGGCCGACCACGAAAACGATGGACCACTGAAATAAAAGAGGCGACAAAATTCACAATATACACAGCACATAAGAGGGCCGTCTCCAGAAAATTCTTCTACCCCTTACGCCGAAAGGTAACAAAGGGTTTCAGAAAATATATAGAATTACTTTTACTACGAGAGTGAAGGATGTGGATGCACCGCATGCCACTCTCTGATGGTTCTCTAATGTTCATTTATGGTCTACGACTTTCAGTCTATGATTTTCATGGTCCGAAACGGCGGAATTGCTATTAATTCAACAATATGACACAACGATTCTTCTAATCTCCAGGGTCCTACTTGTTTGTACATGAACATATAGGTGTTCGCGGTAATACCAGAGCACATGTTTATTAGCTTCTCCGGAGATCCGGCAGCTCCAGCATTGTTCTTCTGCCCAATATCGTGTGTTGATATGTTTTATGTTTGCAAGTTTTCATTTCTTGAATATGGTGTGTTCCATTTGTCTAGAGTTGGAAGAAGAATGCTCTTTCTCATTGATCCTGCTTGTATATTCGTCATATCGTAGATAGATACTAAATGCATATTGCGATTGCCTAATGACTGCATAGCCGATAAGGATATAGTAATTGAACAGGTGTATGTTTGTAAAACTTTGGTAACACTGGGGGTGCCAGTAGATCTGGAAATCTACAAGCCAATGAGAAATTCCCAGCAGACAGTAGTAACCATTTATATGCATGTCTTTCGACACATGCTTAATAAGAATATATAAGCCTGGATAGGAACCTATGAATATTCAGAGGTTTTATTATGTCCGTCTGGAGCAGACAGACTATTGTTTTCAGAGCAGATCTTCTTATTCTTCTCGTATGCATTTTAGCGCGTCTACACATCAAGTCCGGTTTACTTGATAAATGTTACTGTAATCCAGTGTTTCCCAACGTCGGCCAACGCCCCATTGGGGGGGGGGGGGCAATTTGATTGTTCAGAGGAGAGGGGCAATTCGAACAAGTAGTAATTATGCTTTATTTAGGAATAATTCAATTTTCTAATATAAAAAATATGTTTATGTTACATAGGAGGGCATTAGACTTTTAGAAAGACCTAGGTGGGGCATGGTTAAAAAAAAAAAAGGTTGGGAAACATTGCTGTAGGCTATTTGAAAGCTCCTCGATGCTCCCATAAAGCTTTATGTGGATATTTGTCTCTGTAGACCAGTGTTCCTCCCTTAACTAGTTTAGCGTAATGCAGTCTTACATGATATGTTCCGCTGTCTGTGCTGCCTGCCCACATGGATACAGAGGTGATGGAGCTTGCCTTAGTTTATTTACGTGACTATTTAGTCTATTGTGTCCTGCCTGATGTGGAATATGATAACTTGTCCATCTCTGTCAAGATAGTGTCAGTTGCCTTTTGAGTTATCGACTTTCCTCATAGCTTTGATGAGGGTCCTTTTTTCCTGATATGCGATTTCTTGGTCTTTTTATTCCTGTGTTGCTCCATCTTTTACTAGCATAACTCCATTTTAATTTCCTGGTATACCACAGTGGGAGAGTATCCAATGTAACACTTCATTTCTCTGAATGCTCACTTCTTGCATAATTTCCTTCAGGTCTGCAATTTATCGCTTTCATTACCTTGTTTTTTTAAATATTACAACAGTAAGAAAAAACTGTTGACGTTGGGTTCTTGTGTGTCTTTTAAATGAATTCCACAGCAATGCTGAGGGCATGTACTTACACAGAGTAGTTAGAATATTACAGTTGATGTACATGAGGATTAATATTTTTTTTAAATGTAAATTGAATGACCACTCTAGTGCTCCGTTCATCACTGCCCTGGTTGTTATTCCATCATTATATACTTGTATCTTTCTCTTTGGTACATATCCTCAATCATGTTGCATTCTATCGTTTTCATTTGGAGACTACTCAATTTTCTCAAAGTATATGTGTTATTTATGGTGGTTCTGATATTGATATTTTTATATTGCTCCCAGGAATATAAAGGAATACTGTTGGTAATATTTCTATTGTTATGTCTGGTAGTTCATCCTTGTATTCTCAGTTTAGTTTTTTAAATTTTAATTTGTGAAATAAACTGCTTCTCTTCAGCCTTCCATTTGGTAGATCACCGAATCTGGACTTCATTTGGGTATGATGGTATGTTCTTGTACTTTGATCTTCTACTTCAGAACAGATGAGGCAGCATAAAGAAGTTGGAGAATGGTTTTTACGAGATCAACAAGAATTTACTATGACTAATTTCTCAAAGCCAAGATGGCTGATATGTAATATTTCTTTGAATGTTGGTGCTTTCTTTGAAGAAAAAAATGTGTTGCTATGAGAAGCAGTATAACATTTTAAAATAAAACATTGCTAAAGCAAATATTGTAAATAAGTGAATATGAATTACAAGACCTACTGATAGCAATACAGACATGTCTTATCCATCGCCAGTCTTATCTTTATGATGGTATTCACATTCAAGCACCGAAAAAAACACCCAGAAACTGGTATATAACATATATACTCTAATTTATTATACCACCTTGTAATTAAAGACAGGTATACGAACGGACGAGTATTAACAGCAAGATAAAGCTATTATTCTGAGTCTAAACAAAAATAAAATAGTGTTACAAATATAAATTTCTTTGATAATAAATATGTTTTGAGCATACAATGTATATTGCAATCTTACACCAAAAAATATCAAAATTTGATTCAAGAATTGCTTCTTAAACTCTGTCTCATATCAATTTTACCGAAGTAGTTATTGTGAATGTTGCATAAATCCCATAATTTAGTGTTTAACAAGTACATGGAGCGCCACTTTAAACAGGGGTGTAATCATAAAGCTATCGCGATTGCCAAGTTGGCCCTTAAACTGTTTATTTTCAGAATTACTTATCATACGGTGTTTGTCAGTGTATTGCATGAACCCAAAGACGTGCAATGAATAGTAATGCTGCCGCATACCATGCATGTCATAAAAGGCGATCATGGAGGTTGAGCGTGACGTTGACTACCTCTCACCGTGATCTCCGTTGTGATGTCTGCTGAGAACATATGCATGTGCTGCAGAGAGGGAATCAACATTTTTTTATATGCAGCATGTCTAGAGATTTTACGATTACAGCACAGTCCCCGCCGGAGTAGAAGACTTTCCATTTCATGGAATCGCAGTTTCTATCCACATTGAGGAATAGGGTTGCTATTGTTACTTTATTTTTTTTTAAATTATCAGGATTATCATTTAAATTATAAATTAGCGTGCCTGCGATATCTGAACATTTTGTGCGACCCTATTAAGCATGAAATGTGTGGATTATTTGACCCTTGCAGGACCCTTTTGACCCTTGCAGGACCCTTTTGACCCTTGCAGGACCCTTTTGACCCTTGCAGCCAAGCCAAGACCAACTCTCTGTAATGCATGAAAGATAACAGTAATATTATTCTCTGTTCTCCTATCCTTGAAGCTACGGAGTTGCGTGCTATGAGAAGTACTATCTGTTGGCGGCGTATCGCTTTGTTGTGAGCGACGGATTACATATGGTGAAAGTTTAGAAAGTAGTAAATAATCGACATCTTTTACATTCGTTGTGTTCCCTTCACACAGATTACAGATCTTTTAAATTCGTTGTGTTCCCTTCACACAGATTACAGATCTTTTAAATTCGTTGTGTTCCCTTATAGCACTACACACAGATTACAGGCACAAATTTGTGTATCAAAATGTCACTGAAATATTAGCACTTTGAGATGATATTGTTAGCTTTCTTCCAGTCTTCAGTGATTTCTCAATCAACGAGTTTGGTACCCAATTGTCAACCGGATGAACTACTGGGAGTCTCCGTCGAGAAACAAAGGTTGTCTCTTTCGATTAGAAGTATCAACGGTTCTAATCATTTGATCAGAGTGTTATATTATGCTGCCACGAGTTTTGCATTGCAAAAATGGTCACGAAATACCTAGAAACACGCATTTTTCAAATCGAGAGTTACATTCTGGACATAGACAGGTTTAATTTCAAAGATAAAATTTAAAATGATTATATAATGGGGCCTGTTTATTTTAATATCAAACTGATACAAATGGATATCGACTTGGATGCAAACAAATTGGCAGCAGAAGGAAATGATGATACTAATGAGAAATAAATGGCTGGATTGATTTTTTTTTTAAAACTAATGAATAAAGAAAGAATTGACATTCATTAGAGCCTGCATATTCCCAGTTGTTATATATGGATGTGAATCTTGGACAGTCACCAAGTGAGAAACAAAATTGCATTTCAAACAAAATAGTACAGAAGAATCATGAGAATACCACGGACCACAAAGATCCTCAAATCAGTGTTTCCCAACCTTTTTTCTACGATGCCCCACTTAAGTCTTTTTAAAATTCTGATGTCCCCCTATGTAACATATACATATTTTTTATATTCAAAAATTGAATTATTCCCTTAATCAGGGCTCTTCAATTATATTTAAAGGGGGCCAAAATGTAGAAAATGGGATCATCACGGGTCAGAGTTCCATTTTTTATAAACTTATTTCACTGTTTTAGCAATGATCCGCGGGCCACTTACTAGGCCTCCGCGGGTGTCGGATGTGGCCCGCGGGCCACTAATTGAATATCCATGCCCTAAATGAAGCCTAATTACAATGTGTTCGAATTATCCCCCTGAACAGTCAAAACTGCACCCCTGTGGGGCGTAGGCCCTACGTTGGGAAACACTGCTCTAAATGATTCTCCATAAGGATAAAATAGGGACATTCTGAGAGAATTGAAAGTAAATAATACCTTCTAATAATACATCGTTCTCTCTAGAAAACTACAATATATTCGACATATCAAATGATGCGGACACCTTAGAAAAGATCATAATGGAGGGGATGATGAAGGCACACAAATAAAGAAGATGGACGCTAGATATCAGAAACAACTCTAAACATGACATTCAGAGAAGCAGACGGCGTGGATGAAGAATCAGCAGGAATTTCGAAAGGATGTGATGACTGCTACATCCTGTTCAATATTAGATATTATATATATATATATATATATATATATATATATTATATTATATATATATATATATATATATATATATATATATATATATATATATATATATATATATATAATTATATATATATATATATATATATATATATATATATATATATATATATATTATATATATATATATACTATATATATATATATTATATTATATATATATATATATATACGCACACGTGCACTTAGCACAAGTCACAGAAAAAGGTGATTGTTAATCCCTAAAAAATACCGGGATTTTCCCGATTTCAATAAAATTTTCAAAGAAAAGTATTTCTATAGAATAGTTTGCGCACTGATCCACATCCTTCTATATATTTTGGAAGTAACACGGTTCACAGAAAGAGGCGGATATTAAAATAAAATAGCGGTTAGATGTATCCAAATTCTCGTTTTCAATGAATTATCACAGAAAACAAGTAGTTCGTTTGAATAGTTTACGAACTGATCACAAGCAGCTTTATTTATCTTGGTATATCTGAATTTTTCAGTGCTTTTCATTGCCTTAATTCCTTGACAAAGTAAATCCTTGACAAAGTAAAGGCAAAGCGGAAACTGATCAACTGTATCAGCCAAGATGAGTTACACTGTGAGATCGTCACGCGTGACAATTCTGGAGAAGATCTTTGTAAATATTGTGCTTAAAAACCCGGCTATTTTTAACAACAGCCTCTTTCTGTGACGCTCGTGCTACGTCCATGTGTAACTAGAATTATGTGCCAAATCACAAAGTTAACCCCACCCCTACCCACTTCTTTTTACTCCAACCACACCCTACAGCGCACGGATTATGCAGCAGCTCACAATTTCTAGGAGTTATCTCGTTCATCCGCTTGATATTTATTACTTTTTTTTTGAACTCCAGGTTCGACACCCGAGCGATTAGATTTTCCTTCCTATGTGCACAGGGGAGGTTTCTCCGAGCTTTCTTTCATACCCAGGAGGCTTCAGCTTTCGGCTTAGTGCAATGCCTATTGGAGGAGCCTTCTACTCGGGATGGGAGTACATGTTATGAGACGAGCTGATAGTTTGTTTGTCTTTCCTCCGAGGTGGCTCTAGACAGCGAGTTTTTCTTCGTGTAGGAAAACCATTATATGACCACCCTTTGTGTCCCTAGGTCTCAGACCTAATTTCTTCTGTATAAGCCGTGTTGGGTAACGGTGACTGTCGATTTAGACTCAGGGTTTATACACCTTCACAGACAAGGTGCTGGTGTGTCAAAAACGTCGGGGGGTCTGGGATTTGACATGATCTGGGATGAGCCGTGTTGGACAACGGCGACAATCGAGTTCGGCGAGGTTTGCAGTCTTCAATGACAAGGCCTTGCTCAACCTTCTACGTTGATTCCAAGCGTATTATTCCAAGTCTCAGCACTGCTTCGGACAGAAGTCCCGAACACAGTGCTCCACGACATTTCTTCAATGCTTTTCCAGTGTGCAATGAAAAGCTGTATGAACAACTATTTTTCACACCCAAGGGTACAAAGTTCCATTGGCGTATCCAATACTCGAGTCACGACATCCTACTTTGATGGGGTCTTTGTCATGGATCGAGTGGTTTCTACATTTTCTCGAGCATGAACAGTACTGTCGCCAGTCGGTCTCGCGATGGATAATTTTAACTTCATTGCCACTAAATAGATTTACGTACACAACGTTCTTTAGCGCATGTTGCCTTTTCCAGATTCGGTGTGTACTCATAATCTTAAAAGGTTCTACCCATTTATAGATATTGGTCGCCCCAATAATGTTTCTGAATTCTTGGATGACCAAGAAGGAATGCACAGATTCCTTATGTTATTATGTGCCGACAGTGTTGCTGGATGGATTGACCTAGAGATCTTTGAGATATTGCTAGTCTCTTTGCTGGCAATTCTCATTCCAAACACGGACCTAAAAGTGTTAGTCAGAACTACAGCAAGAGAGGCTGTCTTTCAGTTTCCAGGGTGCACCACGGAGAGGTACTTTTAGAATCTTGGTTATCTACTAACCCTGGATCCGCCGAGAGCAATGCGGTACCTTTTGCACCTCCGTGAAAGGATATACTAATGTGAAGTCTCATGCGCGTTTGAGTCTTTTTGGGTACAGCTACCACTGAGGAGCAGGGCTTACTGCTTCTCAGGGCTGGCCGTTCCCACAGAAACTAGGGCTGCAGTCGGCAATACCTTCTCAGGACTGACCGCGCCCCTGTAGAGAATGGAGGAATTGCCGGCGATCCCTTCTCGGGTCTGACGGCCTTAGAAACACTGGGGCTGCTGCCGGTGACTCCTTCTCAAGGCTGACTGCTCCCTATGAAGAATGGAGTAATTGTCGGCGAGCACTTCTCGGGACTGACGGCCCACGAGGAGACTGGATTAACCTGAGAAGGGCTAGCCATTCCCGTTGAGACTACGTGCAAACGTAGAAGAGTGAAAATATATTCACATACTGGTACAGTACAAAAATAAATTGTGAAGAACTTTGCTCCAGTAAAGGCTGAAAAACATTATTCTATAATGACACGTTCTTAAACTCATTATTATGCTCTTTAACTGTTAGTGTTAAGAGAAGCACGCGATCATTGGCATCTATGCACGAACGTATTTACCGACTTCCTACAGTTAAATACACGCTATAATCTGTTAAGTGAGTTTATAGTGATACGGTTGCCGGAGTCGATTTACTAATACTGTTTGAGAAATCACTTCACCGTCCATGTTAGGATGTACCTCATTTTAGTGCTTGTGTATCAACATGGAGAAAAACAGCAACAGCTGCTGATGAGATGACGTCGTCTTCTGTTAAATCTATCCAAGCACTTTCGATACATTCTTAAGATTTAAATGTAAAGTAACACACAGCACAACTCGACAACTGAAGACGTTTCAACTCAAGTAATTACGTGCTATCTGTAGTGGTATTGGAGTAATGACAGTTTCTCATTACTTAGATACTTATTCTATTATGGGATTTAAAAAAAAAATATTTGCAAGCTTGATAATTCAAATCTTTCGACCTGGTTTAACATACTGTATTTTGAAGCGTCTAAATTGCCAATGAACACTAGACAAATTCAATTATAGGGACATACGCATTAAGCGTTGTCGGGTTACATATGGTTGGTTTATATTAATTCTATCAACTATGTAAACCTGTCTGCAGATATGAAGGCTAACTCGTAGACTGCATATGAAACATATACCTTTCGTGACATGATATAATTTTAGTTGTGTTATGAAATATTTCTTTGATAAAGGCTTTACGTGTCTCCACATGTAATTCTTCAAGTTAAAACATGTTGATTATCTGCACTTTATACAGCACTTTCTCGGTAGCTCTTCATTTGTTTTCAAACTCCTGCCAAATTAACCGGATAAAGTACAACAGGTCATGTGTTGCATCGTGGATTTTACCCAAAACGTTGACAATACAACTTTGACTGTTACATCGTGTCCAGGATATGATGAACATGCATATTCCACAGACACATGCACTTGGCACGAGTCACAAGACAATTGCTTTGTTCAATTATTAAAAGGTTTGTATAGAATTTCCACAATGTCTGTGTAAAATGTATATAATGTTATATACACTTTATATAATGTTTGTATACAATATCTACAATGTTTGTATACAATATCTACAATGTTTGTATACAATTTCTACAGTCTTTGTTCAACTTCTAAAATGTTTTCTCAATTTCTACAATATTTTCTCAATTTCTACGATGCTTGTTCAATTTCTACAATATTTTTTCAATTTCTACAATATTTTCTCAAACTTAGGACAATTTTGTGTTCAATTGTTAAGATGTGTGTATAGAATTTCTCCAATGTTTGTGTACGATTTCTATAATGTTTGTATCTATGGGGTGCAAAAGATCTCGTATTGCTCTCGTGCGGACGCAGGGTTAGCAGATAACTGAGATCATAAAAGTACCTCCTCGTGGTGGACCATGGAAACAGAAATACAGCTGTTCTTGCTGTATTCCTGGCTAACAATTTTAGGCTCGTGTCCGTGGATGTGGTAGATGGAATGATAATTGCCTGCAGAGAGACAGGAAATACCTCCAAAACCTCTACACCATTATATATGCAATGTATCTGTGCATTTCGTGTTGGCAGGCTTAAAAAGCAGAAACATTGGAGGGGCGACCAATGTCAATGTTCCTAACATACGGTGATCATACGAGTGCACACTGAATCCGAAAAAGATAACACACGCTAGAGGGCAGCGTAGTGTATGTGAGCCGACTCAGTGGCAACAAAGCTACACTGGTCCAAGCACGAGACCGACTACGGAAGTGCTGTTCATGCTCGAGATCACACAGAAGCCCACACGTCCCATCACAATTGACCCCATTCAAAGTAGAGGTGTTGACTCAGGTATACACTGACTTGAACATGCACCTCTGGGTATGGAAGAAAGCTTTGAATACGGTTTCCCATTGCACACAGGACAAGCACTGAACAAATGTCGGGGAGAGCATAGTTCAAATGACTGACCGAAGCAGCGTTGAGACACGGAATCTGGACACTCCGGGCAACGTAGAGGGAGCGAAAGTTTCTAACTAAACTGAAAACATAGCCCAAGGTTGTCCATCACGGTTCATACAGAGAGAATTGGGTTCAGTACCCAAGTACATTCAGTACACTGCGAAGCTCCTCGCCCAAGATTCGTATCCTACCTACCTCTTTGGGTAATATACGAAGTGGCGAAGAGTCAAAATACACAGACCGAGTCTGCGATGGATTGGAAGGTCATCTCAAGCGGACGAGGCGAGTGTGTGAGAAATGCACAGATCAAATCCCTTGATCATCGACGTGTTTGGCAAAGTAGCACCTCTTCTAGGAAAGTGTTTCAACCTTTAGTCTAATTCGACAGTCGGCGTTACCCAACACAGCTGATACGGAAACAATTAGGTCTGGGACCTAAGGACACAAAGGTTGGTAATGGCATGGTCTTCCTACATGAGAAACTCAGCTCTCTAGCCGTGAAGCGCCTCGTCAAAGAATAGATAATAATGGATGACCCAAGCAAACTATCAGCTCGCCTCGTCTCATGTACCCCCCCCCAGTAGAAAGCTCCCCCAATAGGCATTGCACCAAGCCGAAATATGAAGTCTCCTAGGTATAGAAGAAAGCTCAGAGCCCCCCCCCCTTCCCCAAAATATTTTTTTTTAATTGCACTTAGAAAGTAAGAACTAACCGATGGTAATTCCTGGAGTTCTCAAACAAACATATGTATCTATGTGTTCCTTCAGCGACAAACATGGTGTATGGGGCAGAAACCAGAGCTCTCCAGTTAAGCGATGTGATACTACTGTGTGTAATTATTGTGTGTTGTTGAAATCCATAGTCATACCTTGTTTGATGGCTGTTCTGCGAAGAGTCTCTCTTGGTATTCCTCTTTTTCTTTTGCCATCAGGTACTCATTTTAATGCGTGTAATGATAGTCTATTTTCATTTCTTCTAAGTACATGCCAGATATAAGTCCATCTGTTTCTTATTGTTGTAGAAACATATTGCTGTTTAGTGTCTTCTCTTATTTGCTTGTTTGACTTGATTTCTTCCCTACCAAGTCTTCTAGGACATTTATTTTCAAATGACTTCAATTTCTTCTCGTGTCGTTGTCATTTTCCAGCTTTCGCAACCATATGTCAACAGGGGATATCGCACTGGAGTTGAACAGTCGTTGTTTGGTATGTTTTGGATTTCCAAATGTTTGTTAGATCTTGTGACATTTTGCTGCCTAAATAAGAAAAGTAATCAATTGTCTGAATTGTATCTCCGTTGATGGCAATTTTAAGGTTACAGTTAGTAAATTTATTAACTTAATCATGGAAGTGTTGACCTTAAGGTAAATTTGTTCTGAAAGTTGACAGAGTCGATTCAGCATATCGTGTGCATTATCAGGGGTTGGACTTATTAACGCCACATCATTTGCAATCATGTCTGTCAACTCTACCAAGAAGAGAAGGAGAAAATATGGCCTACTGAGACTTTTTGGGTTCCATAGATGACCTGAAGTGAATCACACAATTCATTGAAGCTATTGGCGCTGTAACCTGATATCTGACTGAAGAACGATGAAGAAGAATATTTGCAAAATCAAGACCACTAAGAGTTCTATCGCTTATGCATTTTATACTAAAATATTTATTTCGGACGTAATTTTCCATAACTCAGTCTATTGGTAGCATATATCCTATTCCTGGCGTAGCTATCAACCCAGCATATGTTGACTGTGGTGATTTTCTAGGCAATATAAATACTTTAGTAGTTTGTCATTGCTTTCTGAATGGTCCGGATGCACAATTGCCTATAGCGGGGATCGAATTCGGTACCTTGGCCGTTACAGACGCGCTCTGCACCACTTCGCCAGAGAGCCGAACAAACTCAGACTATTGCACCCTAAAAAGTAATGATGGCATAATGCAGCCATATCTTGCTGGGAATCCGTAAATTGACAAGGATTTTCCAGAGTGTTGGTCGGTTCAGGTTATCAAATGCCTTTTGAAAATAAAATATATTTGATAATAAGTGCATTGCATTTCCAATGATTCTTCGATAATTCTAATGGTAAAAATGTGATCAATGCTTTATTGTTATGGTCTGAATCCAGCTTGCTCTTCTCTAATTTTTTCATCTACCTGTCCATTGAGCCTCTCATGTAGTATGATGCTAGAGACTATATTATGTAGTATGATGCTAGATATTTTTCAGGCACTGACAAAAGAGTAACACTGCAGCAGAAAATCTTAGTAAATGACATGTCGCTATATTGAGGCTCTCTTATGGAAGCTTTGTAGCATGTCATCTATACAATTATAGACCCCCTCTGAGTAGAAGGCTCACTCAATAGACATTGCACTACGCCGAAAGCTGAAGTCTCCTGGGTATAAAAGAAAGCTCAGAAAAACCACCCCACAGCACATAGGAAGTAAAAGCTAATCGTACGTTCGCAATTCCTGTGGTTCTGAAACAAACAAACGCAACATGGTTGGACATTTCAAACAGCTCTATTAATCTTTCGCCATTTTGATTCATATCTCCTATGCCATGAATACCAAGATGTCTCTGGATCAGATGGAATACTCGGTGTTCCATCATTGTTGTTTCCTACCTTGAAATTGCACATTATCACTATGATGGCATGTTTTGGTATCTTGTTGATCATGCTTAGATGTATTTCATAAAAGGTATCCTTTGTATCATCAAGGGCCTCATTAGTTTGTGCGTCACACTAGTTGGTGCCTCATTAGTTGGTGTTCAATATCTACATTGATTGTTCAATTGCTACGTTTGTTCAATTTCTACAATGTGTGTTCAATTTATACGTTTTCTCAATTTCTATAATGTTTGCTTAATTTCACAAAATTTTGTCGGTTGGTTGCTGATCCAGCGGTCCATGGGCTCATGCCCTTTGACCTAATGCCATTAAATAACATTATATTCTGGGAAGTCTTTGGATTTTCGGCCCACCCCAGGCCAGAGCCAGAGAATAACTATCACACCTCCAGGAAGGTTGGTTTCAACCTATGCGCTACTCCGAACCACTGTAGCCAAGGTTCACTGTGCTCATTCCCCGCCACCAATTGACTACTGGTTATGCCGAACTTTTCTATAGATCCAGGCATGCAACCAAATGTTCAAGTCAAAGGATTGTCACGCCCTGAGTCACTGTGCCTCTATGATGGGTCTCAGCCATAGGAAAAAAACAGTTTTGTCGGTTTCCTCCTCCCCAGTGCTACACAGTACATCTCTGGCTCCCTCCTAACCACAGAGAGTGCATACATATATTCAAGTAAACATGAAACACATTTCAACAACAAAATAAAAGCATAATTGTATAGATGACGTGCCATGAAGCTTCTATAAGAAGATAACCTCATATAACGGTATGTCATCTACTAAGGTTTTCTGTTACATGGGTGGTTTGTCTAGTGGGCTATTGCTGAGACCCAGAGATGCAACCACATACGTAACAATATTTGGTAAATTCTACAATGTTTGCTCAGTGTGGGACCATTTTTGTGTTCAATTGTTAAAATGTTTGTAAAGAATTTATTCAATGTTTGTGTACGACGTCTATGTTTGCATACACTTTATATAATGTTTGTACACAATTTATTTAATGTTAGTATGAATAATAAATGAATAATCCCGCAACACGTCAGGGACTTAGGAGTACCGCATTGGATGCTTCAGCGATTTCTATCTTCAACGATGGAGATGAGTAAGGAAAAATCTTGTCCTGTCCATTCCTGGATGTTATTTGTTCATGTCTTGATTCTTGATTAGAAAACTGGCATCACAGCACGTGGGGCATTCCCATAAGTGCTCCGCCCTCTGTTACAGCAGCCTTTCGACTCGATGGTGTTTCGAGTCCAATGCCGCCGAAACAAACGTCGACATCAGGGCACGACTCTGGCCCCTGCGGCAGGTTTCTTTGTTGTTCCGCCCACCAAAGCCGTGCCCGAAACTAGTTAAAGCACAACGTCAGTCTGTCGGAACAACATGGTAACTGTTATCGAAGATTACGACTACAGGATTGTATAGAAAACGTGCCATGAAGCTTCTATAAGATGACCTCAATATAAAGGCATGTTATCTACTAAGGTTTTCTGTTGCATGGTTGGTTTGTCTAATGAGCCATTGGTGAGACCCACAGACACAACCGCATGCGCAGGTTGTCTCCCAACTTCGACGGTTCCCTGTCGTATTGTTTTTGACAAGAAATAATGTCTGCATACAAGTCCAAACCACTCTAGTTTTCGTCGTTTTGCTATTGAAATCAATGGTTTTTGTACATCTGCATACATCTATATTTTATTTTTTACGTACAAATTTGTCTTATGTTTCCTATAGGGAATGTTAGTACACATTTCCTGTAATGTTTGTATGCATTGTCCACACATAAGTAGATCCAACTTTAGATGTTTCTAGACATCTCACAAACTAAGAAAAGCAATGTGTAGTATTGCATGTTTACATTTTATTGAGCACATGAATGTTTTTACTGAATCTGTAAATAAAGCCAGCTTTGCCACAGCAGTCACTACCATGTGTACAGTTTGGATTTTTTACCTTCCAATGACAAAATGCATTCGTTACAGAGCTTCAAAACTAACCATTCGGCCACATGGTCTACATCAGGGGTGGGCAAACTTTTTGTGCAGGGGGCCGCAAATAATATGTATATTTGGCAATATATAATATATATATATATATATATATATATATATATATATTTAAATGATGTCAAATTGGGGAAAAATATTGTATATATAATATATAAGAAAGTCGAATTAAAATTCCAATTGATTTCTGTGTAATATTAATGGGAAAAAATCATTTTTGACAATCGTCCGTTTATTTAAAAATGTGTTTGAGGGCCGCAAAATATCAAATGGCGGGCCGCATGCGGCCCGCGGGCCGTAGTTTGCCCACCCCTGGTCTACATTAATTCCATCTAAAGTAAAGCCTGACCTCTGACCGTCAAACCATAAGAAAGGGGACTGATAGAAAGAAAAAAAGAATCAAGAATGAAAAAGCCTGAAGGAGGTTTGCCGTGGTTAATTCGGTGTAAAAGTATTCAACATAAATATAGCAATTGCCAAAGCGTGATTCTTACAGCTGTATCTCCCGCTCGTTCGCTTTGTCAAGCAAAAAGGCAGACGGAAGAAGAGAGGAAAAATGACGACTTAAAAAAAAAATTATTTCCGTTGAAACGAGATAAAAAGGCCCAACCAACCGTAACTCTTCAAACGGCGAGGAATTCTGCTTCATTACCTCCCCTAGCCATTCAATGCCGTTGATTGGGCGAGTCAATTGGTACCCAATAGCGCCCTTTCAGTTGTTTTCTGCATTCAGATTTCCTATTTTGATTTTCAACTGCTTTTTCAGCGTCCAACCTTACATTCTCAAACTCGCATTTGCAGAAGGAACCCCCTCTGGTGAAAATTCTTCGCGATTAACTCTATTCATGTGTCCTCTTAGATCGTGGAGCTAAGGGAATGGGGCGCAATTGAAGAACGGGATCATGGAGATGTGTTGATATAAAACAATTTTGGAAGGTATACATATTAATGCAGTTTACATTTTAAAAAGAAACAGATGTATGCACGCACACGCAAACCCAAAAGAGTATGATAAATATTATCTTTAATAAATCTAATCATGCCACTAAGTTAGTTTTCTCAGACTACAAGAAATAGATGAGAATGTAGAAAGATGAGAAGGTAAGTTGACTGGAAGGTAGGAAAACAAAACATGACTGTCGAGGTAGGGAGTTATGGATGTGGATTGAATTGCAGCAACTGAGAAGAGAAATCTCTTTTGACATTGACACGATCAGATTATACTAATCATTCTATTTCTTGCTTCTTATTTTATAAGGATTTTCTTTTTGCTAGACATCTAAAAATAGTAGGGTAGTTTTCAGTTGTTAATGTCTCCGGGAAATGCAGAGCTCTCGGAGATTCAAAGATTCACACACCTGTGTGTTGAAGGGACCTTCTCTGAGATTCATAGATTCACACAACCCTGTGTTGGAGGGATCTTCTCTGAGATTCATAAATTCACAGAACCCTGTGTTGGAGGGACCTTCTCTGAGATTCATTGATTCACAAAACCCTGTGTTGGAGGGATCTTCTCTGAAATTCATAAATTTACACAACCCTGTGTTGGAGAGATCTCTGAAATTCATAAATTCACACAACCCTGTGTTGGAGGGATCTTCTCTGAGATTCATGGATTCACATACATCTGCGTTGGAGGGACCATCTAAAACTATAAGGATAGTTTTCAGTTGTTAATGTCTCTGGGAAATGCAGAGCTCTCTCAGAATCCATGATTTACGCATCCGTTTTTTGGTGGGACCTGAATAGAGAGAAAAAAATAGCAATATCGTTACCCGCCACGAGTGTCGTAGGAAGTGACTAGGTAGGTCTTGATGTGGGGTTGGTGCTCACACCAAACAGGGTTAATCATAGAGGGTTAAAGTTACCCTAAAGTCGGACTGAAGTCGCATGTCTCAGAAAGAATGGCGCATATATCGCAACAAAATTGTAAAACATAATACAACTCATTCTTTTTTCCGAACTACATCCTGTTAAATCTCAGTTTGAGAATGAACGCAGAAAAAAAAGATTCATAGATTGACCAACTTACACAGTACAGGACCTTATAACACTAAAAAGTCTCGCAACCCAATGCCGCTGATTGGGCGAGTAAATTGGTACCCAATAGCGCCCTTTCAGTTGTTTTCTGCATTCAGATTGACCAGCTTACACAGTACAGGACCGTATAACACTTTACAAAGTATTGCCACCCCCTCCTCCAAATAAAACCCTTGCCCATCTCTGGTCGAAATTTTCAAATGTCATAGTGTTTTCCGTTGTTTTAGTTCTGATGATATCTTCTAGTTTAAACGTCGTTTATTCTTGTATTTCGTGATTAGTATGACGTATTTATTATTGGTAATACTTTAATGTTCCCATTTGTTTCCTATTTACATTTGCTCTGTGCCCGTGATAAAGCAGCCCCTACTTGTCCAGATTGTTGGGTATTTCATACACTGGTGATTCTTTTCATACCCCACCCCCCACAATTGTGTATTCATATGTCCACTACCTCCCTCTCCCATACTGAAACAAAATGATTATGTCTGTCGTTTTGTGTGCGTGTGTGTTGACAAAAACATGTGTCAAAAATGTGTCTCGAATTGATGTTCGATTGACACGTGTGTTCATTAGTCAATAAATTATATTAGTAAAGACCACACAGAGAAAAGATAGATCCCCAGTGACTACGAGCAATGGAACTCTTGTACCCTACTGTGGAAAGTAGTTTCAAAGACTTATTGCATACCCAGAAGACACCAACTCTCGGCGGTACGCAAATGAGAAGAATCATCCATACTTTGAAGGAATAGAAACATAATGAGAAGAATCATCCATACTTTGAAGGAATAAAACATGAGAAGAATCATTCATACTTTGAAGGAATAGAAACATAATGAGATGAATCATTCATAATTTTAAGGAAGAGAAACATAATGAGATGAATCATTCATAATTTTAAGGAAGAGAAACATAATGAGATGAATCATTCATAATTTTAAGGAAGAGAAACATAATGAGATGAATCATCCATACTTTGAAGGAATAGAAACATAATTATGAAGATGAAAATATTCTGAGCTTCCACAAGAGGAAAGTCACACTATATATGCAAGATTTCTATTAACAATGAATTTGCTGTTGCAATTCGGTTGTTCTGGTGGATTACTAATGAGACCTTCAGACCATACAAATGCAGGTCAGGTCTTTTACTTTATACCACTTATAATGAGGCCCACTCTTTTCGAACAAATACGTTATTTCAATTTAGTAATATCAGAGCTATGACTATGAAAAAGCTAATCACGACCATGATTCAGGTAATATGCCACAACGGTACAGATAACGTCAGGACAGGTCTTTTAGTTTATACCTTTTATAAACGCTTTTTAACCACGGATATCAGTCCAATTTCGTAATACAGCAGAACCCCTCTCCAGCGCATCCTTTTATTTAAAAGTGTCTTATTTAACAACACTTTGCGAAATCCACAATTATACTTATTCTTTACTGTTTGTACTGTATATAGATAATTTTGTTATTACACACAAATTTCCTCGATCGGGACTAAATAGTTATAATGTGATTTTACTGTGTCATAGCAGTGACAATAGAAAATAATGGTCATGGTTAAGATAATCCTGCTTCCGCCGCAGTGCAGATAGGTTGTTTCTGTCAAAGTTTCGGCGGAAAAAGTAACTGTAGTCATAAGTCACCTCTACAAACTGAAACACAAATTAAACGGGAAAACAGGTCTATGAACACATTCAGGACTACACAGCTTATAATGATCAACGAATATACACGTAATGTGACCAGGCTGAGACAGACGCCATATCAATAAAGTTTCGATCTCTAGAAAATTTGACTTCATGTACCACATCTTTCTACAGATATGGGTCCTGCGGGTTGGTTAACACACGGCGTTACTTATCTTTAGCTGATCCAACATGTTCTTAACGGCAACAAGGGAAGAGGGCGCTCAAGACGACGATGGTGCAGTGATATATCAGATTGCTTCAACGTGTCTCTAGCTGAGGCAGGTCAACTTGCCTAGAATCGAAGAGTGTTCATGATTATCGTGGAGAGAATCCATAAGGAAGACCACGTTCTGGAAAGAATGTCATATGAGATGAACTTGTCATATGCCACGTTCCGTCGTCAGTCCATAAAAAGCACGGATCAGTCATATCAGCAAAAATAGGAATAATGTATGCCACCAGACATATAACTAGAGAAGGATGTGCATGGACATAGACCTCAACTAAAAAGGAACAGCGAGAAA
The DNA here is from genome assembly GCA_034231615.1 of Meghimatium bilineatum. Classification (NCBI taxonomy): domain Eukaryota; kingdom Metazoa; phylum Mollusca; class Gastropoda; order Stylommatophora; family Philomycidae; genus Meghimatium; species Meghimatium bilineatum. The sequence goes on from CM067304.1 coordinate 56,119,380, forward strand.
TATTTATTAGATAACTCTAGTTTCCGGACATTTTTAGAAAGCAATTTTGTATGGGGAAGAATGGAGAAGTTATATTGGTATATTTCTGCTAACAACTAATGTTCCAGAATTTATTATTTTTATTTTGCAGACAACTCACAACTTCAAACATGTCGCCATGATCACGTATGCATCATCAAAATAACATTAAAATTAGTAGCACTGGGTGGTCTATCCTTTCATTGAGCACCTAGTCTTTACGCTGAGTGTTTCAGTTATGGACGACAACAGAATTCACGTGGTGACGAAACATACAGACATTCAAATAATAACATGAGTTGTTAAAGATAGAATTTCCTGTGGAGAGGGGTAATTTGCATAGAAGAATTAAAACTGGCTCGGGTGCTGTGCGAGAAGTGCATAAATTATTCCTTTAATCATGTCCCTTGACATGATATGAATCCTTTTAAAAATTGAATACGCTTTACGGAGACACATTTAATCATGGCCGTCTACAGTATACGAATTATTGGCTAATCTAGACTTTTATAAGAAATTATTTGACTATTCCCTTGATTTTTATTGGTTAGCACTCAAAGTATAATCAGTGACCAACGAAATCCACAGAAATAGTCAAATGAGTCATTAAGAAGGCTTCATTTACCATTAGCCAATAGTTTTTATCTCGTAAACGGTAATACAGTTAACCTACCAGAAACAATAAAACGGGTATGTTCTGTCAATTATGATGTAATCATACGCATAATCTGATTAGAGAAATTGTCAGCAAAATGTACGTGTGGTTAAGCCAATCAAACTGCAGAGTATATCCTTCAAGAATATGCAAACTGACACATTTAGGTATACATTCTGGCTGATACGTCTATGAATGTTAAACTATATGGCACAAAATTATATATTAAAAATATCGTCTATACAAGAAACACTGCAGACGACGTAAGAAGAAGACGACGGCGACATCGACATATGGCTTTGGAACTAAAACTAAAGCTCCGCCTATAATCTTAACAGCAAATGTGGACTAGCAACATCACCATCCACTTAGGGCAAGATAATAGACATATCTATAAGATTATCTCCATTGATAGACGGAATTGTCTCCTCTACGATGTCAACTGTCCACAAACAGGAAATCTGAATTTGCATGCCCACACACATTTAGTTGGCCGTGTGGTTAGTACGTGGTTCTCAGACCCTTGAGGTCCCGGTCTCAATCCACGGTTCGGACAGGAATTTTTCTTTCAGAGGTACAATCAACAATCCTTCCTGTACATGTCGCGGCGTCTGCTGTGGCAAAGCGGCACTTATTTCCACTGTCCATTGAAAGCTTCACTACAGCCCTTCACATGAAAACGTACAGTAACGAAAGTTTAAAAAATATATATTTATTTATTTAGTTATGTAAGGGAAGTAAAACGGTTTAAGCATGATCATTAATACAAACATAACTGTTATCTCCCTTAATATTAAAAATGTATCAATAGTTATTGGTTTCTAGGTTATGCGTAAGTTCTTTGTGGTGATGACGCCCAAATCAAAGACTTAAATTGATCTACGTTATGTACGATCGTATGGAATGCAGAAGTACATGCTATCCATCTATCAACTCAAATTCCTCTCCAGAATAGCGCACAGATCCAAACAGAGGCTGATTTTCTGTGTCAGTGAACATGTAAAAACCGATGAGAGCTTAAAACGGACAGGAGTGATGATGGTTATTGATGTCATCTATAAGGAAAAACGTGTTGCTTTTACTGCTATATCAAGGGCTTATCCTGTCAGTATTAGAGTACTGTTAGTATTACATGGTCACTATGATTCTTAGGCAAACAGAGACTGACTGTCAGAATAATATTCAAAATGAAGATATTCGTATCGTGTTTGTTTGTTAAATAGGGGATTAAGACCTCGTGCCGAGGCACGACTCTTTCAACCTGGTTATATCAATTTGTATGTGTATCCTTTTTAGGTGCTTAAGATAAACAACATTAGTTTAGTTTTTTTCATTGCTTTCGTGCAGACGCAGAGTGTGTATATAAACAAGATCCTACAAGAACATCCTGAAAAACAGACGGTGAAGTGCGTGCGAAGCAGTCTGGCTAATGGGTTATGGATCGTGTCCGGGCAGTGTAGATTGAGAATGAAGAAGATTTATTTGCAAATGACAAACAATATCTCCGAATGAAATCTTTAGTCCCCACAGCCAAAACACTGTGCCAGATGTCTAAGATAGCGTCTGAACTGATAGGCTGTCATGTCCCAAGCTCACGAATATCAAGAATTGTGAGAAAGTCTCCGGAGAATTAAGACTAACATATTGAGTACAATGACAGAGCAGCACAGTGATTGACAACGACGCTATGTGCACATAGAATGGCGAAAATGCTATGCTATATGGAAATTGTAACTAAAGCGATGTTGAGCTCAAGAAGAAGCTTCTAGTTACCTCCAAGAAGAATGACTCGTAGAAAAGCAGAAACATTAAATGTCTCCTGGTACCTCTAAATGTGTGTAGAGACTTCGATAAAGTGTTGAGATTGTCGGTAAATGAATCCTCGGCTCGCCCGTGTGTTGCCGGGGCCCGAAAGGGGAGCAAAGAATAGCAACATTGTTTACCTTCCACGCATGTCGTAAAAGGTGACTAAGGAGGTTATGGGATGGAGTTGGCTGTCCCATCCCATATAGGGTCAGTGACCCAAAGCCATGCTGAAGTCGGATGTGTCAGGCCGAAATGTGCAGATATCGCAGCAATGCTGTAAACCATGACACAACGCATTCCGTTCTCCGGACTACATCCTGCTAATCTGCAGGAGTTTAAGAACGAACACAGAGGAGGAGGAATCCTCGGCTAAGAAGGTGAGTGGTGAAAGATCATGTGCTTTTCCAGTGGCAAAATACGGTTGCGAGAACGGGGCTTTAAACAAGACAATATTAAAAAAGGATAAATTCATATAAAATGAAGTGTTACAGAAAGATTATACGAACATCACAGAAAGAGAAAAAGAAGAATACAGATGTCAGAAAGAGACATCATAGCATGGAACGACTGAGACATTCTTGAAGGTAGCTCTCCATGATGGGAGAAGAGGAAGACGATGGACTAGCGATATCAAAGAGTAAATGAGCATATTCCTGGTCAACGTAGGTCTGCTCGCCTAAGACAGAGAGGTGGCCAGTGTTCCCGATGAAGACAACGCTCTGGAAAGAATACGTCGCTTTATATATATATATATATAGAAAGGGTTATGAGCTCGGAGTAAATTGAATGTGTCCAGAGTACAATTATGATAAAGAGATGAGTAATTAACGAATTATGGCTGAGCTGCTGCAAAACAACAAAACTAACATTCATAAGTGATTGCATATTCCCAGAGACAATATCAAACAAAGTGAAAAATAAAATAGTTTGAAACAAAATGTTACAGAAAAATCATCAGAAAACCATGGACCAAAAAGATCACCAATGTAGCCATCCTGAGAGAAATTAATGTAAAAAGACTGACTAAACAGCAAGGTTCTCTCCAGAAAACTACAATATTTTGGCTATATCACACACCATGACGGCCTAGAGAAAACCATAAGGAAGGGGATGATGCTAGGGAGACTAACAAGAGGCAGACCAAAGAGATATGGCTGTTTTCAATCGCATATGGTGGTCACAATTGGTTATATCAGAACTTTACAGACCATCAAAAATAGTGGAGATTGCAGTTCTGGTAATCTAGTCACCACGATCTCAGATTTAAGTAGTTACAGCATGTGACCTAATATGGTTTGGTTATTACCATGTAATCGATGAGTTACATCAGTTTAATTATAAAAATATTTCAATTAAAGAGTAGCCTGCACCTTCCTCCATATGCAATTTTATCATTGCTTACAAGAGAATCTATAGTTCAGTGTGTGGACTCTTCTGCTGTGGAGAAATCATACGGCCATATATTTTCTTACGTGCAAGTTATAATTATCATTAAAAGAGGTGCTTATAAAATACAATAACTTATAGAAAGAAACGCATTTTCTTTATTTTATCCTAATGCGATTCTGAGATATTACCAGGGCCGTAGATATGTGTACAGTAAGGAGGGAGTTTTACCTAAAAAGAGAATGCGCGTTTTGTTATATGCTTTCCTCTTTGTTTAAAATGCGAAACCTGATGACCTTTTTGTGAAACATCGCTAAGGAAGAGGTTTTACTGACACTTTGACTACATTCATGATACTAAATGTCATGTTCTGATTTGCTTGAGTGGTTGAACCGAGACCGTCCGCAGTTTAGAAGACCTTCCAACAGAATTAATTAGGACCCAATTCGTTATATTATATATTATTTTTTTTGTTTTTTGGTTGGGAACTATTTATATACTTAGTCGCCTTTGCTATTTTTGTCATGGGATTCCAAGTATGTAAATCGTGATAAACCGAAATACCAATAATAATTAAATGACGTAACGAATGGGATCCTAATTAATTATGTTGGAAGGTCTTCACCTGAGATGGTCATGGCTGAACCCTAAGATGACAAGGTTTACACGCCTTAGCAATGATTTGAGACTGATATAATTGTATACTACATTTTGATAAAATAGAGATGTATACAGGTTGATAAAAACCATTGCTTTCAATAGTGAAACTGTGCATGGATTATTGCACCAAATCCCTGTGCACGATTCCTTGTCAACAAAAATACTGCAGGGAAGATGGAAGATGCACCGGAGGACAAATAAAAGCATGGACAGACATCAATGACTGGACAAGACGAGATTTTTCCTCATTCATCTGCATCGTTGAAGATAGAAATCGCTAGAGGACTCTGTGTGCTGAAGCATCCAATGTGGTAACCCTACTACCCTGACAGGCTACTACATTTTGTTACTATGTAATAAATATATTCAAATTTAAGTGTGTAAACAATGCTTACATCACTTATATGGACTCGTCGCAACTGATTTGACATTCTTCTTCTTCTTCAGTGTTCATTCTCAAACTCCCGCTGTATCTCTCTTGTAGCAGGACAATGGTCCTATTAGATTTCTAGCAGAATTTAATCCAGAGAATGGAAATGTGTTGTGTCGCCGTTTTATTTGCGCCAATGGCCCGACACATCCCTCTTCAGCGGGATTTGACATTCTTACCAAAACCTTTATCAAAAACACAACACAGTGGGCGCATGCACTCACACGTGAATACCCTTCGTTCATTCTCAAACTTCTGCAGATTAAGCAAATGTAGTTCGGGGAATGAAATGCGTTGTGTCATGGTTTACAGATTGACTATGATATTTGCATCTTTCGTCCTGCCACATCTAACTTCAGCTAGACTTTATAGACCCTTTATGGGATGAGACAGCTCTAAAAACCTTCTTATCTGCTTCTTATGACACACATGGTGGGTAACAGTGTCGATAATCTTTGCTCCCACTTCGAGCCTCGGCAAAACACGGACGATACATTCATACACAGACACACACAAAGAAGAGCAAACAATAACCCGACCTCAACCGTCTCCAGCCATTACTAAACCGTTGTTTCGTCTCATGCCCTTACAGTAAGTAAAATATATCAAATATCGCTACGCCACAGACCGAAAGCGTGCATTCCTTCTGGTATATGACAGGTAGGGAATGCTTATATACTATCAGATACATCCAGGCTGGAATATTTGACTTAAGCAGCTACTCGTAGAAAGGTTTATCTAGCCTGTCTTGTCTCATACATCGTGCTCACTCTGACTTGACCTGACCCAACCCTTCCCCTGATATTTTTCTCGTCAAGAATATAAGGTGTATTATGCCCATATTTCGCATAGGCCTATGTTGTCATGAAGAGAATTTTAACTGGAACTGATTTCTCTTATTCTTGTGTTCTATTCTCACGTTATGTCTATGTCTTATCCATTAACATAATATATTCAATGTCTGATTCATTAACATAATATACTCAATGTCTTATCCATTAACATAATATACTCAAGTCAAGACTAGATTATCTATATATCCATCCATCTATATATCTATCTAGAAGTCTTCCTGTTATAGTAGTTTAATCGTTCGCTTTATGCTCAAGAGGTCGCGGGTTCAAATCTACTTGTAATATTTTATTTACAAAGTATTTTTTTCGAATATCCACTTGGAATATCGTTGAAAGCTACCGAGTTACGTCATATGAGTGATACTCTCGGCAGACGGATGCCCCTTTTCGGAGAGGGACTGAGTACATATAAAAAAACCCGAACACGGTGAAGTCAATCCTTCTCTTATGTAAATTCTACGTATTTTCAACCTTTGAATACTGGTACATTTATCTAATCAAGTCCGACTACCTACCTGTCTATCTAATAATAACAACAACATACACCTAGTCCAACTGCATTCAATCATGACTAACAATGTAACAACGCGCCACGCTACTGTATTCATTCTTTGAAATAAATATCAAAAGCTCCAGTACTTGATTACATAAAGATATCCACACTCATATATATGTATAGCATGTCCGGCAGAATCTACAATTAACAAATGTCAATATTTATTATACTATTAATGATAAGACTGGCCAGATTTTAATTACCTGTTAGGCAAGAACAACAAGTTTCAGCAGAGCTTTGTTTTAGTAAAATGCACCTATTATGACGAGGTACGCTTCTTTCAACCTCGGACAAATAGTCCAAATTGGCTATATCTGATCTTTTCACCATAAAATATAGTGGAGACCATGGTAAACCAGTTAGCACGATCTCAAGTATGATTTCAGTATAGCGCTTTAGCATACGCGTCTTTAATGGCCCGAAGAATGTCAAGGCGGTATTATCTCTTGTGATTTAAAGCATCTGAGGTGTGATGGATGCAGAGGAGTCAATTGTTCGCCGTCGAAAATTATCCAGTCCCCACGTCGGAGTTTGCTAGAGAAACTTTTTTTTTACCTATCTCCCAGAGAAAGAAATTTAAGGGGATCAAATCTGGTGGTCTTGGTGGTCATTCAATGGGATCCTCCAATCTTACAATACATGTGTCTGAAAATTGTATATGAAGTTTCTTACTTCATTTGCATTGCGTGGCGGTATTCTTGATGAAATGTAAATCATCGTTGTATCTTAGGAACTGCAAAACTGTGTAGCATGTTTAGGTATGCTGTTCCTCTGACTGGGGCTTCGGGGAAGAAGAATGACCCGATCACTGAATTCGATGTTCAGGTACACACTACGCATTAAGTTTACTGTTTTTTCGTTCATGCTCCATTGCATTTTAATTCTCTTCACTGCTCCTACAAATTTAATGATCGCTATTTAAGAGACGCTCTAGGTTACATGGATGAAGAAATATTGACATTTATTATTGGTAGTGATTCTGCAGACCATACTGCCCGTTAGGGAGCCGCGTTAGCGCAGTGGTTAGCGCACTGGCTTCGGCGGAAATGTTTTCAGATCGCAACGGCTCCCAGGTCGACCCAGCCTTAAATGGGTACCGGATTAATCCGGGAAGTAAAGACTGCGAGGGAGAGGTGATGGCTACCGCCCTCATTTGCAGAGCCTGTGAAATGTGAGATCGCTAACATCTCACACCCCTACGGAATTAATAAATGCTATGGGTTACTTTTACTTCCCGTCTACCAACCATCTATATCATTCATCAGTGACCATCGACAACATAAGACCTGTTGGCAGGGCCCTTAGATGTTTTAACAAAAAATTATTGAATAGTTCAAATTGTATTTTTATTTGGGTGCAAAGGACTCGCATTGCTCTCGTGCGAACCCAGGGTTAGCAGATAACCAAGATTCTAAAAGTACCTCCTCGTGGTGCACTCTGGAAACAAATACAGCTGCTCTTGCTGCATTCCTAACCAACATTTTTAGGCTCGTGTCTGTGAGTGTGAAGGCTGCAGACGGAATGATATTTGCCTGCACAGACAAGAAATATATCCGACAACTCTGTGCCAACAATACATACAGCGTCAATGTCGACACACATCGACGCAAGACAGTCTGGTCCGGAATGGAGGGGCAGCCAATGCAATTGACACGAAAAGACATGGTGAGAGATGAAAAGATAAAACACTGAGTAAAATGAGAGGGCAGCACAGCACCATGGAAAACGTTTCAAAGAAATCGGAACTGTAAGTTCTGTAGCTCGAGACAAACTTCTAGTTACCGGTGCTCCTTACGGGCGTGGTCAAGAAGGCAGCTCGGCCCAACTCTACTATTGAGTATTTTCAATATCGGAAAAATGTTCACGGAGAGAAATGGTTCAGTATCCGATGGGCTCAGGCACAAATGGGACACGGTTGTTCAGCTCGAGAACACACTTTGCTCCCAAACGCGTGGTGAGACTCAGACGATGGGTTCACGAAGTCGGTGAACAATACATCGGCTAAGAAGGCGAAAGAGCTCGGGTTCAACTCATCTGTAGAGTTCTTCCTAAACCGGAACCAGGCTCGCGAATGAGAAAAGATTCAGTACCGATGGACACAGGCACAAAACGTCAAATTACACGAGGTAAGTTCACTGCGGAATACGTGCGAGATAGACATGAAAGGACGGCAACCCTTTTGGCGAAGAGTCAATACACATTTGCTGCCTGTCGAGATAGGCAGGCTGTCACAGGCTAGGGAAACCCACTACACGAATTAAGGGTATGACGAAAACGGATGTGTTGGGCCACAGAGTGAGCCAGCCAGCCGAGGTGTAAATAATACAGTTCTACTGTGGAACTAACAGTACAACGTGCTTCACGCTCCCCGGCGGAAATCACACGATTTATTCGTGGTGGTTATCGGAGAGCGAAAGCAGAGAAGTATTTCGCTGCTTATGCCGCCTCCTTGTGGTGCCGCCTAATCATAGAACGGCACTGCCCTGCCTGTTGGCTAAATTTGGAATCCTTCTAACGTGACGTATTCTCAATGGCTAGTAACACAAAGTAAACGCAAAGTAACCAATAGAAATCACAGGAAAAGTCATATACATCATTTCAGGAGAATGTGTATCGATTTGCCAGCAGAACTGTATAATTGACGAAAGACAAGCTTGTAGACTCATCGGTATTCATCCTTCAAAAATAGCGCTATTACTAATAGATGCTCTGTCATTTGGGTGTTCAACGAAATGAGAGTAGATAGGCTCGCGATTTCTGCCTTGTTGACATATTGATTGAGAAATTGACAAGAATCAACAAGGACGCGGATAAAATTATAATGAACTTTTTTCACGTCAAGAATAATGGAGCTGAAATGTGGTGCAAGAAGTGATCGTCACAATAGCCATATACGAATATTCGTCTACCTAATTGTCTTTCCCCAGGTGAATGATGGTTGTTAGCTTCCAAACGTGTCGTTAAACTTAGAGGTAGAAGCCTCAATTGTCATTCAAATGCCAGATGCGAAGCATTGGTTGCACTGAGTCTATATGTGTTCAAGTTTATCTTGATGTTTTCTATCCAGTTTTCTTGTTCTACCTTTGGCTTTATGTCCAGATACCTACTCTTTTCCTAATTTCTTTATTTCTTATTTTGTCTAGTTTACTAAACATAGAAATACTTATTGGTTATTTATTAACAGAAATATAGTTATCAGTAATTGCGGATATACTCAGCGGGAGATTGGAGCATCTATCTCCTTCTGTGTTCGTTCTCAAACTCTTGCAAATTATCAGGATGTAATCCAGAGAACGGGATGTTGTGTCAGGGTTTACGGAATTGTTATATCAGCGCCTTTCGGCCAGACACATCCGACTTCAGTATGACTTTGGGTCACTTTGGTCATATATGGGATGGGACAACCACCTCAACCCCATAACATCCTTGGTCGCCGATTACGACAAGCACAGAAAAGTGGTGCTATTATTTGCTCTCCTATCAGGCCCCGGCAACACACTCGCAAGGAAGCATTTATGAACACATCATGTGTGCAGTAATGATGATCCAACTACTAACTAGCATTATTAATATGCGTAAACCACGACAACTATACGACTGACAAGACATCATTCAAAAGCAGTATGAATCATATTACAAATAATATCATTGCTCAAAACAGAAACTCAATGAATTGAATACAAATATAAAACGCTAGCTAAAAATAAATGAACCAAAATATATAGAAGGAAAATTATGTCTGAACGTGAGTTATGAAAATTGTTTAAAAAATAACACATGGAAAAACATAGCATTTCTTCATGAATGCCAAGAATATGAAATGCTTAGGCAAATACACTGGCCTAGAGAAACAAAAGTGGAAGAAAAACTACGGACCTGGACCGCTGTATTAGTTACAGAACACGGTCAAGTTTATAGAAAAGCATGTTCCAAGCGAACGAAATAAGAAGAATATGGGGGGGGGGGGGGAATACAGCTGAAACAAGTAGTATAATATATATAATTTCCATTTATAAAATGTATTGCATATTACTTTTCTTTCTCATGGAAATACTTTACCTTTCATTGTCAGATCACAAAGAACTTCTGGAGCCATATTTAGTGTACGCGTTATCAATGGTGTTGTAAAGAGAAGAACGTTGGCTAATGAAGTAGTTAACAGTTATGAAGCATCAGACAAGTTACACAATGAGCTAATAATAAACAGAAGATAGTCAGATTCTCAGGATGCCTGTGGAAATCGGATCATTGAGAACAAAAAGATTGTGGGAACACTGAGTTAGCAAGCTTTACTAAAGAGAATAGGTAAAGCGAAGCATTGTGAAGAAAGGCAACTGGCTGCTACACACGTGAATCTATATTAATAAAATAATAAAACCCATAACCGTTACAATCCTCGAGGTGCCCAGTTGGATTCATCAGCACAAACAAAAACCCCCCGTCAAACATCGCTATCCTGGCTAACAGAGAAATATGGAAAAATCATGCCCTGACCACTCCTTGATGTATCGAACCATGATTTTCTTCATCACCTTTTCTCCGTCAGCCTCAACTGTTCCTTGAAGCACAATCTTTGACAGCGATGTGTGCCTATCTACATGTCCAAACTACGGTAATTTCTGCTATATAATATAGAACACGTACATTTGTTGGTTGTTCTTTAAAATATATGTGTACCACGTACGTGCATTATTCTTCTGCGTTCGTTCTCAAACTTAGTGACCTCTTACGATATACATGGAAGGTAAACAGTGTTGATATTAATTTCGGGGCCGGCAACACGTATGGAACTTGTAACTTGTACACGCCTGAATACGTCTTTAATGTTCTGCTGTGAGTGCCCGGCCTTCACATCCATAAAAAATAAACGTCATTTAAATGAATAGTACGTGAATCTAAGAATTAGTCAACCAGAATGTCATTAGTCAAAATGTCTTAAGCATGAAATTGCATAAAGGTATGAACTAACAGAAACCAATACTGCACTCTATCTCTATCTGTTCGCTAAACCCATGATTGCCTTTCAGCGTCAGCGGTAAAAGAGTTCTCTGGAGATGGCCCTCGAGTGTGCTGCATATATTGTGGAATTTGTCGCCTCTTTTATAAGCCAAATATAAATCTTGGTTGTGTTCCGTCGCTCTTTCTGCAAGTTGTTTGAGGGCGAAGATTGCATCTGTACAGCGTTCATTTTTTCGAAAGCTCATTTGCGTGTTGTTGAGCTGTGGCTCTATATATGTGCGCATCCTTTTCTCTAGTATCTTGCTAAAGATTTTTCCTATGTGGCCTAAGAGTGATATGCCTCTATACTAAGTGCAGTCCCTGTTACTGCCTTTTTTCTTCCAGATGGGAACAATTACTGCTGTATTCCACTCTTGCGGCGGTAAATACTGCACAGCTAACTAAATCACGATGATGAAGAAATAATTGTGACAAAAAGAAATTACAAATTCAGTACAGATGAAAAGAAAGTATGCGTTTCTATCGATAATTTTTATACTTTTAAAAAACTACTTTAGACCAGGATTTCTTAAAGTGGGTGAAAACACCTCCCTACCTCCTCCCCCGTCTCCGTGATAGATTATAGAGGCGTAGCAGGGTCAGAGGGGAGATATAGGGGCAAGTTGGGTGTGACAGAGATTTAGAAAACACTAAACAAATTAAATAGCACAAATAAATGTTAAATCTGGCGTTTTCATATATCATAATGTTGTTCGCATAATTTCCGTGCTCGACCATGAAAGAAACAACTGCCAAAAAGGATTGTTGTCGGTACATTGCGGAATATTTTTAATGCGGATTCATTACTACTCCTCACACAAAAAACATGTACTTTCGCATGGTGTTTGAAAAATCGTTTTTCTAAGCTAGGAGGCCAATGAAGCCATTGAGATTACGTAACCGTTTAAAGTAGGTTCACTGTGATAAATGTAATAAAACATGTATTTTCAAGAATTAAGTGAAAAATGTAAAAAGGAGAAGACACCGCACAACATGGTTTCTACTTCAAGGCATAGCAAAGGTAATATTTTAGCCTCATACAACATAACTTTGTATAGCAAATTCTGGACAACCCCACACCATTACAGAAGGAATTAATAACATCATCCATACACCAGACAAACGTCTTCCAGGGAGTGTTCTATGGTGAACTGTGTGCTGGTAAGCTTTCAGGCGGAGGCCAGAAGAAACGCTTCCAGTTTGAAAGTTTTACAGGGTAGAACATTACAGGTGATTCAAAAGAGACCAAAAAAAAGGAGAGATAAGACTATTTTTCCTTATCTCAAGACCTACTGCATTTCTGCAGACACTACAACAGGTCTTTCAGAGTACAGAGAGGACCCATCAGCCATCTGAGGACTCCCAACCAATCAAACCAAACTTGACGCGTCTGAATTCCATGCTCACCTCCGCTTGCAAAGGAGGAACATCATTATCATCACATTCTAGTCTCATAAGCTATTTGTATTAGTAGTTGTACATTTAGTTCCATAGCATATTATGATGTAGAAGTCTGAGGTGTATTATACCCCACAATGCTTCAGTGTTTATTCTCATACTCCAGCAGATTAGTATGATGTAGTCTGGAGAATGGAATGTGTTGTGTAATGCTTTACAACTTTTTGCATCTATCAGCCAGACACATCCAACTTCAGCACAGCTTTCGGGTCTCTTTAATGTTCTATGGCACAGCAAACTCCACCCCAAAAATTCCCGTAGTCATTTACAATATGCAATACAGACCACTGTTTTACTATTCTTTGCTTCCCTTTTGGGTTTAGGCAACACACACAATAAAATGTTTCCGATTGAACTGAAAATTGAACACCGGACCACCCAACTAGAACCTGGTACACTAAGATACTATGACTAAAGACAGTAAGGAATATGTATTGTAAGGAAACAGTTGTGATAAGTGTTGACACTATTATAGGACAATTCTGAAGTCTTCCTTTCTTTTATTTTCTATTACTGATTTTACTGCTTGCTGTAGTGGCTATCTATTTTCATAAATTATGAGTATGTGTCCAATATATGAGTCAATTTTTATGTTTAACTTCTTATTACTGCACAACCAGCACATATATAGATACAGAGGGGAGGGGGGAGAGAGATTGATTTATTCAACCCTTAAACCCATTTGTTTAGGAAAATATAATGCAATTTTTAGTTCTACAAAATATGGTAAATGATACAGTATCCTCCATAGCGAGATCAGAATTTGATGATGTTCCTACTTCACAAGCAAAGATGAGCACGGAATTTTAAAAAGGGTCATGTGACCAATGACTATGGGTCTCAAGATTGTGCAAACAGACAATATAAATGACATATTGTATATTATATATATATACTTTAATTATCCCAAACAATAAGTCTATACTGCAGATTTACTGAAGTAATACCTAAGAATTTGAAAAATAACACTGAAGACACCTTTGTGTTATTGGGGTCTTCAAGGGGAGCAATGAATAATAAAACTGTTACCTGCTATGAATGTTGTAAACAGTGAGTATAAGGAGGTTTTGGTATGCAGTTGGAAATCCCATCTCATATAGGGTCAAAGTAACGAAGACGCCTGGGAGAAGTTAGATATGTCATTGAAACGCACAGAAATAACAGCTAAGCTGTAAACCATGAATTATACAATATATTCCATTCTCCGGATTAAATGCTGATAATCTGTATGAGTTTTATACTGCTATGTTCCTCATAGAAGGGATGAGCAATTCCCCCCTTCCCCCATTCCTACAAAACAAGATGATTAATTTCTTTTGCTTTGATTTTTGTGCTTTACTTGTAAGTCTTGTTATTTAGTATCTAAAACTAGTATCCCCATTTAGTGATATACAGTAAATTACACTTCTTCAGTAGCAAATCAGCCAAATACAGCTAAATATGAAGATTGAAGCGTTAACAACAATTTTCTTGCAAAGCCAAGCCACACCTGGCAACTGGGGTCTGGACTTCTAGTTCAGGGTACAAACAATAGAGTCACTGTCTTCTTTCAGGCATGCTGTAGGATGCGACTAAAGAACGTTGAGAGTTAAGCTTGATAACTAATCACCTGTGAAAAAAATCATCATTGTCACTGCATGTCTCAATATTCTTATTTTATCTTCTATCACATGGTCCCCACGGATGATGAAGAGATGCAGTCCAGCTGTCATTGCATCTGTCTGATTGTGATATGCAACTAGGTGGCAGAGAATGCTAGATAAAAAGCAGATGGGTCAACAGATCTGGAAAAAGAATGATGAATTTGGTAGCCTAGACGTACATGCTAAACTCCTGACAGGATGTAATGATTGTGGGTTACTGTTGCACTGAAATGCTGCCCTTCAGGAAGTAAACATACCTGATTTAAACCCCCACCCTAGAACAATCATGCCTTTCTGACAACAAGCCTTATACGAGTTCTAGTGGAACTTCAGTTACTCAACTAAGAAGAATCTGTGGTTTTGTCAGAAAGGCTAGGCTGACAAGAGCTACCTGCTCACAGCTAAAGGGATTACTTCATCATCATTATCATGTTCTGTTTGATGCTTTTCTTAGCCATCTAATTGCTCAGGGGGCAGTAAGCTTTCTCTCTTCTATTTTTGTTATTTCTCACTTCTGATACTGATAACACTGTTGGTATAACGAATGAATGTTATTTGACTATGGGTTTTCATTGGGATTGAAGTTTCAAGATTGGGGTAACTCAATAATTCTCTAACTGACCCTCCCACCCCCCAAAATTAATTGTCCCCTGTGCTGTGTTTGAATACATGGGTCTACACTAACTGTGGTTATTCTAGCTAGTTACTGTTATTTTGATTACTGCAGTCAAAATAATAACATAACGTTTTTAAATGCCAGTTATGATTGTGAAAGAAATGTATTCCCAGTGAAAATAAAGATGTGCATCACTGCATATCATGCACCAAAACACACACAATAGTCCAAAAACTGTTCATCATCCAACCTACAACGCCAAAGATAAAAAAGCAGAGATAAAGACAAAAGGAAAATTAAATTAAAGAAGATAACCAGGGTTATGAGACGTGAATGAAAATAGTAATAATATAACATCACATCTTTCCAACTGCAAAATCAAAATAAAGCTGGAAAATGTTTTGAAAACTGAAGTTGCATTCAACAAGTGAATGCCTAGATTCGTGTGACCATTTTTACTGAGATGTATAATAGTCTAGTTCTATATATAATTTAAACATGGTTAGAAAAGATATAAGATATTTAGTAATCCTACACGTCCAAAAATATAAATATTGAAATGAGTGAATTTACTACTAAGTTTGTAGGGGCATGACATGACATATGAGTGTAAACTCCCAATCGTAAGTGATAAGTGTAATGATAAGCTTCTCAACTAATGATTAAGTTGTGCTGTAGATAATAAATAATTTAACAAACATTCTGAAACAAGATTATTTGTATCAAAAAGTAAAAAATATACAAAAACATATTTAAAAACACAACTCAGCAGCCATTTTGGTTTCTATTTACGGTACATGGAAGCTGTGTACACACTATCTTGACAGGAGCATCAGTTCACGAGAAGAGGCCAAGTTCAAGACACAAAAAACTTTTTTCACATTACACGAGTGTATGCGAGGTGTTACATAAGTTAACCGAAGTTAGTAATTGTGAAATATTTGCTTACCTTCTAATTCTCGAATCTGGTACACACTGTGTAATAATTCCAAAACATTTTACAGCGCACGCTAATCCACTTGAATTGGCATAGTAACACCTTAGTTCTGTTTTCAAGATTTTTTTTCACGTCTGCTCTCCTTGCTTGAATGGTACTCTACTTTAGCGGTACTGCCTGACGCATGCGCACTCTTTGTAAAGGGAAATCCCGACGCCTGGCATATATTATGTCTGTAATTAAAGTAAAATTACATGACACCTCCGATCCTGAGGGGTGAGAGAGGAGTCCCAGCCTTGTACATTTCTTTTCTCTTTAGCGTATTTTAATATTTCATTATTTTAATGCTTTTAATGCAGATTTGTTGAGGTTGCATGAAATCTAGTGAATTTTTACTCTTTTAAAATGTTTAACCTGTAGTGTGTTGTTTTGTTTTTCAAAATATACAGGTAATGGGCATACCTGTGATTAAATTACAGGAGCCGTGTTTACATTATTCATTTCTATGGTATAGCTTAGATCAGATTGAAGCCGCCTCCGCATGAGAAGACTTTTAATACATTTCAACACATTTTTCTTTCACTCTAGTGACATGGTCGTTTAGAATGTGATTCTTATATTCCCTATTATTTAATAATATTCAAAAGACATAAATTGTTGTTTATAGTGGATGAGAAGAGTGGATTGTGGGCACAAATATATATATATATTCATTCATTCATTGGTGTCATGCCTTCCAGCGTAGGCGATCGTGTCTCTTCACACTACTCTGTTATACATTTAAATATAGTTTCTGATGATTCTGCATCATGCCAAGCTTTCATGGTATCCAACATTTTCTCACGTTGTCTTCCTCTGTCTCTCTTACACTCGATCTGTCCAGTTGTTACGATGTTCTCCAGCGCACCTGACATGGCACAGGAACTGTGATTGTCGTCTTCTAATACAGTTAATAAGTTATCTATTTGACGTGACCAGTTGTAGAATTATAGCATTACTCTTTTTAGCCGTACATGATATTTTCAACATTCTTCTATAAAACCACATCTCTTGCCTCCAGATTTTTTCTTGCAATATTGTCAATTGTCCATGCTTCACTACCACATAAAAGTATGGGCTCTATGTAACATTTTAGTATGTTCTTTCTTACTTTTATTGATAATGAATTATTACACAAGATGTTCCTCATCTTCTGGAATGTTGCTTTTGCATGTGCTGTTCTGATGATTTTTTCTTTATCTCAGTGGCGCATCTACCATCTGAAGTAATAATTGTGCCCAAATATTTAAATTTGTCTACTTGTTTAGGTCCTACACTCTCCTATGTA
Organism: Meghimatium bilineatum; assembly: GCA_034231615.1. Taxonomy (NCBI): domain Eukaryota; kingdom Metazoa; phylum Mollusca; class Gastropoda; order Stylommatophora; family Philomycidae; genus Meghimatium; species Meghimatium bilineatum. Next base: position 56,136,724 of record CM067304.1, read on the forward strand.
TATTAGTGGATTACATATGTTGTTCGTCCGTCGGAATCGACGATGACCATTCAGATCAACTAGGACGACAATGATGCATGTTGTGTGTCCGACAGTGACTAATGATTCCTATGGGTGCCTGAAATTTTCTTCCGCACTCTGGACAGGTTTAGGAGGAGTTTGTGAGACCGTTAGTAGCTTTTGCCTTTATTATAGCACGTTTTTGTTGCGCATCTTGATGTCTGAGATTATCTGAATCTGCTGCACCATTCTTGATTCTGCTACGTCAGTCGAATCTGTCTTGTGCACGTCTCTTCCATCACTATGTGCCTATTTTGAAGTGAGTCAGTGATGTCTTTATGGTGTCTTTAAAATACTTTTTTGTCCCCCCAGATTTTTCGAAAAATAAATTCCAATAATTTAATTGGTGTATATATAATTCTGTTTGTTGACTTCAGTTTTTATAACCCCTCCCTCCTCCCATTGTCAATGACTCAAACTTTTTCAAACATGCCCCCCCCGTCCCTAATTGTTGACGTAATGTATTGACAACCCCTTAGACCTGAACAGGACAATTGAACAAGGGGGGCCATCGTTTTTTGTTTCTACACTCAAAATGTTAGTTTTAATTCGCCTTGTCAAGAGCTTCCATTTGCGTCCACATACAGGACGGTAGATATTTTTTTCAGTAAGCACGGTTTTTGCCTATTTAAAATCACTGAATCATATGTATACAAACAGGGAAATTACTGCTACAACTATGACTCTGAAGTCAAAGCTATTTGTGCAGCTGCTGAGTAACTGTTAACATCGGACAGGACCTCACACCCTATTGTAAATTTCTTACAGATGCAAGATCAGATGTGTAATTCGCTTCAGATCATCCATGAAACCTCTTCGAGTTTGGAAGTAGTACAGTCTCAGTAGGCTACATTTCTCACTCTATTCTTAGTAGAGTTGACGTGCATAATTAATGTATTTTGCAGTCTCTGGGCTCAACTGTAACAATGATGACTTTTTTTCCCACTGGTGACAGGTTGTGAGCCTGTCCACCCAACTTTCTAAGTCACATTCTACAATAAGCTTGGAAAGAAAACAGCGGTTCTAATCTTTGCACCTTGAAGTAGAAGTACAGCTCAAGATTGCAAGACTGGCAGTCATAATTGCGCACTAAGAATTGTAATATTTTCCATATATATATATATATATATATATATATATATATATATATATATATATATAGGTAGCATATCCTATTCAGGACGTAGCTATCAAATCCAGCATGTGGTATTTTCTAAGCAATATAATACGTTCAGTAGTTATTCATTGCATTCTGAATGGTCCGGATGTGGCGGGGATCGAACTTGGTATCTGGGCCGTCACAGACGCGCTCTGTACCACTTCGCCATAGAGCCAGGGGCCGGGGGGGGGGGGTCCACACACGCACGGCTCGCGTGCGCGCTCGCACGCACGCACTCACACACACACATATATTTGCTGCAGTTTTGCGAATTTACATGATACGTATAAAAACTATATGCAGCAAAACTATAACCAGAATGATTAAGTTTGAACATTTTAAAGAAGTTTCTTAGTCACTGGTAACTGGGATGATAACACACACACACACAAATCAATGTTTCAATTAAAAGGCTTTTATCATGAACACAACATAACTCACGACGATTAATGAACGGCAATGTTCACTTTCACATCATAATGGCTATGATAGCTTCCAATATTTATGAACGTCTTCCTCGTTCTCCTGTCGTAATAATATATTGGTATGGATGTCTATTCCAGAATGGGGGTGGCTGCATTAAAGATAAAAATGGTAAAATAATATTTGATAAAACAGAAGCACTCACAAGATGGGTAGATTATGTAACAGAACTGTTTGACGACCAACTGAACAAAAAACCAACAATACACAACAATGATGGACCAGCAATACTGAAATCAGAAGTAGAACATGCAATAAATTCAATAAAATGTGGAAAGGCTGCAGGCTCTGACAACATAACAGCAGACATAGTAAAAACTTTAAATGAGTTTGGTGTAGTAATATTACAGAAATTTGCAATGACATATACGAAACAGACCATATACCTAAAGACATAACATCATCAATATTCATACCACTACCTAAGAAGCCCAGGGCTGTGGACTGTACATAATATAGAACAATAAGTCTAATGAGCCATCTACCTAAAATACTTCTCAAGATAATATATGAAAGAATTAAGAACAAGATAGACATGGAGGTCGGTGAAGAACAATTCGGTTTTAGGAAAAAACAAAGGAACCAGAGAAGCTATACTGAGTATCTGGCTAGTGATAGATAAATATATAGAAGTCCAAAAAGGTATCTATATTTGCTTCATAGACTACAGCAAGGCCTTTGACAGAGTCCAACATGAAAACTTAATCAAATGTCTTCAAGAAATAGGCATAGATGGAAAAGACATCAGACTGATTAGAAATATATATTGGGAACAAACTGCATCAATAAGGTGTGAAAACAGCTACTCTCCATACATAGAAATAAGAAGAGGGGTAAGACAAGGATGCATTTTGTCACCAAGCCTATTTAATATCTACACAGAGAATATCTTTAAAAATATAGAAGAAATACCAGGACTCAAGATCAATGGGAAAATAATAAACAACATTAGATATGCAGATGACACTGTTCTTTTGGCAGAAATTGAACATGAACTACAAAGACTAATAGATCAAGTCAATAAATCAAGTAATGAATATGGACTGGATATAAACATTCAAAAAACAAAAACCATGATAATCAGCAAAGACACAGAAAAACAGGAGGAAAACATAAACATACAGGGAGAGAAACTACAACAAGTAAAACAGTATCAATATCTTGGACACATAGTCACAAATGATGGCAGATGTGAAACAGAAGTTAAAAGGAGAATAGGAATGGCTAAAAGTACCTTCAATGACATGAGGAAATTATTAATATCTAAACAAATTACAAACAAGTTAAAAATGAGAATAATAAAATGCTACATCTATTCCATATTAATGTATGGCTCAGAAACATGGACACTAAATAAACAATTAGAAGACAAAATTGATGCCTTTGAGATGTGGGTATATAGAAGAATAGGGAGAACATCATGGAAAGAGAAGAAAACAAATAAAGAGGTGCTAAAGACACTTAATATGAAGAAAGAACTACTAAGAGAAATAAAGATCAGGCAAATAAAATACTTTGGACACATTAAAAGACATGACACCTTATTGAAGACCTTACTTGAGGGTAAAGTCAAAGGGAAGCGAGCAAGAAGTAGGCAGAGATACAAGTGGGAGAGTAATATTACACGATGGACAGGTTACAGTCTAGCAGAGTGCACCACCAAGACAAGAGATGTTGGAGATCGTTGCAGCCAACCTTCGTTGCGGAGACGGCATTTGATGATGATGATGGATGTCTCCAATGAAGTGTAATGTGGTCATCAGCTCTAAGGCAGAACCTCAGAGCTTGTCCGTCAAAGCTGTTTCAGATGGCCCACGGTTTTCTTCATGTGGTGTGCTACATCGGTATTTAGGGTCGAAATTGTGCAACAATTTAGGAACACCAGATTGTGCAACAGAAATAACTAGAAGAATTAACAATGGCTGCGCATAAATTAGCGCACATGAAAATTTTTTGACATCACCAGCGAATCTAAATTTTATCTTGTTAGAGCAAGCATACTCCCAAGTAACAATTTACTGTCTTGAAACAACGAAAATAAAAGGAAAACAGTAGTAACTTTCTTTGCTAAGATCTGCGATGACTGTGGGTCGAGAAAGTTGTCGAAGGTCAAGAAATATCTCAAATTATTTGAATATGTCCTGTGCTGCTACATATCATCTCTACCTGAGAGAAGTTCAGTGTCCATAAAGACGACTATTTTATGAAAAGAATATGTCACTTATGAAAACTAATAATCATTTCAAATATGTAGATGATAACATATGTAGACACGAGAGGAGGGCAAAGGGGTGGAAACATGAAAATTTAGTACTAAGATATAAGTATTAAAAATTCCAGCCCTATACCCTCTCTGCTTTAATGATTTACCAAAGTAAAAGTAATAAAACCACCCAAAACAGTGGATTGTTTTTCTTGTATGACTCCTCCCCATTTAACAAAATCGTATCTGCGTCCATGAATCCTTTATAAGGGTTTCCCATCACACCTTTCTTGACATATATTTCTCAGCTTACGTCTTTGTCTGCTCGAACAAAGCGTTTCGTCTTTCTATATCGGTAACAGCCTAGAGTAACAACTGCAGTAAAACTGTAATTCGACAGGTGATACTTTGAAACAAGGTAATAAGGTTTTGCTACACAAAGTTAGACGTTTCGACCAAAAGGCATTTATAAAGAACACAAACGCAACAAACAACGAGTAAAAAATGGCACTGTTCACGAGCATATAGTATAGCAAATTGAATACATGCCGGAAGTCCGGAATAGTATTAATGATTACTGGAAATGTAAAAAGTAGAAGGATAGAGCCAAAAAAGTAGAGCTGATTTGTCTCGCGTGTATACACCCCCCTCCCGCCATCACGTTCACATCTGAGACATTTACCTACAACGTGAACTTTCTTGACTTGTCTGTTATCCTACTAACCATCTCTTCTGCCTTGGCATACCAATACACTACAAACCGACTAATTTTCAAAACTTATCTTTTACAACTCTTTCCACCTCGCTGCCTGTCGCGATTTCTTTCCATTCTCCCATGATTTCCGCCTAAGCCTTCTGTGTATTCGTTAAAAAAGACTTTCCCAACAAAGCCCACGAGATGATGAACTTCCAACAAAGCCCACGAGATGATAAACTTCCAACAAAGCCCACGAGATGATAAACTTCCAACAAAGCCCACGAGATGATGAACTTCCAACAAAGCCCACGAGATGATGAACTTCCAACAAAGCCCACGAGATGATGAACTTCCAACAAAGCCCACGAGATGATGAACTTCCAACAAAGCCCACGAGATGATGAACTTCCAACAAAGCCCACGAGACTATGAACTTCTAACAAAGCCCACGAGATGATGAACTTCCAACAAAGCCCACGAGATGATGAACTTCCAACAAAGCCCACGAGATGATGAACTTCCAACAAAGCCCACGAGATGATGAACTTCCAACAAAGCCCACGAGACAATGAACTTGTCCACGTAAAGGGTTGCTGATGTAATCTGTTATCATCCAATCTAAGAACGTATCACAGGCATTTCCACCTGCATTGTCTTATAACATTTAAAACATATTCTTGTTGTGATTTAATTCTTAGATCGTTATTTGTGACCAAATCGCTCCATTTTTATGGGAGATATTTGTTGTTAAAGCTGTTTAACATTTGGTTCATTGCCTGTGTTGATTTCCAGCTTTCACTACCATAAGTCGTTGATGGAATGACACAGGAGTTGAATAGTTTTAACTTGGTGTTTCTACCTATGTCTTTGAATTTCCAGATGCTGGATAGTTGTGAATGTGTTTGCTGCGACTGTTATGCGTGTATTTCTTTCTTTCTTTCATTGAGTCACCTTCTAAAGACATTCTGCTACTTAGGTAAGTAAAGGTGGAAACTTTTTCCAGTATTTTGTTGTTTGCTGAGATCAGCGGCGTCCATATTTGATGAGTACTTACTCCATGGATAGGATCAAACTTGCTATAGCCGTCCACTCCTCGAGTTCTATTGTCCTTGGTATCCTGTTTCGGCACCTTCCAATTCTTGATGCACGTACGCGCGCAGTGTTCGGTGCCCCCCCCCCTCTGGTTACTGACATATGTGATAAAAATCTTACAGTTTACGGTTGTCTCAAGGCTGAAGTTTTGAGTCATTGCGCAAACGTTGCCCACTGACGCACATATGGGGTTAATATGTATTGAAGCTCATCAGCTTCTCCATCAAATCTTCTTTTTTCAAATGACCCGTTTTATTATTGTGGTTTTGCTACGTGGGCAGTTCTGTAAAATATGTTATGTGTTATCAGCCGATGGTCCACAGTGGCAAATATCGGTGTCTTCAACTCTAAACCTTCCAAATGTATTGGAAGTATTTCTTATTTCATGTTTTCTAATTTCTTTTATCTTACATAATCTTAGATGATACTCGTAATAATGTATTATTTCTTTCAATATCTTTTCTGGCATAAATGTTAAATCTATTTTGCTGATGCTTAGTGCGAATGCGAAACAAATCTCTCTGCCTTAGTACTTGTGTAAAATAAAATGGTCGTGATGACTTTTTCATATGGTTGTGTAGTGTTCTACATATTTTCACTACGAGTCTTCATTTGCTATCTTAATTACTTTTTCGACATCTTTCTTTGAAATCTATATATAATGTAGTTTCCTTCCGACTTTGATTTTTATCATAACACAGGGTTCAGTGTTGCACCTTGTTCTTGACTTAACTTCATCCGCAGTAAATTTGTTTGAAAACAAGAGGTACAGTTCCATTTTCTTGCATAGTACCGCTCTCTGTAGAAAAAAAAAAGAGAAATGAAGTTCAAATGAGAGGACTAGCTATAAAATTAAGGGCAGATCAAACACCGTCGAAAGTGATCATCCCATTACAAAAAAGAGTCAAATCTCAGATCATGTGCCAAACGAGCTATAGTTTTTAAGTACCCAATTGCAATATTTTAGTAGCTTGCCATGTCACTCTGTTAGTAGGTAGTTTGTGACGTCACTCTGTCGGTTCATTTTCAATAGTAAAATGGATGTCGTATCAATTCTAAACCTGCATCATATAATCAATTAAAAAGAATAGGAAGAACACAGTTTGTCTCCATTGAGACAGAGAGCTATAAAGTTGTTTTTTTGGGGGGGCGGGATGTTTGGGTTAGGTTTAACTCTTCCCCTAACCACCACCACGCACACTCTAGGATTATCCCTTCTTCTCCGATGCGCATTCGTGACTTTAAATCGTGGCATAATTTAATGTCCGCTAAAAGTAGCCATTTTGTTATTTTCTGGCGACACTGTCTGCTAGTGGCGTAATTAGATCGATGCCACAAACAAGCCTTCATACATGATGGTTTTGGTTATCGCCGTGAATTTTGTTGGTCACTAAGTATACACCGTGTCTTGCCTATCAACGCTTGCGACAAAATGTGCATAAATAATCGAAAAAGTGACGTAAAAAGCTTATTGTGATTAACTCACTGGTTTACTACGGTCGAGAGTCATATACCTCTAACAGAATTTCATAAAGTGAATTTAACAACTGGCCACAATCACTTACAATGGTCGAACAACACAGTTGTTGACATTTTCCTGGAGTTTTTAATATCTTCCAAAAATTCTGCAAATATTTGTCACTTGAAACAATTCATGAGGCATCATGTATGCCTGTATTTCGTTTTGGTAGAGTCTCTACCAACTGACTCGTTTCTTGGTTGATGGTATTTTTGTTACTGAAAGTTTCCTAGTCCAGCTTTTTAAAACATTCGTTATCATGCGCCACTTATTAGTGAGTAATTATTTTTTCGCAATCGAAAATAGAGTGTCGATTTATGTTGTAGCAAAATTAGTGCACAATTTGTTAGTCCTATGTTGTAGAAAAATTAGTGCACAATAGGTAAGTCTTATTTTGTAGCAAAATGAGTTCACAGTTTGTCAGTCCTATATTGTAGCAAAATTAGTGCACAATTTGTCAGTCCTATGGTGTAACAAAATTAGTGCACAATTTGCCAGTTCCATGTTGTAACAAAATTAGTGCACAATTTTTTTTTTACCACCATCCTATGCGGATCCGATGAAACTATACTATTTATTCTTACTCAAAGTACAATGAAATGATGTATATAAATGGCGTCAACAACTAGGGAGGTAGAGGGGTCTGGCAAAGTTTGACTGTAGTTGGCAAGGGGAAGGGTGACGTGTTGACAAAAGCATATTCAAGAATTATGTTTTTTCTGCACCAACGAAAGTGTTTGAATTTGATTGGTGTTTTTAAAAGCGTACTTTTTTCGCAATATTTTTTAGAGGTGGGGGGTTTAAAGTATTTTACATAATTATGCAAGGGGCTGGGGGATCTCTGAATTCTTTACAATTGTTGACCAAGTGTCAGAGGAGGCAAAAAATTGTTGTTGTAATTTATAGACAGCCCTAAAATAATAGGCCTACTTCTCATGTATTAGTAAGTGCTGTTAATAAGTACGAAAACTATAGATTAGTTTGTAGGCACAGTAGATAGAAAATCTGACTCGCAATTAATTCAGCCATAGTAGTTGTTTTACTTTTAAATTGACACTGTTTTTCATTTTTTTTAAAAATGGGTAGACCTAGATCCGTCTACAGTCGTCATTCCATGTCCGAACTGTCCAAGGACATTTACAGCTCGAATAGGGCTCATTAGCCATCTACGTACTCATAATCAAGGACATAACTAAAATTGAATTTTCAAGGGTGGATGTAACAAATGGTCATCATCACTTGTGATGGACGAACAACACACTTTTAAATTCAGTAGTGAATGAGAGCTGCATGACCCAGTTATCTTGGTTGGTGACTAAAATACTAGCACACGCGGTGATAACCTCAGACTCCCAAAGAATGGTGGGTAAAATAGAAAGTCGCATTTTAAGAAAAGAATGGGTCGCCTTACAGAAAAACTAAGTTATTCAAAGTACTAAATGGGTATACTGCACTGATCATGCAGAGGTCAGATGCAACAAAATAGTGATTCAAATATCACATAATTAACGTTTTGCTATGACTATTTCTTCTTCTTTTTTGTCTTCTGTGACACTTGGCCAGCAACTGTAAAGAATTCAGAGATCCACCAGCCCCTTGCATAATTATGACAAATACTTGAACCCCACACCTAAAAGTTGTGCTAAAAAAATACACAATCACTATATAATTTTTGTACTCATGTACTCACGTGGGAAACAGGTAAGGAAGTTTTACTGGATGACGACTAACACACTATAATATCACTGTCGGATGCATACGTGAAATAACAACAAAACACAGGATATACAAGAAGAAGGAGAAACTAGAACTTTGAGTGTTTACTCTTAAATGCCTGCTAATGGAGAGTGGAGCACATGTGGGGATGTCCTATGTACCATGATGTTGGTTTCTAGTAAAATTCAAGAATGAGCTTTGCCATCTCATATTTCTCTTGCTTCCAGCTCTAAAATACGATATTATAATCACCAATGTTCAAGGTGAATACGCGGGTTCAAGATATCGCTGGTGATATGTAGTCTGTGTATTTGTTTAATATTTAATCGGTGTAGTTATTGCATGTGCATATTCATAGCTATAGTTCATACACTTCTGCATCAACCAGGCAGACGATACTATGCCAGAATTTGACATTTCAGTTATCTTCGCATATATCAGAAAGATGCAGATACACGTCTGAAAACGTTTCATCGCCTACAATATAAGGCTATTCGAAGCTACAGTTATGACACTTCTACAATCATGCAGGGGCTTGTATGCCAAAATTTGAGTTTTCAGCCATCTCCGCACAAATCGGAAAAAAATGTAACAACATAAGTGTGAAACTGTTGGGTTATCATCGCCTGTGATATATGGTTCTTATGTTCACATGTATTATGCCCTACAGGAAACGCAATCACTTTCACACAACTTGTCTCAGAAAAGTAATGAACATCAGATGGCAAGACAAGATTCCAGATACCACTGTCCTTGACAGATCTGGTATCCCCAGCATTGACACTATCATGATGCAGATACAGATTCGTTGGGCTAGTCATTTGGCACGTGTGCCAGACTATCTCCTGCCAAAGATACTTCTCTATGGTGAGCTGGAGAAGGGTAAACGATCTCAATGTGGCCAAAAGAAACGCTACAATTATTCGTTAAACACCTCACTGAAAGCGTTTGACATAGACCAAGATACATGGGAAGAACTTGCACAAAATAGATCTATATGGCGCTTTACGGCCAAAAAGAGCGCTTCATCTAGTGAAAATAAGCGAAACGCTGCAGCCCAACAGAGGAGAGTAGCTAGAAAATCACGGATAGACAAAAATCCACCTACAGTGGTCACTCCATGTCCGAACTGTCAAAGCAAATTTACAGCTCGAATATGGCTCATTAGACATCTACGAACTATTATGTATGGTCATAATTGTAACTGAATTTTCAAAAGTTGGTATAAAAAACAGTCTTGTGATGGACGCACAGACAAATATGTCCTAATGTTAATTTCGCACGAGTGTTAGTTTTACTTTCTCACGACTGTTGCCGAGGCCCAAATTATGAGCAATGAAAAGTCACGTTTCCACCTGCAATGTAAATTGTAAGAGGCGATTAAGACGGTTAGGCGTGGGTCTTATACTCTATCTCATGGTCTCCGTTGTCATGAAGTCTGATGAAGTTCCTAGCATGGACTGTTGGAAGGGAATTATACCTTTTTATTTTTATCTACAGCATACCTCAAGATTGCAAGAAAAGTTTCAACCAATTTTCAGTTGTTCAACTCGTGGTGTTGCACGCTACAGAAACATTGAACAAATCAGTCAAAAGCAGACGTGCAAAAGCGATGAAAATTTCATCAGTAAAATAAATTCAGAGATATACCAATCTGAAACTGAAAGGGAAGCCATAACTTATGATTGGCCTTGGCATAGTAAACATGAGTATATACTCCATCGCGACTAACATTATCATCATCAATCTTGGTAATGAAAATGTATATTGTTATATATTTTTATGTTATATATACATATACAATTATATAGGCCTACACATATATCTATGTACTTACATTCAGCTTTTCAGACATTCTGCAACCAGGTGGCGTTTCTTTGATTATTGTGCGACGATTTACAACAGACAATTAGTGTATTTGCTGTCTAATCGTATTAACAAATGATTACTTGATCACAGCTGGAAAGTCGGTGGTATACACTGTAGATCTATTTCAATGATAAGATTAATTACTTTTCCTTGGTTTGCTCTGCTTTAATGAAATCCAGATTTTCTTTGATGAAACCGATCTACGTGAAGTAGAATCATCAATACTCTTCTTTTTCTTCTGCGTTCGTTCTCAAACTCCGGCAGGATGTAGTCCAGAAAACGGAATGTGCTATGTCATGGTTTATAGCTTGGCTGCGACATTCGGCCTGACAGATCAGACTTCAACATGACTTCTAGGTTACTGAGCCGCTATGGGATGGCACTACCAACTACATCCCAAAACCTCATTAGTCGTCTCTTATGACATGCGTGGCAGGTAAATATGTAGCTTTTATTGCTTCAATTTTGGGTGCAGGCAACACAAGAGATACCCATATATAATACAAATAACATTTACAGGGTGATAGGAGCAGTATAAGCAGATGTCAAAATAAGCGCATGCAGTTGCATCTGTGGGTCTCACCAATGGCTCACTAGATAAACCACCCATGCAACAGAAAACCTTAGTAGATGACATGCCTTTATATTGAGGTTATCTTCTTATAGAAGCTCCATGGCACGTCATCTATACAATCCCGTAGTCGTAATCTTCGATACTAGTTACCATGTTGTTCCAACAGACCGACGTTGTGCTTTAACTAGTTGCGAGCACGGCGTGGGTTGGCGGAACAACAAAGAAACCTGTCGCAAGGGCCAGAGTTGTGCCCTAATGTCGACGTCTGTTTTGGCGGTATTAGACTCGAAACATCATCGAGTCGGACGGCTGCTGGAACAGAGGGTGGAGCACTTATGGGAATGCCCCACGTGCTATGAGATCAGTTTCTAATCAAGAATCAAGAAAATAAGAATACGACTGGCAATTTCTACAACTTAGTTTATTGATAAAATAATATAAACTAAGAGAATCCAACTAAACAGAAGAAAGTACAAGTGGGTTACAAATATAGTAATAATAACGAAACTTATAAGCCGTCAGAGTCACAGAGTAATATACCACTTTGAAACAGTTGATGCAGAAAGATATCCATGCATCTCTATCCTCGACCATCCTGTTGAGTTTGGAAACTTCCACCCTATCCAGTCTTTGTTATTATCTAGCTAAGTCTCGTGGCCACTTCGTCTTCTTACACCCGCCACCGTTCCGTGGACAACATCGTATATCACGGAGGAATGTCTAATTACGTGCCCGTATCACTGGAGATCATGAAGTGTCAAGATTGTTAACAGTTCTTGTTGACCCGCTAATATATTAATATACATGAAAATAATTCAAATAAAAGTCGTGTCCATCTACAAATCTATTCGTCCGGTCGCGACGCAGATACAAAATAGTTGATACTCAATTTGCAAACCAGGAACATACAATTCTACCAGAGCCCTTCAGAGCTTACTCACATGTGATATATGGTGGGCTAAACATATACATTGGTAACATAAATCCTTGATGAAAACACATGAAGTGACATGTATTTGAAAGGAATGCCGACATCAGCGTGCTGTCTCAATCACACTCTTTCTGAGACTATTATGAAGAGAGAACTTACACAGTCAATAGCAGTAATCAAGTGAACATCTTGACTTTTTTTAAAGAAATCCTCATCGATATTACAACACAAATAAGTACTTTGATCAACCTCTAGTTCCACTGCAGCTTCTCAATGTCCTTTATATTGCGTTTCACACTTCATCTCATCAGAGATCAAATAGACGACTATCAAATCTGAATATATCACGTCCTTCGAGACTCGTCTCGATGGACGAATCTCGCTGTAGCGACGTCTATCAAAACATGTTATCAAAGTCGATCAGCTGTCTGTATTAATTCTTAATGGTAACTTGATAATTCACTTGCACTTAGAGAGATAATTAGTACATCGTCAGATCATTGGCACTCGAGACGAGTCCATAGGTGATCCGATCTCATATTCGGTATGTTTTTCAGCATGTGGTAACTGACTGTTCCTGTTCTGTGTTGATTGCTATCTCTTCTTTTGATTCCTATATGCCGCTATTTTCTTGCAGCATCACCCTTTACTCACATGACCTGCATTTTAGCAATAGATACCTATATGTGAATAGAAAGCACATCACTAAACAATTTAGAAATCATGTTTATTAACCGTGTGTTAATCATATAGGCTAATGTCCGGCTCTACAGCAAAAAAAATAAATAATAATTCAGGGTTGATGGCTACATCCTGTATGGGATATGATTCCAATTGTTTAAATAAATCATATAGTTAGTTAGTTAGTCGTTGGATCATCGTCACTGCACTCCGAATAAGCCCATAGATGCTCAGATCCAGTGTAGAATTTACGTATATGCTAAACAAGCTATAGCTATAGCAAACAAAAAAAAACATCATATTTGGCACTGGCATATAATATCTGGACTTATAAAGTTCCCATATTTCAAATAGCTTAGGGCCTTACAAGTCTAAATACGGCGCTGCTCAGATCTCTCTTTGAGTGTAGCCGCCATTACACGTTGACTGACGGACCAGTACGCCGTTGATTGACCATCATTCTTTCTTGCCCACGAAACCGCTCCTTTCTAGCGACACCACATTTCAAACCAAACTTCCTTATTCTAGTCACGGAACAAGAGTCATCGTCACTTATAGTCATTTGTTCGTGCGTTTTCCTGTAGGGCGTTCAAAATATCTGCTCGATCCATCGTTCCACCGAAAGCCGTAGTAGCAGCGTGTGCGGCCAGCCTATCTGCTCTCTCATTATCCCGGACTCCCGCATGTCCCGGCACAAAAATGAAAATCAATTTACGCACACATCAATTCGTCACTGCATCCAGTCACTGTTCCCGAATGTACCCCGCCTATAAATCATATAATAACAAATAATCTCTTCTGAAATCAGAAAAATTCATGACTACTTACGAAAGACTTGAAAATCCGTCCTTCGGATCACTCAACCATATTCTTCAAATATACTCCAGGAATATCTAACTATGTTTCAGAAACAGGAATCTAAACATCAGAAGACTAACAAACACAATACCAACCCTGGATTACATCTGAAGACAACAGATTAAGTGGTTTTCGCATGCTTCTAGACTACTATCAGATAGTGCCCCTCAGATAACATTACAATGCAGACACAATGGATGCAAAGCCAGGGGCAGACCTTGCAAACTATGGATCATAGAAATTAAAAATATATATGAACCACACAAAAAAGCTACATCAAAATAACTCTTCTACCCCTGACACTACAAGGCATAACGGGGTATTAAGCGAAAAGAAAGAAGAAAGAAAGAAAAGAAAGATATCCAAATAAAGAAGATAACACTCAGCTATAAATATGTTAGACAAGCTACTGAACTTATGATTGCATTTTGCTTTTATTTACTGAATTACCCAACACTGATCTACGACTAATGAACCAGATCCGAAAGGAACGACGGGACCTAGGGTATATCACGGAACTCTAAGCTTCTGAATGCCGAGAGTTTTGTTTTTATTTTGACTCCACCCATTCCCTCAATTACCACTGTAAAACATCACGATGTACTTTCCAGTACTGTTTCATTGAATACAATAGTTACATATTTATTATTTATATTCAATGCGTATTTGAAAAATATTAATGTATTACAGCTAGATTCTATCTATAGGACACTTTAGCCCTTGTTTGCCTTGCGAAGTAAGGGATAGAAGAGTTCTCTGGAGATGACCTTCTGGTGTGCTGTTTGTAAGCTTGATGCGCTGTGACAAATCCAAGCTATTGTCTTTTCCATTGTTCTACCTTTCGCGGGTGTGTTTTCTTTTCACTTCGGCGCCTCGGGTACCGTCTATTACTGTTGCGTGTCTTTATTTTTCTAACCTGAACAAATACGTGTTATCATGACCCTTGATAGAAATCTGACTTTCACTGTCCATTTTTTACTTTGTTGCCATTATGCGTGTGCTCATTCACATGGTAGGAACATAGACTAGACGCTGCATAAGTTAAGTTATTTTACTAGTTTATTCTCATATATCACCATTATCTGCTCATATTCTCTTTCTGCTGTTTGTTCTTTCTCTTCTGTTCCTGCCGTTTTTGGCCTCTTTCTCTCTCCCACCTGATCCCTCGTACCATCTCATTTTGCTCTTCCCTTACATCATGATTGCTTGTCTGTAGCATTCATTCTCTGTTGCCACTTTTGAGGTGAGTATTTTTAATGTAATTTACTTGCTACCATATCTTTTCCTTTGTTCATCTCACATTCTTCAGTCTACTTTCTCCTCCCTACTTACTACTAACTTCTCCCCATACGTTTTTCTCACCTGTCATGCTTCCACATCTTTTCTTCCCTCATTACCTATCTGCTATTGTCCTCATTATAACCCTATTTGTCTCCATGTAAGATTTGTTTTATTGTGGTCATTTGGTTGTCCTGATGAAGGCTTTATAGTCGAAACGTCGTCTGTCTCTGTATCTCGTTGTTAGGTTGTTTTATTTTGGTAACACACCTACCTATATTTGTATATCTTGACATTTTGCCCAGTTACCTCAGCCACCTACTTCCTGTTTAGGGTAGTTACCCTACACTGGTTGATTTATCCCTTAATTTCCCGTGGTCTCTTTGACTTATGTGATCCATCGTTAACATGGTCTGCCTCTGGCGTTATAGCCGTGCATGTATACGTGTCATGGCCTCTGTGACGTGCTATTTGTTGGTAGTCTGGAAGTGTATGAAAACCACTTGATCTGTTGTCTGTTGATGTGTTCCAAAACTGATATTGTTTTGGTTATCTGATTTTATCGTTTCTAATTCTATCTCGTAATGATACTCCGAGTATTCTTCGTAGACATGTAATTTCTGCTGTCACTATTTTTCTGTTGTATTGTGCTATCATTGTCCAGGTTTGGCACTGTAGCACAGTTATAGGATAATAATAGTATTGCATAATGCAACTTTAGTGTCTAGATTTACATTTTTGCTCTTAAAAATACTTGTCATCTGTCCTAAGATCTGGTATTGTTTGTTACATCTGTTTTGTATCTCTTTATATATAATATATTCCCTTCGCTCGATATAATACCTCCTATGTAAGTTAACTCATTTACCTGTTTAAGGTGTTGATTATCGGTGGAGGTAGTGATATTTCTTTCTTTCTTTGCTATTGCCATTATTTCGGTCATTTCAATATAATCTTGCTTCATGATTGGAAACCATCATCATGGCACACGAGATAACCCATAAGTGCTCAACTCTACGTTACAGCAGCCATTGAAAAGTATGCAGACTCAAAGTCCCAATAAGATGTTGATTTACAATTTCCAGAGAGGACAATCTTACCCTTGGTGATCTCCAACATCTATCATTCTTTGTGTGTGCACATTGTTACCCCCATTGGGGAGCCGCGTAGCGCAGTGGTTAGCACACTGGCTTCGCATATGAGTGGTCCTGGGTTCATTCCCCAGTTGAAGCGGAAATGTGTTTCAGATCGCAACGGCTCCCAGGTCGACCCAGCCTTAAATAGGTACCGGATTAATCCGGGAAGTAAAGACTGCGAGGAAGAGGAGATGGTTACCGCCCTCATTTGCAGAGCCTCTGAAATGTGAGATCGCTAAAATCTCACACCCCTACGGCATTAATGAATGCTATGGGTTACTTTACTTTTTTTTTTTACTTATTGTTACCCCCAGCATTGTCTTCTTCACACTGTAGTAAATATGTTGAGGGATAAATGTTCCAGAGTAGGGTAACAACCATAAACAGGAAGTAGGTTGCTAGAGTAACACAGGGCAAATGTCAAGATATACAAACATAGGTAGATGTGTGTAGTAAGTATATTACCGTTCCTATTAGGTCGCCAATATTTGTCTTCGATGTTATGCTATCAACCACAGCATTACCCGCTAATGAGTGTGCTCTTTCGTCGCCTCTGACCCCGCATTACCAGGGCTGTACATCCATGTAATGAGCCTACTTTTGACAACCGTGTAAAGTAACCCAATCCTTTCGTAGCATGCAAGTTTCTAGCTTTTCCGCAGCATATGCTACTCTGGGAGTCGGAGAGTATCGCTATATTCGTTTATATTTAGTCACCAACCGAGTGCCGCAGTCACCGTTTCTATTTCCATCAAACGATTTTTCAATCACCCTTTTCCATTCTTTTAGGCAAGAGAACCCCATCCACACTTATTTATTTCTTTGTTGACTGAACATCTGTATATATGATTGTGTCGTGCGGTTAGAAAGCACGAAGTATGCATTCAGCATAACGTGAATGCCACAGTATACCACGTGAATGGATATGTTTATAAAGCATAGAAAACATATTCAACACTGATACAAAAAGGGTAATTGTAAAACTCATCCGGTATATTATTGACATGAAAATAACGTTATTGACATACATGACGTAACATCATATGACCAGGATTTTTAATAGTATATACAAACCACAACCGTCTGGACGGTCATAATACAAACACATGTAAAATATCTAGTGTGCGATATCGGGCCTAGTTAGTATCGACGCATACATTTTACATGTCGTATAGGATTACTGATGGATTTGACAATATTTTCAACACGTATAGCACTATATATTATTCGCATTATTTACTGACATTATTTAGTATATTGTTTAATTTTTCTAGATTTATTTGTACACAAAACCGCTAATACATTTTGTAATCGATAACAAGTAATCTCTGTTAGTTTATAACCGGAAATGATCAGTCCTGAGACGACGACATTGTGTACACAAGGAAGTAAAGTGTAGTTGCTAGTTACTGCTAATTTATACATACTGATACTCACTGTCGGTCTACTCAATGGGGCCTCCAGGCTCATCAGAAAAAGCATCTTCTCTAATAACTTTCACTGTTGCACACTCTGTTTGGTTATGCACTTTGCTCGCATTAGTTCTTAATCCGTTAGCAGCCGAAGGACACGCATCAATTACAAGAAGTAGAAGTTCACATTCTCACTTAAGACATTTGTCCAGAATTTTAGCATACAAGCGGAGTGGAAATATCAACTTCCCAGAGCATAGTTCAGAAAGCAAATTCAGCCATGGGTTCTACATCGTTGATGTCAATGCCATTAAGACCAGATTTAAAGACGAAGATATGACAATGTTCATGGAATCAAGATCAAAAAGAGCAACAGATGATACCGTTGTTGATCCCAATAACCGAACAACAGTAGTGAGTATAATATGGTTATGTATATATGAATAATATATATATAATTTCACTTCTAACCTAGTTTCAATCTTTCCAGCCATCTCCACATTTTGCTAGGCCACTGAACAGGAATTGTGTCGTTACTGCTCATCATTTTTTGTCATATAGGGGCTATGTATTAATTTAATCTATATAAAGGCCTTTTGGTCATAATGTCGATTTATGTGTGTTTCCAGTGATTAGCAAAACTTCATTATCATGTTTTTCAAGTTTTATCTGTTGGTTTTCAGTTTGCACAGTGATTCCATATTTCCCTTCTTACAAACCAGAACATGACTTTTAGTACTAGGAATTTAACTAAAATCTGGATAAAGTTGAAACACTGGAACAACTTCAGTGGTAAACTGCATTTTAACTTGTTTGTTTGTGTACTTATTTAAAGAGCTAGAGAAGATGGCTCTGAAGAGAGATTTCTACTGCTTTGCAAGGTCTCCTGCCTCAAACTTTAATATTCATTTCATGGATAAACTTAACAAAACTTTGAATAAAATGTATTAGAAAATTTAATCATGCAGGGAAATGTCCAAGAAAGAGAAAAGGTGTTGCCCAAGATGTTGATGGACAAAAGATATTGAGAACCTTTTGAACAGGAGACTTAAGGTCATAGAATAACATGAACACAACAGAGGGACAGTGAGGATAATATTCTTCAAAGGGCAAGCTACATAGAAGAAGAATAAAACCTAATGTTAGTTGGATATTATCATTTGTGTCCTAGAGTTTTTGTTGTGTTGCTCCCTGCAACAAGTTTCAGTCTTCTTGATAGAGAGTGACATGTATTAGATATTTGGTCTTTTGATTATCCTCGTCAGACACTAGATATAGTCATAGAGGCTCTGATCTCCACTTCAGTAAATCTCTTAGGGTATTGCCACTGACAAGTTTAAAGACATATACTGTTGGACTGGGAGCCTGTTTCTCAAATGCTGTCAGGAGTATGTGACAGATGATACTGGTGTGCTTGGTGAAAGCAGTGCCCTGTGCTTAATCTTAAGAAAATAGCTCTCTGTTCATGGCACAATTGGTGTAACATCTAGTTATTCTGGTGTGGATTATTTTGGTTGAACTACTGCTTATTATACTGGTATTTTATTGTCAGTTTAACTACTTCATTATCATAAAGAGACAAAAATTGAATGACAAAGGTTACAGCATATGGAGCAATATACTGGGAAAAAAAATCATCAGAAAAGAAACAATTAGGATAAAGAGAATGAGTAAAATTTGAGGAAACTTAAAAAGACAGAAAAATAATTTAGTTCATAATTTAATCATATCTTGTATAGGACTTTGCTATTCAACTGTTTTTTAAATTTTAGGCTTGACTAATGCATTCACTCTGAACAAAAATATGCAAAGAGTGGTCTGCTTTCAAACTATGAGCTAATCTGACAAAGCTGGGTTTGTGAGGAAAGCCCATTACCCACACTGCCCATGAAGCTGACCAAAAAAATAAATGTAAAAGCGGTTAATATTTGGTTAATGGGACTACCTTTTTGCAGGAAGCGAAATGAAATAAATTACAAGGGGCAGGAAAATCTGTTCTTCCTTTTTATTTATTATTTCCCTTTGCTATAATCCTTTAGTGCTGGTAGAGAAGTTGAAGGTCAGTTTTGTTGTCATGGCAAGACTGAATTTTATGAGGGTTGTATGGGTAGGAAAAGACTAGGGTTGGTGTTTGGGTTATGAAGGTGGTCAGTATCTGCTCATTTCCTCTATTTGTATATACTGTATTTGTATCTCTGTAATTCACAGAATGGATTAAGAAACTTATAGTAGCCATTTTGTATGTAGAACTGAACCGGCAGTCAGTGTCACAACAAAATATCGAATCTGCACAAATTTGATAAAAAGTTGGAATGGTAAGTTAAGCAAACATGAACCATAAAAGCATTGAAATTACTTACAATTCTGTACAAATCTACACATTTGTATAGGAATAGAGTCACTTAATATTTATCCAACATTAAATTGGTTTACTGCAGTTACAAGTGTTTTTAAAATTTCAGGCAGACTTGGTTGATTCACATACAACCCTTATGGTTCACTGGGCAGGAGAAGGAAGTGATGTCATTATGGCACTAGCTAAAAGTTCTGGACAAGATAACAGTGCATTCTTCATATCAAAAGTAAAGTATCTGCTGCAAATGAAATTTCTGGGTTAATGAGTTTAGTGTTTAAATATTTTAAATCAACTTTGGTTTATTTGTTTGATGTTGTTATTTTAACAATACTTCTGTAAATGTTTATTTCTGTTAATGTTCACTAAGGTTTTTAGTAGTTTTAGAGTTGAAAAATTTGAATAGGAGGTATTGAAGCTAAGTGATTCGTCAAGAGTGTTCAGAGCATGAAACGCTGAGGCAGACATATTGGCCAGAGGAAACAACACTGGAATCAAAGCTCTATGGGACACTGTATGAACTACAAAAGACAGTGAGTTTTATTAAGGAGACAGAATTACAGATATAGACATGTTTCAAGTGAACGAAAGAAGAAGAAGAAGTCATGGAAAACATGGCTGAAGTTGGATGTGTAAGGCAATTGATGCACATTAAATGACCACACGACACAAACAACTTGGGTGTTGTTTAGGTTCATTGACATGCCTTCTCTATTAATGGTTCTTCGTAGAGTTTCTCTAGGTCTCCGTCTTCTTCTTACTCCCGGTGGCACCCAATTTAGTGACTGATAGGGAATTCTTAGGCTGTTCATTATGAGAGCATGACCGATGTAAGTCCATCGCCTTTGTCTAATGAAGGAAGATATATGGGTTGGCAAATAGTACAGAAATCAAAACATACCATAGAAAATAATAATACAGATACTCTTGAACATATGGCATCAATTTGATACATTTACCTTTCTTTCCGTTGCCAGGTGTTACAGGGACAGCTTTTATTATTATTTTCTATGACATGTCAAAATAATTTTTGCACTTGTAAATAAAAGAATGAATAATGAATATAACCATGTCTCTGTTGTTGATGTATGTGTGATATGACAGTTGTTCCACACTGTGTCCACAAGCAGTTGGACTTGTCATCATTTCACAGAAGTAAATAACAAATATAAGAGTAAAACAATCAGTTTTCTAAAGGCAGAATACATTTATTATATGGAAAATGGCAGTGAAAATATACTTGCATACATCAGTAAAGAATTAGGTGAATATGAAAATCCCTATTAGTGAACCTATGAAGTATAAAATGATCAAATTATGATTGATTGAAACTAAAACCTATATATTGGTTATTGGTTCCATGGAGTTTCTTTAAATAAATGATATATTGACAATTTGTTTTGAAAAGAGTTAATCATATATCTTGTTAAATTTCAAGAGAAGCATGGGGCAGTTGCTAAACAATGTACAAGCTCTTACAGTAGAGGTACCTCAACCACTTTTCAATAGTTAATTAATTCCTTTTGAACCAAAAATAGGACATAGGATAGTAGTCATTTCATTCCATGTTTAGCATCTTGTTGCAAGTGGATGCAGTTCTTCACTTTTCTATAGTAGGATATAATTATCAGTGACATGTACAACCTCTCTTAGCCATCTAAATGACATATTTTGAACATTATTGCTGCTTCCTCGTTCACCAGTAAAAGTCAGACACTAATATAGATTTTATTAATGAACTGTATTGTGGTAAAGTAAATCACATCTTTTTTAGGTGATATGGTCAGTCAAGTATGAGAAAAAAACCATTTACTTGAGTTGCAAAGCGATTCAGTGCTGCCAGAATGGGCCTGGTTCATTTCCCGTCAGTTTCAAGAATTTTTACTTAATCATCATTTTTCCTACTTGAATGTACTAGTATATGCTATTATTTTAAGCAAAATTGTACTGTCTCTATGTTATTTATGTTTACAAGAAGACCTATTGGCCCGTGTAGTATGAATAAGGATGTTCTATGTTTGTGTTCCTGAGAATACTTCAATACTTGTATAGGATGTTCATTATTGTTGTAACAGTCCTTGTCTCGATTGGTCCGTTCTCAGTGACTTGAGTACACAGTTTGAATGTCTTGACAAAATCGCATCTTTTTTTTGGATGTGGTTATTCAAGTATGGAAAAACCCGTTTACTCAAGTTGCAAGAAAATTTGGTGCCACTAGAACAGACCTGAATCATTTCCTGTTAGTCTCAAGAATTTTTAACTTATCCTCATGCTTCCTACTTGAATTTACTTGTACTGTGGTAACCAGCCCAGAGACAGGGCCATAGAGCTGTATGTCAAAGTTGTTTCAAATGAACATAACTTCTTGTAGTATGGTACAGTAGACAGTTCTGCAAAATATATTATGTGTTTTCCACAGGAGCACAGATTGTCCACAGGAGCATATTTTAGCGTTGCCAACTTCAAACTTCTATAAATGTGTTGTCTTTTTGGCTCAATGGGTCAGTTGTGCTCCATTCCCTATTTATGGAGCTTTTGATGATGAACTTCATTTCTGTAAATGATCTCATTTTCCCAGATTTGTGAGATCCTGGAATCCGCTGGAGAATTATTTATCATTGTTGCTTTATTATGTATTATATTGTTTCTATTGATTTCTGACTTGTTAGATCTAAACAGGTCTTGTGCATATTTTCAGGATTATGGCAAAACATTTGCAGATGTTAGCTACAAGCTTATGGTTGATAGGACTAAACAAGCTGTTATCAGCAACTACTACAGTGCTAGATTGTTTAACAGCTACGTAAGTATTTTATGTCCATCTATTCAAAACATGTATATGGGAATCCATTGTTCATATAGATGAGTTCCTCAGGCAGCCAAGAATCATACAGGATTCTATCCAACATTTCAGTCTGCTTCTGTCTGAGAGTCATAATTGCCAATGCATATTCTAACATAGAAACAAGCAATCCTTGTTATAGAAGAAATAATAATCTCTGTTCACTCTGAGCAGCAGCTATTACTTTTATTGCTGAAAGACTTTTCTTGCCCTTGAATTGCTGTGATCATCATAATCATTGAAGCTCAGACTCCTTTCGAAAAGCACACCCAAATATTTAGTTGTACTGGTTATTTCTCATTCAATGAGATTCTTACTTGACTGTCCAACTATGGAACATAGATTACAGTTTTACTAAGCAAGTATCTACCTTCAACCTACCTCAGTGCTGATAAAGAACACCCGCTGCATACTAAAATACAGAGTAGAGTGTGAAAGGTGGTAGACTAAAGTCGTGAATGGCATGCGCTGAGGAAGTTACACAAAGTATGTGCTCACTGGAGGATGTGGCACATCATGCAAAATGGATAAGTGTTCCCATAGATTGCCATATTTCCTTTCAGGTAGTAATAACTCTTGATAGAGAATGTAGGAAGAGAAGCCCTATTGCTGATGAATCTGAAGTGCAAGCATTGATCAGTTAAGAGTTCTAAGAATGGTAATTTGGTTATATAAATGATGTTTCTGTTGTTAGACATGTGTGTAGTTTGTGGGTCTTAAAGCACAGAGTGTAGAGAAGACTATTCGAAAAGAGAGTGAAGCTTTCGCTGCAATTATAAGTAGCTTGATAATGGATGTTATGGCAGTGACCAGGGCCTTGAACTGAATGAGCACACAGAGTGTACCTTAGGTCTGCATTCTCAATGAGCATGATCAGCAAAATACAAATGGGTTGTATTCTTCTTCTTCAGCATTCATTCTCAACTCCCGCTGGATCTCTCTTGTAGCAGGACCATTGTCCTACTAGATTTCCAGCAGGATGCAGTCCAAAGAATGGAAATGCGTTGTGTCGTCGGTTTATTTGTGCCAATGGCCTGATACATCTGTCTTCGCCGGTGGTTATATTCATGAACAAGTGATTTTATGCTGTGTGAAGGTTGAAGCTACTTGTTCAACATCTATGCTCTAAATATAATGAGAAACGTGAGACAAGAAACAATGAAGCCTGATTTCAGACCCGTAAATATTTGAGGGCTGCAAATACCAGAAATTAGATATGCAGACAACACAGTGTTCAGGGAAAGGACCAACTATTTAGTATATGTGATATTGGTAATATTCTCAAACCAGCAGACAAGTACTTTACACAAGCACAACCACACATTTAGATAAAAACTTGCAGTTATTTTAGTGTTTTGTTTGACGTGTCTTTGATTCATAAGAAGAACTGAGTAGAAACATACTTCCTTGGATAGTATATCACTGACTGGCCAGTGGACAGGAGAAACATTTCAAGAACTTTCTCAACATGGCTCTAAAGAAATTCCTGGAAATCTGTTGCTTTGCTCGGAATCATCCATTGTGGTTGAGAAACACCAGAATTGATGCTCTCACCACTGAGCATCAAATTGAAGAGGCACATAGAGAACATGCTGCCTGAAAAGACAGAACAACACACACAGATGTTAAACTCATTTTCATTAAACACAAGCGGATTCCAGGATCTCACAAATCTGGGAAAATGAGATAGCAGAACAGCTCACACAAACTAGAAATAATTGCCAACACACAGATGTTAGCCATGCATTTTCAAAATGTGACAGTGGATTCTTTGCCAGAATTTGACTTTTCAGTCATCTCTGCACGCACTAGAGATGTAACAACACAAGTCTGAAACTGTTGTCATCGTCGCCTGCGATCGATGGCTGTTTCAGTAACCAAGTCTTGAATAGTAACCAAATCAACAAAACTTTATCAACTAATTATATGATTTTCTATTTTTCCTGCAGTATGTCTTCTCAGATGAGACCAACAAATGTATCTTTACAACATCTAATAGTGGAGAAAATTTTGCTCGTAACTGTGACCTTTCATTTGTTCCTCGAGTTGTTAAACTCAATCCAGCCAATCCAAGACTCATTTTAGCAATGGATGACCAGAGTGTAATGAAAGAGGTATGTTTAGTTATTTTTTCTCAAAAGTTTGTGGTCCATTGCCAACATAGTTTGTTTTGCCACGAAATCTTCACCATTTGTGAGAGCTTAACTTGCAAATCTTGAAACATTTATACAATCATTTGAATCCTTGCCACCTTTCTTGTATAGATATACAGTATTTGTTGTTTCTTGGTAAAGACGTTTCGATTGAAATGTTGATTCTTGTATGTGTTCATTGTAAAGCTATTATTTAATCCATTGTACATTTGTTTCCCTTATATTATTTACCATATGGTACACAGTTTTACTGTGTTTCTCCAGAGCTTTTATTTCATACTGAGTAGACTTAATTCAGCAATGTTGTGAGACGTCACCAACTCAGAAGAATAAATTCTATAGGTTTTATGGTTCATTCATTCAATTTTTGTTTCATTAAAGTTTATGATGCAAATTACAACATCCATTCATACATTCATACTACAAACTGAAGTAAAATACTATATGCTATTGTTGATAACTTGTTTCCTATGTACAATAGGAAGATTTTTCCAGAGCTATCTTTCATATTCAAAAGACTCCAGTTGTGAGGGGTATGCAATGCTTTGATTCAAATCACATACTCAGAAATGGTTTATGTGTGTATGTTAAAAGGTATATTCTACCATTATATTTTGAAATGTTCAATCTGATCTAAACCAGCAATGATTTGGAGCTATATAGATCTTTTGTTACTACATATTTTAATATGAAGTTTTCTATGGGCAGTGGAAATAAAGGCTGCTTTGCCATAGCAGATGTCGCGACATGTACAGGAATGATTTTGATGTTACCTCTGAAAGAAAAAAATCCTGTCCCAACCGTGAATTGAACTCGGTACCTCAAGGGTCTGAGAACAGCGTTCTAACAACATGACCATGTGCTCCACATTTATACTAAATGTCCAGAGAAACAAAAATAATCCAGATCATGGTATCTTGCCTGACATGACTGCTCCTCCAGTTGACCCGACTGTAAATGCAGGGGAGGTAAAGACAGCAAGGAAGGAAACTGGACACCAAACCTAAAAGTTGCTGCAACTTAGTACATGTAGAGATATCATCATCTCCGACGGCAGGTTGCTGCCATGGGACCTACCTTTACCTTTATATGAACCTACTTGTGACCACACATCCGATATATATAACTTCAATATGGCAGACATATAATATATAAAGTGTGTGGGGGAAAAACCTGCCCATGTTGCCAGGCCTGACGTGAATGTGGTTGTGATTCAAGAGCAGTAGAGTACCATTTCATTGAATACTGACATGTTAACCATGCTATTATTTGCAGATATTCCACTGTTAATTGTGTTATGTGATGTATTCCTTCCAGAACGTTGTCTTCCCAATGAACTCTCTGAACCTCTCTCTGTCTTGGGCGATGCGCCTTGCATTTTCTAGTGATGTATTCATGTTATCTTTAATGTAATCAGTCCATCGTCTTCTTGGTCTGCCCTTTCTCCTCTTCCCAGGTACTCTTCCCTCCATTATTTGTCTTTCTAAACAGTTATGTCTCTTTATATGACCAAACATGCTTTTTTTTTTTTTGTTATTGTGTTTAGTAACCAACACTCTGGGATCTTCAATGTGTTTATAATATCTGAGTTTCTGATTTTTTTCTTCCATGATATTTTAAGTATCTTTCTGTAGCATTTCAGCTCGAAGGCGTTGATCTTCTTTGCTGCTGTTTTACTTAGGGCACTGTTAATTACAAGAGGGTAAAGGGTGATAGACTTAGAGAAAAAAATTCAATCACCTATGTGATGTTAAACAATGGCCCTGGACTCCTTTGTTTTCCACTTACATGGCACAGACCACTTTTGTGGGTTGGATATTAAAAAGAACACCTCAGATGACCGGACATAGTATAACCACATATTTTGCACGCCACAGTCTTTCGATCTTAATACTTTTCATTCCTATAAGTAGATATACATATGGTATCTATATTCTATAAATTTGGTTTTGTTTCGTGACTGTCCCTTCAGTGTTTGTGTTAGCATAGGTATATTATTCATCTCCTGACATTTGTGCTTTCATTTAGCTGAACAAGATAGGTTGTTCTTCTTTCATTCACTATATTGTTTCCTATTTTTATAATATACAAAATATGTAACAAAATAAGCTGTTGCCTATTTTTACTCATTATGTAGTAGGGATGTAACAATATACTTTGTCATTTTCTTAACCATCTTATCCTAATGGTGTAACAAGATAAGATAATATGTCTACAGACACCTCCATCAAAAAATAAACATTTATTAACAATACAATGTGCATTATCAGATCCTCATCATGAACTAAAAATACAACAGTATCACAACATATACAAATAATCCAATGTTACCCCATAAATTCCAGCTTTTTCTGTCTGAGAACTTTGGGGAGACCTGGAGAGCTGTATACAGTCAAGTGAAGTCATTTCAATGGTAAGATTTCTAGAATAATATATATTAAAACTGATCACAGAATATCGAACTAATTTCTATGGGCCAACCATTGGTGGGATTCTGTGATTCTTGGTGACCTTGGACATTAATCTGCATGCATGGACATTACCTTTAGAGCAGAGTTGGACAAAACCAAGGAATCTAAATATATTACATGAATCACGCAGGTGTCATACTTATGGTGGCTTTTTTCCTTTAGGATTTCCCATTTTAAGCAAATTCTCACTAGTATAACTAGAAAACAAGCAATTCTCCAAGATATTTTTCTGTACTGATCTCATAAAGTGTCATTTATCTTGGTATATCCAACTTTTTCTGTACTGATCTCATAAAGTGTCATTTATCTTGGTATATCCAACTTTTTCTGTACTGATCTCATAAAGTGTCATTTATCTTGGTATATCCAACTTTTTCTGTACTGATCTCATAAAGTGTCATTTATCTTGGTATATCCAACTTTTTCTGTACTGATCTCATAAAGTGTCATTTATCTTGGTATATCCAACTTTATCTGTACTGATCTCATAAAGTGTCATTTATCTTGGTATATCCAACTTTTTCTGTACTGATCTCATAAAGTGTCATTTATCTTGGTATATCCAACTTTTTCTGTACTTCTCATTAGCTATCAGCACAAAGCATATGCAAAGTGAAATGATCTGTCACAACTGAGTGATCCTGTGTAAGATAGCATTCAGGACTATTCCGGAAAGGGACTTGGTAAATACTATATATGAAATCCCAGCTATTGTTGGTGACAACCCACCCTTTTTGATACACTAATGCTTTGTCCTTTTGTATATCTAAATGTCTGTGACAAAACATGATCCCAAATGATCAAATCTGACCCATCAAGTTATTTTTACTGTCCTTTCAAATAGATTTAAAACTATATGAACTAGTCCTTGAGGGTATATTTATAGGTTTACATGACTTTTTGTGTGTTTTTAATGCAATAATTTATTAACTTTTTTGTAAACCCTTTCTGTGATGTCATTCACAGGTAATGTGCAATGGATGAAACAGATACCCATGACAAGATAAAATCATACAAGAAAGCAAACCTGTATTAGTTAAAAACACATAAGAACAGACCTAAATTAGTTATAAAAACACAAGAAGGCAAACCTATATTAGTTAAAAGCACACGAGAACAGACTTAAATTAGTTATAAAAACACAAGAAACCAGACCTAAATTAGTTATAATGAATACAAAAAAGTCATCATGAGGTGCCATGCCGGCTGGCGTAGGCAACCATGGCTCTCCACAGCTCTTTATCTCCAGTATTATGTATCAGGATCGCTGTTGTTTCCCTGGCAAGCCAGGTTGTGAAAATGTAAAAATATTTTCTCGTGATGTTACTCTCTGTGTTGCCTTCAATCTTGCCTGTTGTAACTATGTTCTCCAAACCTCCTTGTCTCATAACATGGCCACAAAAAGAAGATGATCTTCTGTTTCTTATATTATTGATTAAGCTCTGTCTCACATTTGGCTCTTTCAACAACTCCACATTAGTTTTCTTGGAAGTTCATGGTATTCTCAGCATTCTTCTGAAGAACCACATCTCTACTGCCTCTAATTTCCTACTTTCCTGTTTGTTAATTGTCCAAGACTCGCATCCAAATGTTAGTATAGGAGTTATATAGCACTGCAGAATTTCCTCACCTCTAATGACAAGGTCATATTACACAATATATTTTTCATTTTTCTTAACGTTGCTTTTGCCTGCCTTATTCTGCTTCTTATTTCTGCTGAACTTTGCTGTAATAATTGTACCTAAATACTTGAAGTGGTGGACCTGTTTGAATATTATATCATTCACTTTGATTTTGCAAGCTGTGGTATTTTGTTTCTTTGAAATAATAATTACTTCTGTTTTCTTGATATTTAGGAAGAGGTCTTTCTCTTTACTTTCTGTCATTACTACATTAAGTAATTCTTGAAGGTCTTCCTCGCTTTTAGCAATCAGAACAGTGTCATTTGCATATCTTAAAAATTATTTATGTTATGTTCTCCCACTGATATTCCTGAGATATCAATTATTGCATGTAGTATGTTTTCACTGTATAAAGAAAACAGGTCTGGTGAAAGTACACATCCCTGTCTAACTCTTTGTTTTATTTGTTGAAAGTGACAAAATTGATTTCCTACTCTTATTTCTGCTGTTTGCTGCCAGTACATGTTCTTGATGATTCTAAAATCCTTACTATTGATGTTTAAATTCTCTAGTATGAGTATAACTTCACTATGTTTAGTTTTATCAAATGCCTTTGTGTATGTAGTCTATAAAACAGAGGTACAGGTCTGTTTTTACCTCTATAGACCTCTATATTATTGTTCTAAAAATATATATAACATTGTTGGTACTTTTGCCTTCTATGAAGCCACATGTTTCTGGACTTATTTCTTTTTTTATTTTGTTTCTCACTCTCTTCATGATGATTCTGAGAAGTATTTTTGTTATTTGGCTTATGATGCTGATTATACAGTGTTCTTCACATTCTGTTGTCCCTAGTTTCTTTGGCAAGGCTATAAATATGGATCTCATTAAGTCATCGGGTATGTGTCCGCTATTATATACTTTATTCAGCAATTTGGTTATTTTTTTCTACTCAAAAGTCACCTAAAGCTACTAGTTCCTCTATTGTGATGTCTGGTCCTGGGGCTTTGTCATATTTCATGTGCCTAATGGCTTCTCTTACTTCTGCGAGTATTAAGGGTCCCTCGCCATTATCTTGTATGTTTATCTCTTGTCTACTATCATCATAAAGTTCTTTGATATATTCTGACCATCTCTGTACTATATGATATTTTCCCCATTAATACCTGCCCTGTCTTATATTTTAGACACCATGAACAGTTTGTGTTTTTTTCCCAGTTATCATATCAATTTGCTTATGTAGGAATGTTGTGACTTGATTGTAATGTGATTCAATTTCTTTGAACTTCTTGTTCTGCCAGCTTTCTTTTGCTACTTTGCACTTCTCTCTTATTTCCTTATGTATTTTCTCATATTCCTTTATCTTGTGTTTAACTTTCTTCTGGTGTTCATCAATTGTAATATTTCTTCTGTCATCAATTTTTGTTTTGATGTATGTTTTACTTTTTGCATTATCTCTTTAGATGTTTAAATTATTGAATGTTTTAGCATGTTCCATTGATCTTCAATACTATGAATCTTTGAAATGGTATTGTATCTATTCAGTACAATTATGTTGTGTCTTTCTTTAATGTCAGCATCTGTTATCAATAATGGACACATAATTCTGCTTCTATGTCTCTTAGGAATTAAAATGTAATCAATTTGATTCCGTTTACAATCTCCTGTGCTAATCCATGTACACAGCCTTATTGGATGTTGCTTGAACCATGTATTCCTATTATTAAATTATAAGTCACCTCTTTCGTTCTTAACTCCTAAACCAAAACTTCCATTCACATCCTTTATCACAGTATCATCTACTTTTGTGTTAAAGTTCCCCATCACTATAGTTACTTCATTGCAATTTCTAGTTCTCCATAGAAATATTTGATGTCCTCCTCTGAACTGCTTGATGTGGGTGTGTATACTTGGAAAATGTTAATATCCAATGGTTTTACATACAAGAAAGTATACATAAATAAATGCAAAAGCAGTGTTGCCAAGGTTAAGCATATGAAACATATCACAGTTACAAAGCTAAGCTTATGAAACATCACAGTTGTTAAGGCTAAGTACATGAAACATATTACAGTTGTTAAGGCTAATCTTATGAAACAAACATATCACAGTTGCAAAGCTAAGATCATGAAAAATATCACAGTTGCTAAGGCTAAGCACATCAAACATGAGGAAGAGAACCAGGAAGTAAATTATAAATGAAATATATAATAACCTCAAAAATAATATGCTGAAGCCATATGTAAAATGAGGCATTCATCATGGATTACAGCAAGCCATGATGAATGTATTCTATTCCCTGGGCATCATCCCCCTAATTCAGCAGGACTTTGAGAACAACTATAGAAGACTTGCAGTTTATATATATATATATATATATATATATATATATATATATATATATATATATATATATATATATATATATATATATATATGTTTCCCCACTTTGTAACAATGTGTACAAAATTTACATTTTCTTATAATCAGGGGTATCCAACCATATGATAATGCGTCATCAATTTATGTTGTGGTGGAGCAGCCTACAACCCCTGGCAAGATGCAGGTTATCCGCTCTAACTCATTCTTTCACATCAGCTACGATGCACTTGTCATACTGAAGGATGTTTTGGACTTTCAAATTCGAGATAATTATATGTACGCTACAAAGTCAGTGGTAAGTTCCCTATTTACTGTTTTATTTGTTAATGTATTGACACCATTTTAGCATCAGATGGTCAGGTCTCCTTTGAGATAAGAGCAGGAAATAGCACAAGCCAAATCAGCATTTCAAAAACTGAGAAACATTCTATTAAATGAGGCACTATCAATGTGGATTCAAGTACTGGATATGAAGCATGGACGGTAAACATAAAAGCTCAATGTAAACCGGAGGCAACTGAGATATGATTTTTGAGATGCATGATGAAAATATCATGACAGCTAAGAAAAATAATGTAGAAGTCCTCAAAGATGCAGGAGTAAAATGACAAATTATAGCTAAATTTAAAAAGACATTCAAGATTTTTAAGGTATATGATGAGAAGAGCAAAACTTGAACATGTTTCTTGAACCACCAGAAGGATAAAGGGAAGAAGAGATAGAGGAAGACAGAGAAACGTTGCTGGATGCATTGCCACTGTGGTATGAGAGAATGTCACCAACTGAACTTATTAATAACACAAGAGACAGAGAGCTGTGGAGAAACATGTTCAACTATGCCATTCTGCATGACACTTGATTGATTGATTGATTTGTTGATAGGAAGAAATATCTTGCAGTGAACATTAACTGATAGTGTTTGTGGATAGTTTATGTACTGTATAATCATCACTAACATTAATAGACTTAATTGCGCTACGACTGTTTTTAACCTCTCTTGTACAAGGAATATTGTTTTAAGCATGTTCCAGTCAGATATAACATCTTTTACATTTATAAATCCAGTTATGTTAAGTTTATAGACCAATTTTTATGTTTAGAGATTTATTCATATATCCTGCAAAACAACAAAACTAGTATTCCTAAGAGCTTGCATATTCCCAGTGGCAATATATGGGTGTGAATCCTGAAGAATCACAAAGTGAGAACTAAAATAGCAGCATTTGAAACAAAATGTTACAGAAAAATCCTCAGAATATCATAGATTAAAAAGATCACCAAATTAGCCAAAAATCGATATGTACGTACTGTGCAAAACTGAAATCCAACAGGTAAATTCAGGAATCTGCTAATAAATTTTGCTAGTTAAATTTTGCTAATAACTAAAGACACAAATAATAACACACAAATCAATATTGCGACCACGTCGATTTGTGTGTGTTATGTGTGTCTTTATTGATTAGCAAAACTTCATTACCCTATTCCATTTATTACCAATATAGCCATTCTGAGAGAAATGAATGTAAAAGAAAACTGAATAAACTGTTCTTTCTAGAAAATAAATTTTATTTTTGCCAAATCAAATGCAATGATAGCCTAGAGACCATAATGGAGGGAAGGATGCCAGGGAGTAGGACAAGAGGTAGACCAAGAAGAAGATGGATGCAAGATATCAAAGACCACCTGAACATGACAGTAACAGAAGCAGAAAGACTGGCCCAAGATCAACAGAAGTTTTGAAAGGCCGTGATGACTGCTACATCCTGTTCAGGATATACTACCTGATGATGATTGTTGCGTGGTTATAATTTGCATATCTGTCAGATCTTAAGCGTCTATTTTTTCACATATTTTTTCTTTCTGTTTCAGAATCTGCTAGGTTCCCGTAACAACCCTCATCTTCAACTCTGGGTCTCTTTCGAAAGAGGAGAATTTGTACTATCAGAGTTTCCTGGAAATTATGCATTTACTGTAAGCTGTTGTATCAATTGTTTGTTGTAAGTTGTTTTGTTATATGTAGGAATTATCATGCCTTTCACGATTATGCATTTACTGTAAGCTGTTGTATCAATTGTTTGTTGTAAGTTGTTTTGTTATATGTAGGAATTATCATGCCTTTCACGATTATGCTGTTACTGTAAGCTGTTGTATCAATTGTTTGTTGTAAGTTGTTTTGTTATATGTAGGAATTATCATGCCTTTCATGATTATGCTGTTACTGTAAGTTGTTTGATCTGAAGAGTTTTCTGGCTATTATGTGTTTACTGTATGATATTATATACCTGGTTCACAGGATATAGTTTGTATCTTCTTCTGCGTTCGTTCTCTTCTCAAACTCCTGTAGATTAGTAGGACGTAGTCCGGAGAACGGAATGCATTGTGTCATGGTTTACAGTACTGTTGCGATATCTGTGCCTTTCAGCCTGGCACATCCGACTTCAGCATGGCTTTGGGTCACTGACCCTATATGGGATGGGACAGCCAACTCCATCCCATAACCTCCTTAGTCGCCTTTTACGACATGCTTGGAAGGTAAACAGTGTTGCTATTCTTTGCTCCCCTTTCAGACCCCGGCAACACACGGGCGAGTTTGTATCTGATAATGAGACTGTAGTTGATGAAAAGTCCATGGGTGCTCTGATATCCATCTCAGTAAATTCATCAGCGTATAACAGCTCACAGTTTGTATCTGGTGGTGAGACTGTTGTGTGTATGTAATGATGATGAGGCTGTTTTGTAGTGAAGAGACTATGTAGTTATAAAGCTGTTATTTGTAGTGTTGAAGATGTTATATGTTGTGATGAAGCTGTTATGTGTAGTGTTGAAGTTTGAAGATGCTATATGTTGTGTTGAAGATGTTGTATGTGTGTTGAAGCTGTTATGTATAGTGTTGAAGCTGTTGTGTGTAGTGTTAAAGATGGTATATGTTGTGATGAAGCTGTGTTATGTAGTGTTGAAGAGGTTATATTTAGTGTTGAAGATGTTATATGTTGTGATGAAGCTATTATGTATAGCTAAGATGTTATATGTAGTGTTGAAGATGTTATATGTTGTGATGAAGCTATTACGTATAGTGTTCTTCTTTACTTCCTCTTTTACCCTTTACGGGTGTTGAGGGAGATACAATGTTCTTGTTCTCGCTTTTCTGGCAGCTTCAGATAATGTTATTTGGTGTTCGTGTAATGTCTCTTTGATGTTGTCAATCCAGCTTACTCTAGGTCTACCCTTGGCTCTTCTTTCTGCTTCTCCTCTCTTCATATATGCTTTATAAACTAATGAATCACACTGCATTCTTTCCAGATGACCAAACCATTGTATCTGTTGGTTTTTGTATGTATTGTAGAATTGATATGACACCCACTCTTTCTCTTATGACATTGTACATATAGTGTTGAAGATGTTATATTTAGTGTTGAAGATGTTATATGTTGTGTTAAGAGGTTATATGTAGTGTTGAAGATATCATAGGTAGTGTTGAAGATGTCATATTTAGGGATGAGACAATAATTTGTATATGATGGTTGGTCTATTATTTGTAGTCAGTATTGTAAGTTATATGTATGTTCCACTGTTAACTTGTATTCTCATAATTAATTCTGGTTTTTTCTTGCAGGACTTCTATGTTGCAGATGCTTCAGAGGGTCAACTAATGGTGTGTGCATACATCAACAACTCACATTCTAATTTGTATGTGTCAGAGGTTACAGGGAATAAATTCTCTCTCTCGTTGGAAAAAATTGTGTACTTCAACCCAAAGACCTTCAGCAACCAAAACTGGCTCAGGTATCTTTCAAGTACTCTCTTGTTTGATGTACACTCATTGTTGCTGTGTGAGTTATATGTGCCAATACACTCTTCGTCTAACAATATATTTCTCTTCATGTACACTTACCATCTGTTCAAACAAGATATATTCTTCATCTTCTGTTGCGTTTGTTCTAAAACTCCTGCAAATTAGCAGGATGTCTCGAGAATAGAATCTAACAGAAGGTTATGTTAGATGAGAAAGGTAGGGTAAAATATGTAGCATATCCTATACAGGATGTAGCCTTCAAGCCAGCATTATTTGACTGTAGTGATTTTAATGCCAGCATTTACATTGCGTAGTTTGCAATTGTTCTCTGAAGGTAAGATAAGTTTTCATAAAAATTGAGCATTGATTTGTTGCTTGCACATTATCATGGTCAGTCATTTCTCTGCAACCAATGTCCTTTTTCTGAAGATAATTTTCTATTTAGCATGAGGGATGATCAGATAGTATGTTTCTCAGCTAGTGAAGATATAAACATACAATTTCTCAGCTAGTAAAGATAGAAACATGCAATTTAACACACTTCAAATTTGGAATGTGTCATTTTTGTGCACAAAATTGAATAACATTCAGACAATTGATAGTTACACTAAATTTAGGTTAAAAGATAACATGCTGATGAGCAATGCTGATAAACAGGTTGCGACACACAGATCGGCCTACTATCGATATGCCTATGGGTGTCCATCATTCAGTGGCAATAATAAAACACTGAACACTGATAAATAACACTGATGAAGTTGAATGTGCTGGGCCAATAGCTGAAATAAAACGGCGCTACAGTACATTTCCATTCACTGGAATAAATTATGCAGGAAATCTAGTAGGGTCAATGTCCCGCAACAGAGATCCATTGGGAGTTTGTGAATGTTGAAGCTTTGAAAAAAATAACACATTTAGGCTGCAAAATGGAGAATTCTGTAATAGTGATTTGGGTAGGACTGTATGACATCAGTGCAGGATGAAGGATTGTGTTGACTTATCACAAGAACCATCAGCATGCACACACTGTGACATCTTACTGGGGGAGATTGATCATATATATTGGTCTGCTTAGAGTGCAATGAAGTGAAGTCTTCTTCTAATGTTTTTGTTCTTGAGCTCCTGCTCTTTTACAGTATGTACTCCAGAGAATGCATTGTGCTATGGTTTACATCTTGGGACAGCCAAGTCCGCCCTCAGACCTCCTTAGTTGGTTCTCATGACATGCATGGCATGTCGTAGTGTTGCTTTTCTTTACTCGCCATTTTGGATCTCCTAATACATGGGTATTAAGTAAAATATATTTAATTATATTAAGTAAAATTTACCTCATATGGGGAGATATGCGCTTTTCAGCCGCAGACGTTAGTCAAGTTTGGTATATCAGAGCTTTTAACTTTATAAAATATTAGAGATCACAGTTCTTATATACCATTCACCACAACTTCCAGGTATATTTGCTTATGGATGGGATTGGGGCCATCATCTGGCATTTATAACCTTGTTTTGCCATCGATTTAATTTATTGTCTTATCAAAATAAATTAAACTATGTTTCTTCTTTTAAAGTTATATTTCATAGACAGATTTTCTTGATGAATATAATCAATTGATAATTGTTTATTTTGTAGGTTATATGCAAATGAAACATTTGCTGATATCACAAAACTTCATGGTGTCAATGGCATCTACATTGCATCACAGCAAATTGGTGAGAGCCTGGCAGTTGAAGGACAGCAATCCATGATCACCTATGACAAAGGAGGAAAGTGGGAGATGATTAAAGCCCCTGAATATGGCATTGGTAATCGACCCACAAATTGTAAACTGGTGAGTAATATACTATCATGTTCAACTCGTTGCATGAACACTTATAATGTAAAATAACATCCTCAAGTGTGGCCTCCAGTGAGTTAAATTTGTATATAAAAGTCACATAAAGTGGCTCTCAGTAGTAGTCAGAAACAAGTTTAGGTTAAAATATGTGATTTCAACCTGTGTCTCTTTATCTTCTCATTTCCTTAATCAAATTTCATCCAAGTAGACTTATTATTATGCCTTGTGGAATCCTGAAGGGCAACAGAAAACTCCACCATGTTAAGTCAACAGTAATTCCCCATAGCACACTCCACACTCGTGTTTTATTTTATTGTTGTTATTGTTTCAATCCCCAGAATTTTATAAGCAATTAACTCATAATTCCTATTTGCAATTGGGTTGTTTCACCAGAGCTTTTATTTCATACTGAGAAGACACTTAATTCAACGGTTTGCAATGTTGTGAGACATCGCCCACTCAGAAGGGTGAATTCTATAGGTTTTATGGTTTTTCTGCAACATGCAGTAGGAGTCATGAGTTTCAGATTCCCTACAAAGCTTTCATTTCTGTCAGAGGTGTCTATAGCACTCCTGTTCTAATCTGTGGTCACTGCGATGGGTGGAACAGTCAGCAATGCATTCCTTACCATGCAAGGGGGCTCTCCAATTATGTAGAACATGTCTGCCTGATTCTGGGCTTTCCAAGGAAATTGTCACATCCTGCACAGAGTTGCTTTTCACCACACCACATGTTCACAGTTAGTACACCACATACACATTGGCAGCTATGATCATAGTCAGGTATGGAGCTTATTTGGTCCCCTTAGTGCGATGTGCAGTGCTGTATTCTCTGAATGTTTCACCACAAAGGGAAACGTAATTGAACAGATGAAATACTGTGAGACTCCTGTGGAGTACATACTGTTGAAGAGCAGGAATTCAAGAACAAAAACATCAGAAGACCTCCCCCCCACCTCTTCATCCCGCTTCATTGCTCTCTATGAAATACTTGAATAAGAAAAGAACCTCACTATATTGACATGTCATCTACTGAGTTTATTGTTGCATAATTGCTGGTCTAATGCGGTTCCGCATGCAGCGACCAGTGTCTAGTCCACCTCATTCTGCTTTGTTTCTGCTATTATTCTTCATGTAATCTTTGGTCACCTTATGCTATGATTTTCCTCTGAGGTTGATATCAAAGATACCCTTGTGAGATAAATCTGACTCTATTTGGGTTATGAACAGATTTTGGGTTGGAGATAACTGGGGAATCTAGTTCAAATTGTCTTTACAGTCACCCACCAGACCAACCACCACACAGCATCAAATCTCTAGTCAATGACATGCCAATATAGTGAATCAGGAAATTTTGCACAAAATCATCAAGAAACTATGAGTGCCATCATTCAAAAACCAGAAACAAGTGCTGCATTGAACATGTTTTACATATAGATGATAATGTGATCATGAACAGTGCATTGAGATTAGCAATTGAGAGAAAATAAGAATCAGTAATCTCACATATACATGGAGGAGAACAGTGAAGCAGGAACTGCATGAATGAAGCACAGCTGGGACTCTTTTCTGTGTGTTGTCATTGCCCAAAAAGGAACAAAAAATAATGAGTGTCCTACCATACATATCCTAAAACGTGACTCAGGAAGGGTGTGAGGGAGTCTCATCTCATAGACAGGTCAAAGTGACCCCCAGAAAACATACTGAAGTATGTCAGATGAAAAGGGGCAGATATTGCAGCCAAGCTGTAATCAATGCATTTGTTTTCTGGACTACAACCTGCTAACCAACAGGAGTTCTAGAACAAACACAGAAAAAGAATTTGAAATGTTTACATCACTGTTCAATAAGACCTATTATTGAGAGTGCCTGCATATTTAATGGGAGGAGGACAAAGAATAGCAAAACTGTTACAGTCCATGCATGTTGTTACAGGCTGCTAAGGAAATTTGGGGATGGATTCAGCTAACTCATCCCATAGGTAAAAGTAACTCAAAAGTCATTCTTTGATTTGTCAGTCAGATATCACAGCAAAGCTATAAACTATGACACAACACATTCTGTTCTCTTAACTGCATCTTGTTAATCAGTAGAAGTATGAGAATTAACACACAAAAAAGAAGATTCTGTGACTCAGTACAGAAAATAAATAAAGACTGAAATGTCATAATTTTGCTGCTGTCTTTAAGACAGGTCCTAAAAGGCTTCAATAATAACGATAATTAAATTAATTATTTCCCAGGAAAACAATTGCTCCCTGCATCTGACTCAGGAATTTCATAGACTCTACCCAGGCACTCAGTCATACCCCATTCTTACCCAACGGTCATCTCCAGGTATGTTTTATAAGCTTTTTTAGAAAAGTTATTGTGACCATATTTCAGGTATGACTCTAATCATTGATGTTGGTTTTGTGTTAGAGGGGTTAGTGGACCTGCCTTGTAAACACAACTCTTCATGGTTTATTGCTGATCATGCACATTGTATCAGTTGGATGTATTCATCATCATCAGGTACCGTCTCCGCGTTAAAGGTTGGCTGAAACAGATCTCCAACATCTTCTGTCTCTTGCCCTGGTAGTGCACTTTTCTAGTCTACAACCTGTACATATCATTATGTTTCCCTCCCACTTATATCTCTGCCTACCTCTTAATTGACACCCTTTGATGTTTCTTTCAAGTTAGGTCTTCAACACTATGTGATGTCTTTCTGTGATATGTTCCAAACATTTTATTTGT
Source organism: Meghimatium bilineatum (assembly GCA_034231615.1). NCBI lineage: Eukaryota > Metazoa > Mollusca > Gastropoda > Stylommatophora > Philomycidae > Meghimatium > Meghimatium bilineatum. The sequence goes on from CM067304.1 coordinate 56,176,583, forward strand.
TTAATTTTATTTCTTTTATATAGTTTATTTTCATAAGAAGTATTATCAGAACTTTGTGTTGTTTTCTTCTTCTCCCATGAAGCTCTTCCTATTCTTCTATATATCCACATCTCAAAGGCATCAATTGTCTTCTAGCTGTTTGTTCATTATCCATGTTTATGAGTCATACATCCCTACCAAAGATGGATGTGTCAGGCCATTGGCGCAAATAAAACAGTGACACAATGTGTTTCCATTCTCTGGACTACACCCTGCTGGAAATCTAGTAGGATCATTGTCCTGTTATAAGAGAGATCCAGCGGGAGTTTGAGAATGAATGCAGAAGAAGAGTCATACATTAATGTGGAATAGATGTAGCATTTTATGAGTCTCATACAATGAATGTATTGTGGCACCTCAAAATTCAACAATATTTGACAAGCTGTGTCCCCTATGCACTGTCTCAATGGCAAGACAAAGTCAAGACAACTTGAGAGTGTGCATCAGGATGCAGCAGATGACCAAGATGCCTTTCTTGCATCACTATGCTTGCAGTGCTCTAGGGCTCTTTTCTGCCCATTGACTCGATAGGAGATGATTGTGGGTATATACACATACACACAGGAACACAGAGAGAGAGAGATATGTATTGTAAGCTACAAAATGCTTACGAATCATCTGTCTCTAATTTCGTGTTGTTAAATTTTGGAAGGTCACATGTCCACTTTCAGCTGGATAAATGAAGTGGGAAGTCAATGATGATTGAATTCCATATATTGCCAATGTGTTATGCTGACTTCATACAAAAGGGTGTTTACAGTTAACTAGCATATGTATACAGTCAGATTCTGTGCTATCTTCATATTGTCGATCAGTTATAATAAATCATCAATACAGTCTACTCTCATCCTTGGTTCACACTTGCCTTTGTGTTTCAGTGCCTGATAGGGAAAGGGGGGTGGGAGGGTCCACAGTACCTGATAGGGAAAGGGTCCGTAGAATAATGATACTTGCCCATGTGTGGCCTAGGAGGTGACTGAAAATATTTTGGGGTTGTGTTGGATGTCCCATCCCATAGAGGGTCAAAGTGACCCAGAAGCTAAAGTGAAACTCCAGCAGATTAGCAGGATGTAGTCCAGAGAATAGAATGTGTTGTATCATGTTGTTAATGTGTTTACAGCTTAGTTGCGATATCTGCGATTTTCATTCAACTCACACATTCAACTTCAGTATGGCTTCTAGGTCACATTGACCCTATGTGGGATGGGACATCCAACACAACCCTAAATCCTCCTCTGTCGCCTCTTACGATATAAATGGGAGGTAAAAAGTGTGACTATTCTTTGCTTCCCTTACAGCCCTTGGTGACAAAACATTCATTCTCATTACTACACCCTGTTACGCTGCTGGAGTTTGAGAACGAACATAGAAGAGGCACACACTAATAAATAATTCTGACCATACAGATGATCCCAGGTGTCTAATTTCTTATTTCTGTGCTATGATTTGCAGGTTTAGTGATTGCTTCAGGAGTCATGGGCAAGACTATGAAGGGAGACCCTGATGTCTTTGTGTCTTCAAATGCTGGAATTTCCTGGACACAAGGCTTGTCTGGAAATTATTACTATGCAACAGCTGATCATGGGGGCATCATTGTAGCTGTTCGACAGTTTGTACCAACATTTGAAATAGTGTAGGTGGTTTTTTTCATACTCGTTAATGTATAAGTAAATACTGATCAAGTGAGTAGTTCTTGTGTAAGAAAAGTATGCAGTGTGTTAGTCAGTGTGTGATATAGAAGGTAGTGTGTTATCAATGTGTGATATAGAAGGTAGTGTGTTAGTCAGTGTGTGATATAGAAGGTAGTGTGTTAGTCAGTGTGTGATATAGTAGGTAGTGTATTAGTCAGTGTGTGATATAGTAGGTAGTGTATTAGTCAGTGTGTGATATAGAAGGTAGTGTGTTATCAGTGTGTGAAATAGAAGGTAGTGTGTTAGTCAGTGTGTGATATAGAAGGTAGTGTGTTAGTCAGTGTGTGATATAGAAGGTAGTGTATTAGTCAGTGTGTGATATAGAAGGTAGTGTGTAGTCAATGAGTGATATAGAAGGTAGTGTATTAGTCAGTGTGTGATATAGAAGATAGTGTGTTAGTCAGTGTGTGATATAGAAGGTAGTGTGTTAGTCAGTGTGTGATATAGAAGGTAGTGTATTAGTCAGTGTGTGATTTTGTAGGTAGTGTGTTAGTCAGTGTGTGATATAGAAGGTAGTTTATAGTAGTCAGTGTGTGATATAGAAGGTAGTGTGGTGAGTCAGTGTGTGATATATGATGTAGTTAGTGTGTGAGTAGTCAGTGTGTGATACAGTAGGTAGTGTGTTAGTGTGTGATATAGTAGGTAGTATATGAGTAGTCAGTGTGTGATACAGTAGGTAGTGTGTTAGTGTGTGATATAGTAGGTAGTATATGAGTAGTCAGTGTGTGATACAGTAGGTAGTGTGTTGAGTCTGTGATATAGTAGGTAGTGTGTGAGTAGTTAGTTGTGATAGAGTTGGTAGTGTGTGAATAGTCAGTGTGTAATACAGTAGGTAGTATGTGAGTAGTGAGTATGGATAGTTAAGTTTTGTATGAATAGGTTGCGATAGAGAAAGCATTGTGTAAATAGCCGGTGTGTAATAGAATAAGCATTGTGTAAGCAGTGAATGTGTTAGTAGTCAATGAGAGATAAAGTAGGCTTACACCACAAACAGGAATGCTATATGAAGATAATTTTAAAAAAAAATAAATTTTCTACTCACTCTCAAGTTTACTTGTCTTGAAATGTTGATATCCAATCTTACTGAAGTAGTTGTCTTGACTGTCCATTTACTGATCATAATTAGTTTATTTGAAGTAAATCTACCAACTGCCTAGTGTTTTTATGCATTTTATGTTTGATGTCAAATTTCAGAGCTGTACAAAATATTATGAAACTTTACAAAATATTCTCAAGTATTGGATTTCCAAAGTTGAACTTTATTCCATTCAATATTATCATTAGGTCTAACTCTATTTTCTGTATAACATAGTGCAATATTATCATTGCTATCACTAGGCTTATCTGATTCTTAAGAAACAGTATAAATAGCAACAGTTCAAAAATTTTTTAGCAATTTTTCTATTTCCAGATTAGGTCTATGCCTATTTATTTTCAGATTTTTAACACATATTCTCCACTGTCAAAATCGAAAACTCTTGTTTTCTGACACACCATTTGAATTAATATTTTCAATTATAAAACTTAAAGAATAATAAAGCCAGATGCTTGCTAGATCTCTGAGCTCTCTTACTAGTAGAAGATGAAGCCATTTTGCTAATTCCACAAAAAAACCAAAACCTATCTTGTTACAATTTTAATTAAAAATAAATATTTCACTCGTATCAAATCACACTTTACCATGAAGGTTTCGTTTCATTACCCAAATTTCTAAATTTTAAACAGCTAAATAAGTTAATACAAATTCATTTACAATCCAAATTAAGCAAATTTAGATATCATATCAGCAAGGACAATATAACAATATATTTCAAATACGTCCGGAATGAGGGGTCGATCTGGAATTATATATAGTTTTTATGGGTGGATTGAGTTAGATTATATTATGTTACTGACTTTACACATTTGTTCATTCTGTCTGTCTATGCAACAGATACTCATCAGATGAAGGGGAAACCTGGCACAATTACAGGATATTAAAGGATCCAATCAGAGTGTATGGTTTGCTTACAGAGCCTGGAGAAAATAGCACTGTGTTCTCTGTATTCGGTTCTCCATTAGGACTTCATAGGTGGAGGGTTATACAAGTGGACATGAAGAATGTTTTTGAAGGTGAAATTTTGTCAGTAACTCCATTCATGTAGTATGTCTGTTGTTAAAACCTTTTACATCCATTCATGTAGTCCGTCTGTAACTGTTCACACTTGTTACTTCCATTCATGTAGTCCATCTGTAACTGTTCACACTTGTTACTTCCATTCATGTAGTCCATCTGTAACTGTTCACACTTTTTACTTCCATTCATGTAGTCAGTTTGTAACTGTTCACACTTTTTACTTCCATTCCTGTAGTCCGTCTGTAACTGTTCACACTTGTTACTTCCATTCATGTAGTCTGTAGCTGTTCACATCTGTTGCTTCCATTCATTTACTCATTTGTAGCTTTTCACATCTGTTACTTCCATTTATGTACTCATCTGTAGCTTTTCACATCTGTTATTTCCATTTATGTACTCTGTCTGTAGCTGTTCACAGCTGTTGCTTCCAACACTCCCAGCTTATAGAGATTGCAACATGAAAGTGAAAGGCAGCATAGGAAGACCAAGAAACAGATGAAGTGAATACTATTTTAAAACACTATAACAACACTATCAAACAACCTATTTTGCACATTCCATGCTGCAGACAATCAGCTGAGACTACAACACTGCAAAGCACTAATAGCAAGGCCTTTGCATCCTAGGTTGAGGACACTGAGAGGGCTGGAAATAGAGTTTGTCTAGGGCATGTAAAAATAGATTGTTGCTGACAAATAGATGAAAGATAATCAGGTGAAGTAAGTAGGACTTCAGTTGCTAACATAGATTGAGGCAGAGGATTGAGCTCTCAAACAGATCATTAACAATTGTAAAAATCTCACACGAGTGAAACATTTTGCATCAAGGTTTAACTTAATAAGAAAAACTGATTTAGTAACATAACTTCAACATGATGGTCACACAATGGATAATTTGCTTGATTAACAACCATATCAGACACAAAGCACTTTCATAATAACCCCTTTCCAAAATTCCAAATTTACATCTATGAAGCTAGTGTGCACATTTTCAGAAAAACTTTATGTAGAGAAACCTTCAAAGAGTTACAATGTGTCTCAACAACTTGCAGGGTTTACACAAAGTAGTATCACATAGCTGCAAATGATCATGTGTTTAATGGATAAATGATTATGTAAATGATCAAGTTTGAGAGCACTGGTTGTATGTCACATACACCATATTTGACTATGAAAGAACATAATATAGTAAATACCGGTAGGTAATTGACTATAAAGATATTTGAAGACTACATTGGCACACAGATTCAGTATACAGCCACTATGTTGTGCTGACTTCCCACTTTAACTTTTAATCAAAATGTATTCTTTGTTGATGAGGCCTTGTTTAAGACCTTGTTGAAGTAATGTGAGGAGAAGTGATCAATAGGTAGGCAGAAATACAAATGGGAGGAAACATGAGATGAACAAGATATATTCTGGCAGAACACATCACAAAGGCAAGAGACATGATCGTTTGCAGCCAACCTTTAATGTGGAGGCAGCACTTGATGATGATTCTTTTATAATAAATTATTGTATTTTTGCAATAATGTTTTGTTTGATTCTATTATAGTGAGATTAGCTCAATTGCTAGTGTGCTAGTTTATTATCCAAAGGTTCTGGGTTCAAGTGTGGAAACTAAATCTCTCCAATTGAACCAGCTGCAGAAATTGGTACCAGATATGTACAGTTAGGGAAGGGTAAACATTATGTGGAGAGCATACATCTCCTTTTAAAAGAAAACAAGCATAATACACTGAAGTAGAGTACATCTCCCAATCTCTGGCTGGTTGTACTACAGATATATCTATCTATATGACGAGACATATTAAAAAATAATAAATATAACAAGAAGCAGACCGAGACTACAAGGGAAACATTGCAGAACATTGTTGTCCTCACTGCTGCTCTGTATGTCCCTTGGTTCAGCACAAGCTGTACAGCCTCTTCCAGTTCATATTCAGAAGGTTTTTGATATCCTGTTTCCCTTGTTGTCTTAGTCTACTTCTTGTTATCTTTCTTATTTTTGTATATGTCCAGAATATTTTAACTCATCTTTTTTGATAGTCTTCTTTTATTTTCAGGTCTTTACGGACGTCTGCCTTGGATCATCTTTCTGTCCATAGTATTCTTAGAACCTTTCCATAAAATTTCATTTCAAATGTGGATATTTTCATATACATTGTGACAACCATATGTACTTTGGAGCTACATTTTTAAAATTACATTATTAGATACACTTTTTTCAAGCATATTATTAGGTAATTAAAATTTTTGTCTGTATGACTTGCAAATTTGTAGGTAAAAAGTGTGGATCTTCAGACTATAAGATGTGGTCGGTGAGCGAAGATCTGCCAGCCAGTGACGGCTGTTTGCTGGGACATGTCACAGAGTATCAGCGTCGCATTGCACATGCCATTTGCTATAATGGAGATAACTTTGTGAGACAGATTGAAGTGACCAATTGCTCCTGTAAGCGGGAAGATTTTGAATGGTAAGTCAAGTGTATATTCTTCTTCTGCATTTGTTCTCAAACTTCTGCATATCAACAGGATGTAACTTAAAGAACAGAGTGCATTGTGTAATTGTTTACAGCTTAGCTGCCATATTTGAACCTTTCGACCCGAAACACCTGGCTTAAGCATGGCTTCTGGGCCACTTTGACCTTGTATGGGATGCAACAACCAACCCTATCCCTTTGACCTCCTTAGTTGCCCTTTGTGACATGCATGGCAGGACAGTGTTGCTATTGTTTGTATTGCTTTGTGGACCTTGGTAAATACAGCCAGCTTACATACTTCTTGTTTATTAGATGGCACTGTGTTTTCTTCTTCTTATTCTCAAACTGGCAGGATATAATCTGAAGAATAGAATCTGTTGTATTATTGTTTACAGCCTGGCTGCAGTATCTGCATCTTTAGGCCAGACACAACAAACTTAAGTGTTGCATGTGGGGATCACTTTGACTTTCATTAGGATGGGGGGGGGAGCCCCATTCTCATGCAGAATCCTCTTTTATTGTATTTAATGACATGCATAGCATTGTAGTCGTAACCTTCGATAACAGTTACCATGTTCCGACAGGCTGACATTGTGCTCGAACTAGTTACGGACATGGCGTGGGTGAGCAGAACAACAAAGAAACCTGTTGCAAGGGCCAGAGTTGTGACCTGATGTCGACGTCTGTTTCGGCGGCATTAGACTCGAAACACCATAGAGTCGAATGGCCGCTGGAACAGAGGGTGGAGCACTTATGGGAATGCCCCACATGCTGTGAGGCCAGTTTCCAATCAAGAAGATATACATAGCAAGCCACAATCTTATTATTCTTGTCTTCTCTTTCATGCTCATGCTGCTTGGTGGTTTCCTAGGAAATACTTGCGATAACACACTTGTTTATTATATCAAGTGACATATTCTTTCCAGAATGTTGTTTTCGTCTTGGATACTCTGAACACCTCTCTGTCCCAGGTAAGCAGGCCTATATTGGCCAATGACGTGATATTCTTCAGTGTCGCTGATCATCTTTTTCTCTTGTGGCAACTCTGCCCTCCAGAATCATCCTTTCGATGCCATATATTTTGTTAACTCTTGTTCACTGTGTGAAAATGTTTCTCACGAGCTTTCTTTCATATCCAGTATACTCCACCTCTCAGTGATGTACAATACTTTGAAAAGTTTACTACCCAGAGTCTATGTGTGTAGAAGGCATGTTCCACCACTATTTCAGTCACATGAAAGTCGACGACTATTTGATGGTATCAATTCTGTGTACCTTCTATCACACAGTTCATGTTCACATAACTTCGTATCAGTTCCGGTATTTAATGCTTTGAACAAAGTAGCACAGTGCAGGCAATTTGAAAGAGACAATCCGCCGAGCTGAAGACAGATGTATTGGACCATTGTCCTGCTACAGGAGAGATCAAGTGTGATTTTGAGAATGAACAGAGACAAAGAAGAAATAAATAAAAATGAAAGGTGACAGACTGCTTTCTTTCATCTCTAGAACTTCATTCCTGTTTACACTGCAACTGGTTTTCAGAGTCGGGATTAGACTTCTCAACCATCTGAGTACTGACAAACTCCCATTGTTTCATTGCCATGACCATCTTTGCATGAGGAGGAACACCATATAACTGCTTGGCTTCAATACAACCAGATACTGCACCTACACATGGAATTATGTTTGAACATGGTAGAAAGGTGATGCACACTAAGTCATGAAATTATAGCGGATGTTATAAAGCGGATACTCCTAAGAATAATGTATGTGCTGTGGCACACTTGTGAATAGATTAGTGCCAGGCACTTAAGTTTTGTGCTATCTTTTCCCATGTTTTGTGCTTAAGACATTTAGGAATAATTTCTTATATATATATATATATATATATATATATATATATATATATATATATATATATAATGTAGATTCACAAGTGCTTTGATATTTTCAGTGATTATGGATTTCAAAACAACAATGGACTTTGCCAGCGAGACCTAAGTGTTGGAGATGCAGATGTTTATAAGATTCCCAGTTACTGTCCACCTGGAACCTACTATTCTTACACGCGAGGGTGAGTAGGCTATGCAATGGAAACTAATGGATGCTTCATCATGTCCTGTATGAATCTCCATCAGCTTTGCACATTCCTTGTTATTTTCAGAGTTGGAAATTCATTCAACACCATCTTGACCATTATCATAATAACCATCATCTTTTTTTCAGCGTTCATTCTCATACTCCTACTGATTTCTCTCATATTAGGACAATGATCATACTAGATTTCCAGCAGGATGCAGTTCAGAGAAAGAAAATGTGGTGTGTTGCCATTTCATTTGCACCAATGGCCAGACACATCCATCTTTGACAGACCATCATCTTGACTATGATCATCACCATTGTCAATTCCATCTCCATCTGATCATCATATACTATCTTGACCATCATCAACATAACCCTTATGATGACACTTAACACCTTGTTGACCATTATCATAATGACCATCAACATTTCCATCTCCCTCTGACCATCATAATCCTCACATTGTGATCATCCTCTATGTTCTCATCATCATCAACTTGACTTTCATCATCATGAACTTGTTTTCATCATCATCAACTTGACTTTCATCATCATCAACTTGACTTTCATCATTACCAACTTGACTTTCATCATCATCAACTTGTTTTCATCATCATCAACTTGACTTTCATCATAATCAACTTGTTTTCATCATCATCAACTTGACTTTCATCATCATCAACTTGACTTTCATCATCATCAACTTGACTTTCATCATCATCAACTTGTTTTCATCATCATCAACTTGACTTTCATCATCATCAACTTGACTTTCATCATTACCAACTTGACTCATTACCAACTTGACTATCATCACCAACTTGACTATCATCATCACCATCTTGAGTATCATCATAATCACCACCATCTTGACTATCAACACCATCTTGACTATCATCATAATCACCACCATCTTGACTATCAACACCATCTTGCCTATCATCATCACCACCATGACTCTCATCATCACCATCTTGACTATCATCATCATCACCATCTTGACTATCATCATCATCACCATCTTGACTATAATCATTATCACCATCTTGACTATAATCATTATCACCATCTTGACTATCATCACCACATGACTATTGTCATCACAACCATGACTATAATCCCAATCATAATAATAATAATAATAATAATATTAAGCTTCATCATTATCAACATTACCCACAATACCATTAGCAACTGCCAGTGACTTTATAATTTTGTATAACCACAGGTACCGTAAAGTAGCAGGGGACACTTGTGTGGGTGGTGAAGAGCACAGACTCGGATCCTTGCGATACTCTTGCCCAATACAAGGTGAGCTCTTTAGCTTCTTTTGCACTTGTTATCACACTATTGCTAGTTTGTAAGATGTGATCCAGAAAACAGTAAGCATTGTATCAGTTTACAGCTTGACTGTGATATCTGACTTCACCATAGCTTTTCGGTCACTAACTCTCTATGGAATGGAATAGCCAACTCTAGACTAAAACTCCTTAGTCACCTTTTATGACATGAATGACAGGTTGTAGTGTTGCTATTCTTTGCTCCCCTTTTAGAGTTCAGAAACCACAGGTAAGCTCTCTTAACTTCTTTCTATAGATATTTCACCCATGTGATGCCAGAAATAAGGAGAATTTATGAATGAAGTTGGCTGCCAAACATTTACTTAGAATGAATGATAATAGACTACAACACAAAATAGCAACTTTTACTATCCGTTCATGTTTTAAGAGGTGACAGGAGATATTTTGGGGATGATATTGAATGTTTCATTTCAAATAGTGATAAAGTGACCCAGAAACCATGCTAAAGTTGGATTTGCCAGGCTGAATGGCACAGATATCACAACAGAGCTGTAAACCATGACACATTGCATTCTTTTCTCCAGACTAAATGTTGCTAATCTGCAGAAGTTTGAGGGTGAACACAGAAAAAGAAGATGTCGGCCACTAGTTAATTAATTAGTTAGTCGCTAGTCATCATGATCATCATGGCACTCCGGACATGCCCATAATTGCCCTGTCTCATATTCAGCATGTGATTACTAACGGACTGTTCTGGTTTTTTATTGGTTTAAAACTTCTTTCGATTCCTATATGCAGCTCGTCTCGTGCAACATCATGCTTCACTCACAAGTCGTCATTTTTGCCGTAGACATGGAAAAAAAAATATACCCCATATGTTCCAACTAATCTAACTCCTTGACTGCATTCAAAATATCAGCACAGTCCTTGAACTACCACTAGTCACTGTGACCACGCTGACAAGCATGTGACCTTTCATTTCCTCAAACACCCTCAAGTCCAAGCACAAAAATGAAAGCACTTCTCTTCTGTAAAGACTTTGTCATTGACTCCAGTCACTGATAGTGTAGATAGTCCAACTGAGTCTTTTGAAACATACTCAGCCAGAAAACAGACACCTGTAACACTCTTCCGCTGAAGACAGATGTGTCGTGCCATTGGCGCAAATAAAATGACGACACAACACATTTCCATTCTCTGGACTACATCTTGCTGGAAATCTAGTAGGATCATGGTCCTGCTACAAGAGAATTCAACAGGAGTTTGAGAATATACGCTGAAGAAGAAGTAACACTCCAGCCATATTATTTCACTTGTCACCGCCATCACCTACACCGTCATACTACTATTGGTTGTATATAAAACACCACTTTCTTCTCTATTTACACTTCCCTCTGCATTGAGTTGTGAGTGCCCAAGCACTGTGCACATTCAAACCATGGATCCATCAGTGTTGATATAATGTCTCCATCTGAGGAATGATCACTGCAAACATTAAAATGGGTACCAGGAGACAAGAGAAAGTGTGGATGATTAATATATAGTTTTTTTGTGTAGAACAACCATTAGATGACTGGATGTAAATACAAAGGTTAGAGAGCAGCATCACATCACTTGAACTAACTAAAGAGAATTGGTTTCTATCTTATTACATACTTAAAGAAAATATATTGTATCTCATCAAAGAAACATTCTTTTCACAGAACGAGCTGAGTTTCTTGTGTTAAATCTGGAAGACCAAGTGAAGATAGTTGACTTGGCCAGTGGAACACAACAGATTCTACTAGATGAACGTGTGCTGGTACATGTTCCTGTTGTATTTGATTATGAGAAGAACTGTCTCATCTATGTGGATGTTAATGGAAATATAAAGGTAAGATCATTGCATTCAAGTATTCATAGTTTCTGCAGTTTAAACGTAGTTTTATGTTTGCTCTGTGATTATTCAAATGTTATAGTCGAATTCTGCATATTTCCTTGCAAAGCACAAGACTATTGTGTGCATAGTTTTTTTTGGTTTTGTTTTTATTCTCAAACTTCTGCTGGATCTCTCTTTTAGCAGAGCAACACATCTGGTCTTGGAACGCAAACTGAGGCTCCCACTCCTACTCCTAACGGCAAGTGTGGATAATATATTGGACCATCATCCATCTGGGGAAAGACAGTAGACAATCGTGCTACTTGATTTTTAGCAGGATGTAGTTGTATCAGCATTTTACTACAGCAAATTGCCAAACACATTTTTCTTCTGCAAGCAATTGTTAAATATCCAGTCTAATATTGGTCATGTGTGGTGCTGTTTGTTTTAGGCCATCACAGGTTCCCCACAGTGGGTTTTGCAGAGATGCTCCTGTGGGCCAGGTTCAACAGACACATGCGGCTTTCAACGGTGCATAAGATATAAAATAGAGATGCCTGGTTGTCCCCAATAATCACTACTCTCAATAATAAAATGGCAAAAGCTTGCATGGTTTAGACATATTTAACTCTGTAAAAAAATGATCTTGTAGGTACAGTTGAAGGTCGAAGAAGTAGAAGGGGGCATTGAAAATAAATGACAACATCAAAGATTGAACAGGTCAGTCGAGATTTTCCCTCACATCAGCATCGATGAAGATAGAAATAGCTGGAGGGCTGTGTTTTGATGCATCAAATGTAATGCCTCAATGACCCTGATGGGTTTATGGATGGATAGAGATAAATGTAGAATCTTTAACCTTGGCATGTGCACATGATGAGGTATAAGCATCCGAAGTGGTTCAAGAACTTGATTGATTCTTGCTCTTCTTTATTCTTCCTCAAATTATTCATTAGTCTTGTGATCTTTGCTTGAGGGCCTTATAGTTGAAGCATTAATTCAGTCTGTCTTTTGTGATCTTTTGAACTATATAACTTTGTGTTCTCTGTTCTTGCCTTCTATCCTAGCAGTTCTGGTGTTAGCTGTAATGAAAGAAGAAAAAATCTGCTCTCAAAAGTAATTATATTTGGAGTGATGGGAATAGATATATAGGAACACATTGCCTTTGCTTAGCAGTAACCAGAAATTGATTTGATGAGGCACTTGTGATGGAACTAAAGACTGCAAAATCTTTCAAGAGTAGAACTTTGGCATATGAGGGAGCAAATGAGGATTTGTGATTAAATAGCAAAGCATTCGAGGCGAGCCAAGAATACAGCCTTGTTTAAAGTGAAAATATGATGTGGTTATGTGCAGTATGTCTTTGGTGGAATTTCTTGTGAGAAAGATGAGTGTTTTATGTTTCCTGTACCAAACAGATCTGCTTGCTACCTATTTTCAAAGAACAAATTTTCCAGGAACTACTGCGATTTTAAATAAATGCTGTGCATATGATGCTATCAGATACTTGATATAAGACATGAATCATGAATAATTCACAGTACTTCAGGAATCTGGAGATTAGAACAGAGAAGCAATCCATTGAAGGATGATCACATTCTACAAAGGAGCATAATCATAGACAGTGCAGTATTCACTGACATATGTTACAATCTTGTATGTGTGAATTCATGTGGCAGTAACATGTTAAATTTGCAGAATTAGATGTCTTTAATACAATACTGGAATATTTAGAAAAATGTTGAACACCAAGATAATAAAAAAGTATTCGACATAACAACATACAACATAATAATATTGCTTCTATTGAAATAATTTACACAGCTCAGTAGCACAAGAAACAAACAGGTGTAGTTGGGAGTTCGTGACCTACCAAAATGGCAAGAAATTTGCTGAGCCTACTACATCGAGTATGAGAATGGAAATAGAAGCGGTGACAGCAGTTCTCACTTGGCTGACGACGCAACCAACAACAGACTCAGTGATTCTATCTGACTCTCAAAGTATGCTGCGCAAGATAGAAAAGTGTATGATCAGAACTGAATAGGTCACTCTGCTCAACAATGCACAGAGTATTACATTGATCTACTATCCAGGTCATGCTGGGGTCAGGGAAAACGAAAGAGCCGATGTGTTGACTGGTAAGGCCTTGGTGAATGGCACCAAGATAAAAAAAGACAGGATTGAATTTATTAGAGTTGTCTTGGATACCTTACGAGAAGACGCGGAGGAGGTCGAATAAGACAATGTATATTTTCAGAGAATGATAGAAATGGGAGTGACTAGTGGCAATGGGAGAAAGTAATCCCTCCCTGTAAAGATTCAAGATTCATAGGGCATTTGATGAGAATAGAATAGCATGAACATTTAGTCCAGTCAAATACTGCATGTTTTCCCATTAGGGAGTTGAAGGGAGGGATTGTGATTTTTCCCTGAACTAAATGAACATTTAGTCCAGTCAAATACTGCATGTTTTCCCATTAGGGAGTTGAAGGGAGGGATTGTGATTTTTCCCTGAACTAAATGAACATTTATTAACCACCTGAAAGATCAAGGGGAGAAAAGACAGAAAGAAAAGAGAGATGTTGCTGGATGGTTTGTCATCATGGCATGAGAGTCACAACACAAGAGAGTTTTGAAAAAATAATTGCCTACGTCACTTGACCTACCAATTGATTTATTGCTTATTGAACCTCAAGCATGCTGCATTAAAATTGTGTTATTTTCCTCACCTGTTGATTTACTTTTATGTTATGTGTTATTTATGGAGAGTATATAGAAAACGCAATAACTTTTTAGTTTTTGGAGCTTTTTCTTGGTGAATATGATGTCTGAGATGGTGAAGATGAAAAAAATAACACAAAAATACCATAAATATAGGTCTCACCTATTCCTGTTCAATATACTTTATTCAGAATATAATTACATGCCTAGTTCTATTCTATTTATATTGTCATTTAATAACCAAACTAATGTGTTCATAATATTGTCTGTGAAAACAAACAAAATGCATCAATCTCACTAACGTTATCAGCTAGGTATAATGGTCCTACAAATAAACATTCCTTAAAAATGCTTGCCAGTTCAAACAATTTTGATGGTTTGGAGTAACAGCTAAAAACAGTCACTAGATATCTAAACCATAGCTTTTTGATTTTAAAACCAATGGAAGATAAAAGTTAATTATGTCTACTTTCAATTTTATGTTACCCAGATGAATGATGTTAGTTTACTATTGTGATTTCCTTGTTAAAATAGGTGCATAGTAATGAACGGCGCTCAGGCCAGCAATAACTAAGAATACATTGTGGTGCAAGTTTGCGCCATCAGCGTACAAAAGGTTACATTTTATTTTCAATGAATGGTGGTTTATATATATTTTCAGTTACATTTATATTTTCTGTCTATTGTGTTGTTATTGTTCTGACGAAGGTCTTACACCAAAATGTAAATTCTGTATTGTTCTTTAATCATTATTTTTAACATTTTATTATGATTATTATTAGTTTTGTGTAACACGTGCTGACCTATTTATGCAGTATTTGATAACTCATGTCATTTTTACATTAGAGGAAATGTTTTTCTGCTGCATATGGAACGAACAGTGTAGTCATTCATGAAATAATTCACATCAAAGCAACTGACAGGGATATAGTGTCAATGGCATTTGACTGGACAGGCAGAAACATTTTCTATACTGATAGCAATAACAGCATCCATGTGGTTAATGTTGATTGGAGGTTTGAGCGAACCCTGTACACAAAAAGTAATGGAGTCAATAGTCCACAGGCCATAATTGTGGATCCGCACCATGGGTAAGTGATAATTAGTTCATTTGTAATTTGTGTAGATCAACATTTCGTTATGAGCATATCGTGTGGGAGACTTTACAAGATAATAATAATATTCAGGAAAACACAAAGTCGATTAGCTTTATAATGAACGGACTATAGGGTATGGGTATAAAAATACAAATACGCGTATACCAAGACAGTTTCAACATTTCAACCTTACGGCCATTTTACAGAAAATACAAAACAAACAGTGAACAAACAATAATAACAAAAAAAAGACTTATGTGACGAGTGTTGGCAGTTGATATAATACGGCAATCGATAATAGGTGAGACTGCTGTATAGCAATAGTAGATACGTAGAACACACGTTTTATGATGACACAGACTATAGGGTATTGGTAAGAAAAAGTACAATTAATAGTATACAAGACATTTTCAAAGTTTCAATCTGTTTTTGGTTTGCTAGTATAGTTAGATTTAGTTAACACTATGGGACACAGTGTCAAGTATGTAGGTGTTACTATAATTTCTGTATAGTTAACTATATGTAACTATAGTCAAAGTTTAATTAATGTAGTAGTCACAACATGTAAAGAGAAAGGCCTCTTCCTAAATATAAAGAAAACAGAAGTAGTGGTTATTTCAAAGCAACAAAATACCACACCTCGCAAGATCAAAGTAAGTGATATAGTATTAAAACAGGTCCACCAATTCAAATATTTAAGTACAACGATTACAGCAGATGGAAGAAGGTCAACAGAAATATGATTCAGAATAGGGCAGGCAAAAACAACATTTAGAAAAATGAAAAATATATTGTGTAACATGACTTTGTCATTAGAGGTGAGAAAGAGAGTTCTACAGTGCTATATAACTCCTATACTAACATATGGTAGAGACGAGATGTCAAAAGGCAAATGCAGTAACATACAAACTGTCACCACTACTTCTTCACCCCAAGATCGAGATGGATGTTAAAAGACAAATGATCTATATTATATTCCTACCAACACTGTGTTACCAGTGCCAAACTTGGTCTCTCTCATCTTCACATTACAGAAAGATAGTGACATGTGAAATGAAATGCTTGAGGAAAGCCGCCAGGGTTACCAGACTCGATAGATTATGAAATGAAGACATCCGGGAAAGAATAGGTATAATACCTTGTACATGTTAAATAGAGAGAGAACAGATCATGTGGTTTGGCCACATTATGAGAATGCATCACGAAAAGTTGCCCATACAGGCATATAACCAAATGAGATCAGGGTACATAGCCAGAGGTAGACCACGGAAAAGATGGATAGAAAACATCAGGGACATCCTCAACAGACACGGTTATAGCACAGCCGAGGCCACACATCTGGCTTTAGAACGCAACCTCAAGCTCCAATCACCCCTATGCTTAACGGCAAAAGTGGATGACAAACCACCTGGGGAAAGACATTAGACAGTAGACTACCCGGTAACATATGGATGCGAGTCTTGGACAATCAATCAATATCAATAAAACCCATAACCCTTCAGGGTCGTAGGGGTACCACATTGGAAGCTTCAGCACACAGAGTCCTCCAGCGAATTCTATCCTCAGAGATGCGGATGAGTGTGGAAATATCTAGCCCTGTCCATTCCTTGATGATGTGTGTCCATGTCTTTATTTGTCCTCCTCTGCTTCTTCCACCCTCGACAGTTCCCTGCAGTATTGTTTTTGACAAGGAATCGTGCCTGCATACATGTCCGAACCATGCTAGTTTTCGTCGTTTCACTATTGAAAGCAATGGCTCCTGGACACCTGCACACATCTCTACTTTATTTCTTACGTACACATTGGTCTTATGTTCCCTATAGGAAATTCGTAGAATTCTTCTGTAGCATTTATACTCGAAAGCCTGTAATCTTCTCTCCATGTCCGCAGTGAGTGTCCAACTCTCACAACCATACAACACAACGGAAAGCACCAGCGACCTATACAGTTTGATTTTCACTCCAACACTGATGTTGCT
This sequence comes from Meghimatium bilineatum, assembly GCA_034231615.1. Taxonomy (NCBI): domain Eukaryota; kingdom Metazoa; phylum Mollusca; class Gastropoda; order Stylommatophora; family Philomycidae; genus Meghimatium; species Meghimatium bilineatum. The sequence goes on from CM067304.1 coordinate 56,193,953, forward strand.
TTTCCAAATCACAGTTAGCCTTGACAAGGACGCTAAAGCCATCTCCAGAACTTATTTTTAGTTCTGCTTTGCATTTACCATCGCTGCATATACTGGATCAATTTGAAGGTATTCACCTCTTCAAGCTTATGTCCATTCATCATGATATTAGTCTGGTTTTCTGTGTCTCTGCTGTTTACCAAGATCTTGCTCTTATCTGAATTGATTTCCATTCCGTACTTGCTGGTAACTTTTTCCAACTTTGATGTTAATTCTTGCAATGATTGTTCTGACCCAGCTATAAGATCAATATCATCAGCGAAACGCAAGTTGCAAATAGGACGACCTCCGATTGATATAGACGTGTTGTAGTCATGCAATGTCTCTTGTATGATGTGCTCTAAGTATATGTTAAAAAGTACTGGGGACATTATGCATCCCTGTCGAACTCCCACAGTTGTTTTGAAGAACTCTCCAATTGTATTGTGACAAGACAGAATTATTTGCATTTTCGTACAGAGCTTCAATAATGTCTATAATTGTGGTGTCAAAATTAAATTTCCTCAGTATGTGCCACAGACCATCATGCCAAACACGATCAAAGGCCTTTGTAAAGTCAATGAAGTTGTGGTATAGATCACGTTGGTGCTGAATATGTTTTTTGATTAGTGTTCGGATGTTAAATATTTGTTCAACAGTGCTTCTGTTTGCTCTGAAGCCAGCTTGTTCTTCTGCAATTATTGGACAATAAACAAACTAGAAAGTGGGAAATTAGAGGCATTAGAGATGTGGTTTTATAGAAGAATGCTGAGAATACCATGGACTGCCAGAAAAACTAATGTGGAGGTGTTGAAAGAGTCAAATGCGAAACGGACCTTAATCAATAATATAAGAAAAAGACAATCTTTATGTTTTGGCCACTTCATGAGACCAAATAGTCACAACAGGCAAGATTGAAGGCAACAGAGACAGAGGGTGACAACGTGAGAAAATATTAGACAGTTTGACAACCTGGCACGGCAGGGAAACAACAATGATCTTGATACATAATACTGGAGACAAAGAGCTGTGGAGAGCCATGATCGCCTACGCCAACCTGATGATGATGATGACACCGCCAAGACAAGAGGTAGGAAGCATTGGAGGACTGCTGCAGCCAACCTTCATTGTGGAGGCGGCACTCAATGATGATTATGTTGTATATACCATATCGCTGACATGTAATCTATGTTCGACTTTGTTGTTCCATACTGTTTGTTTGCCCCTATCTTGGTAAGTACTGTTTAGTCAAAACGTGAATTCTGTGTATTTGTGCACTATGAAAGTGCTATTTTACCCTTGCTATATTGTTTTTGTATCTACAGGCCATATGGTGTACAGTTTTACTGCAGTCTTCTGTTCATGTATAGTACTTGAAATCATTAATAAGTTTCATATTATCCCACATTCAAAATGATCCTTTGCCTTTGTTTCAACAGGTATCTGTTCTTTGTTGGACAAAATTCTACAACTCTCAATTATGCCATCTTCCGTGCTGCAATGGATGGATCTAATAATTTTGCTGAGGCTGTGATCCATGATTATGTCACAAAGGACACATCAGTCACACTGGACCTTGACACAGAGATGCTCTATTGGGTCAACCCACAAACAAATGCAGGGTATATGTCAGACATCCATGGATTTTCAGTCACTGCTCTTTTTACTTTACCAGATTCTTTTCATCAACCTTCTTCCATTGGTATTTACAAGGTGATTACATGTGATGCTCTGTGCTATATATGGTGGTTTTGAGTGTTTAGAGTGCCAAATTGTAGTGCATTAGTCTTGTTCTGTATGTATGTGTTGCTTCTACTGTCACCAGTTCTCTTATGTCTTATGTAAGTATTGTATCAATGATGAACAGTTTTTAATGTTGTAGTATCTAAGTCATGTAATTGTAGTATTTAAACTATGAGCTGTGCTGTAGTGCCTAAGTTATGAACATTTAGTTTGTGTGTAATAGTAGTTTTAAATATGTGAGCATGTATGTGTCTAGTGTAATTGTAGTGTTCATCTATGAACATAATGCTTGTGGAATTGTGTTTCATTTTAGAACATTTTGCTTGTGTAGTTGTAGAAAAAATTCTGCTTGTAGTGTTTCATATATGGTACTTACGTAAAACACAGGTTTTTTATATTTCACTTGAACACAACAGACGGACTATCACTAAGACTAACGGGTTATGAACTATTGTTGTTCTATTTCACTGCAGTATTACCTTATAGTGTTTCATATATGAACATTTTCCTTATGTAATTGTAGTGTCTAAGTTAGGATCAAAGTGTTTGAGAATGGTACACCATTCTTTCTTTGGTGCATACATTCTGTGTTGCATGTATTGTTTGTCTAAAATTGAAATATTTTACTATGTTGAATATATTGTTTATCTAAAATTGTAACATTTTACTGTGTTGCATGTATTGTTTGTCTAAAATTGTAATATTTTATTGATCTTAAAACTTTTTTATTTGTCTTTTTAGCGGTCCATGGTATACGTAAAATTCTTCTGTAGCATCTCATATCAAAAGCAGCGATTCTCTTTGCTACTGTTTTATTTAATGTCTGTGCCTCAAAACCGTATAATGCCACTAGAAATACGCATGTTCTGATCATACATAGTTTGGCTATGCTGCTGGTGCCTTGCCAAAGATTTTTCATTTGGGCAAATTTCAATAGAGATATTGCAATTCTTCCCTTTCTTTCGACAGCACAGTCTCCTGATCTATTTATGTTTGTGCCCAAATACTGGAAATTTGTAACGTCTTCTAGTTCGAAATTGTCAATTATTATCTTTGGTTGTACTTTCACTTTATCCGTTGTCATAACTTTTGCATTCTTCTTATTTTAGAACAGTTTTTGGGCATCACTGTGTTTTATTGTGGATAGTATAACATTTGCTTTAGATCATCTCCGTTTGTTGTTAAGAGAACTGTCGTCAGCATACCTGATTTCTGTGACTTACTGACCACCAATGGTAAGAGGTTACAGGTATAATTTATCAAAACCAGAAACATTGTCTTCAATTTGGGTTATAACTGAAATCAAGTCTGCAGGGACTTTACTCTTTATCTCCATAGTTTTCATGCTCTGCCCTAATATATTTAGAACTAACTATACAAACAGAGGTTCTTACAGCTAACTGGCAAAAGGGGTCAGCTTAGTTGTTTAAACAGCTTGTCAGAAATTAGTAGAACATTTAATGTTGTTTATATTTCACAGAATGATGTGTATGTGTCCACAAGAACAGGATTTGGAGTTCTAATGGCTAACAAACACGCCCCAACTATGTGGCATTACTTTACTTTGACTACAGCTGTATATAGTATGGTTGTTGTGTCCAACACATCACAACATGGTAAGATAAAACATTTTAACTTTTCTCTTGTGTATGGCTGTGGAATTTAGCCCATTTAGTTAGTAAAAAAACAGCAAGTAAAATAGTTTGGTCATCTTATGAGAATGAACCCACCACCAAATACCAATAAGAGCAAATAACAAAAGTATCTGGACATAAAGCCAAAGGTAGACCAAGATAAAAAGTGAATAGAAAATATAAGGTAACCTTAAACAAACATGGATTCAATTGTAACCAAGGCGACACATCTGACCTTGGATCAACAACTAAGGCTCCCACCCCTAAGCTTAAAGGCAGGTGTGGATACTGTCAACCATCATTCACCTGGGGATAGACAATAATTAGTTAGATCATCAGCATTGCACTCCGGAAACGTAGATAAGCATTCTGATCTCCACATGAGTATATCCATAATTATATGACAGTTCAAGTTTCCTGTTATTGGTATTTAATGTTGACAAACATTCTTATAAACCCACAGTCACCATTTCTGGTGACATCACATTTCAAACCCAGTTCCTTATCCTGAACATGGAAGAGCATTTATCACCAATTTAGCCCACTTATCTTGTCATAGTGAGCTGTGTTAGCGCAGTTTTGGCACACTGGCTTCGCATATGAGTGGTCCTGGGTTCATTCCCCAGTTGAGGCGGAAATGTTTTTCAGATCGCAACGGCTCCTGGGTTGGTCCAGCCTTAAATGGGTACCGGATTAATCCGGGAAGTAAAGACTGCGAGGGAGATGAGATAGCTACCGCCCTCATTTTCAGAGCCTCTGAAATGTGAGATCGCTAACATCTCACACCCCTACGACATTAATAAATGCTATGGGTTACTTTACTTTTGCTTTACTTGTCATGGAGTTCATCTGGGTGTTTAGAAATTTGGAGTGGGGAAGAGAGTATAGAAAAATGTTTTCCCAGGAAACCATAACACATAGATCATTGCTTTTTAGTGTGTTCTTACCAGGTGCATGTGATGACCAAATATCAATGTATGTATGAAATAAGAAGTATGTAACTTTGCATGTACATTTTGTGGAAATCATATAAGTGAAGGTGATCTAGTTTGTATCATCCCATTTCAAAAATGAATTTTTTTTAAAAACAATGTATGTTTATGCTTTTGACTTGGAAACCTGAACCTTTTGGCACTGGTTTAGAAACCTTTTAAAATGCTGCAATCAACTTTCAGAGAGTCCTGTCTAAGTAAATATCTACAACATTTGAGTGATATTCCCATTTTAAAAGTGGATGCAGATCATTTGAAGATGACCTCCATCAAGGCACTACAGTAAGTCCAATGTCAAGACCATTCTGATTGCATTCTTTGATAATGATGGGATGGTTAATCATGAATTCATCCCTGGAGGACAGACTACTAATGCAGACTTTTCTGTAAATTCAGCAATTTACAAAAAAATCTTGCAACGTTTCTGCGATGCTGCGCACATATATAACCCTAAGTAGTAGAATATAGGCTGTTGGATTGTGCATCATGGCAATGTCTCTGCATGCAGGCCTGTCACCATGAATAATCTTTGACAAAACATAATGTTTCCTTGTTTCCACAACTTAAGAGAACAAATGAGATGTTGCTGATTTGATGACATTGAGGAGATTCAAGACAACATAATGAGGAAGTGACAGCTAATTGGAAAAGTGTCTACCAGAGGTGCTTCCTTCAGTGGCAGGAGCTCTACAATAAGTAAATACAAAGAGGGACTACTTTAACGAAGTCAGTGAGTCATTTCCTCTTTTGCCAAGTTTGGCACATAGGGTGGATGTCATAATTCTCCATGGCTGTCGGTCAGTTGCAGGGATTATAGATCTTGTACATTTATGCCTGTTGATTTTAATTCATTCATAAATGTTCTTCTGAGCATTGTTTTGGTCTTCCCTGGTTTCTTTTCCCGTCTGGTGTCCACATGAAGACTCGTTGAATTGTCTTCCTTCATTTGAAGTTTAAGGAAGTAGAACCAACCATTCTGTTACGTGTCCGAATGGGGAGCAAAGAATAGTGACATTGTTACCTGCTAAACATGTTGGTTAAGAGGCAACTAAGGAGATTTGTATAAGGAGGCTGGCTGTCCCATCCCATAGGATCAAAGTGACCCAGAAGCCATGTTGAAGTTAAATGTATCAGGCTGAAAGGCACAGATAACACAGAACATGTACACCACGACACAGCGCATTCCATTCTCTGGACTCATCATCAAGTGCCATCCGCAATGAAGGTTGGCTGCAACAGACCTCCAACATCCTATCTTGTACTGTGATGGGGCACTTTGCTGGACTGTAACCTGTCCATCTCATGATGTTTCTCTCCCGCTTGTATTGCTACCTACCGTTTGCTTACCTTCCATCAACTCTACCCTCAAGTAAGGTCTTAAACAAGATGTCATGTATTTTACCATGTCCAAAATAATTTATGTGTTTGATTTTTATTTCCTTTAACCTTTAGCAAGCCGGATTTAAAAAAAATAAAATGTCACCCTGCCACCGGATTATTTTGTGAGAATTTGTGTTATTGTTGGTGGCTGTTTTAAAAATGTGATAATTTTTTAGTTGTTAGAGAAATTTAAATAATATTTGTACATATAAATAAAGAATTAAATACTGCTTATATTGGTGTAAGTTTTGTTTGTGTGTGTATGTGTGTGATACCAGACGTATGGTTGATTGATTTATTCAACAGGGTTAACTATGACTGACTTGATTTATTTAACATCGTAAACTATGATTGACTGATTTATTCAACATGGTTAACTATGACTGACTTGATTTATTTAACATCGTAAACTATGACTGACTTGATTTATTCAACATGGTTAACTATGACTGACTTGATTTATTCAACATGGTTAACTATGACTGACTTGATTTATTCATATGACTGACTTGATTTATTCAACATGGTTAACTATGACTGACTTGATTTATTCAACATGGTTAACTATGACTGACTTGATTTATTCAACATGGTTAACTATGACTGACTTGATTTATTCATATGACTGACTTGATTTATTCAACATGGTTAACTATGACTGACTTGATTTTCATGAATATAAATGTAGTTAGAAAATGAAAGAGTAAGATAGCATTCAACATCTTGTGAACACAGCTCTAGGGGCCTGCAGCATTTATAATACACGATGTACGCAGTTGTGCCTGCCTCAGCCAAGTTCACAGGGCCACAACCGAACATGTTTATGTGGAATTGGCTACAAGCGACAAATAACTAATTCATCAAGGGATGAGGCGTGCAGCTGTGAAGATGGAGGCACCTTATATGACAATGGCACATGCACTATCACACCACACAGTGAGTACATGTCTGCATTTTGTTGTTAATGTGATCTTTGTTTGGGTTCCCGGGAATTACGAGCGATGAAGCTTTTCTTTCCTATATGCAATGAGGGAGAGCTCCAGACCAAGAAGGCTCCAACTTTCAGAGAAAATCAATGCTTTGAGAAGCCTGCCACTCACAAGTGGCTGCTTGTTCGTCTGCTTACATTCTCAAACTCTTGCATATTAGCAGAATTTAGTCCATAGAATGTTGTTTTCTCATGCTTTCAGCTTTGGTGCAATATCTGCACCTTTCTGTCTGTTCCCATTTGATTTCAACATAGCTTCTGAGTCATTTTCACCCTATATGGAATGGAACAACAACTCTACCCCATAACATCCGTAGTCGCCTTTTACAACATGCATGGAAGGTAAACAAGTTGCTATTCTTTGCTCCATAAACGAGCTCGGCAACACACAGGTATCAGGAAGTCTATTTGTGAATATTGGAGTAGTGTTCAGCCATTTTGTATACAGCCATTCAATGACATGAATGCCTGCAAGTAATTGATGGTATCTAATGTTGGCTACTTGGTGACACACAGTACTTATAATTGCATGTCTTCAGTGTCACCATAATAGTATCATATGTTCAATAATTTTAGCTGCCATTGACAAAATTATTTAGCGTATATTTGTTCTAGATAGTGGTTGCTATCATTGACACAATGACTTAGCATACATTTGTTCTAGATAGTGGTTGCTATCATTGACACAATGACTTAGCATACATTTGTTCTAGATAGTGGTTGCTATCATTGACTCAATGACTTAGCATACATTTGTTCTAGATAGTGGTTGCTATCATTGACACAATTACTTACCATATATCTGTTCTAGATAGTGGTTGCATACTAAGCTATCATTGACACAATGACTTACCATATATCTGTTCTAGATAGTGGTTGCTATCATTGACTCAATGACTTAGCATACATTTGTTCTAGATAGTGGTTGCTATCATTGACACAATGACTTAACATACATTTGTTCTAGATAGTGGTTGCTATCATTGACACAATGACTTAACATACATTTGTTCTAGATAGTGGTTGCTATCATTGACACAATGACTTAACATACATTTGTTCTAGATAGTGGTTGCTATCAATTACACAATGACTTAGCATACATTTGTTCTAGATAGTGGTTGCTATCATTGACACAATGACTTAGCATACATTTGTTCTAGATAGTGGTTGCTATCATTGACTCAATGACTTAGCATACATTTGTTCTAGATAGTGGTTGCTATCATTGACACAATGACTTACCATATATCTGTTCTAGATAGTGGTTGCATACTAAGCTATCATTGACACAATGACTTACCATATATCTGTTCTAGATAGTGGTTGCTATCATTGACTCAATGACTTAGCATACATTTGTTCTAGATAGTGGTTGCTATCATTGACACAATGACTTAACATACATTTGTTCTAGATAGTGGTTGCTATCATTGACACAATGACTTAACATACATTTGTTCTAGATAGTGGTTGCTATCATTGACACAATGACTTAACATACATTTGTTCTAGATAGTGGTTGCTATCATTGACTCAATGACTTAGCATACATTTGTTCTAGATAGTGGTTGCTATCATTGACTCAATGACTTAGCATACATTTGTTCTAGATAGTGGTTGCTATCATTGACTCAATGACTTAGCATACATTTGTTCTAGATAGTGGTTGCTATCATTGACACAATGACTTAACATACATTTGTTCTAGATAGTGGTTGCTATCATTGACTCAATGACTTAGCATACATTTGTTCTAGATAGTGGTTGCTATCATTGACACAATGACTTAGCATACATTTGTTCTAGATAGTGGTTGCTATCATTGACTCAATGACTTAGCATACATTTGTTCTAGATAGTGGTTGCTATCATTGACACAATGACTTACCATATATCTGTTCTAGATAGTGGTTGCTATCATTGACTCAATGACTTAGCATACATTTGTTCTAGATAGTGGTTGCTATCATTGACTCAATGACTTAGCATACATTTGTTCTAGATAGTGGTTGTTATCATTGACTCAATGACTTAGCATACATTTGTTCTAGATAGTGGTTGCTATCATTGACTCAATGACTTAGCATACATTTGCTCTAGATAGTGGTTGCAACACTCACATTTCCTTTACCTTTATGACTGGAACTGGAAGTAGAATGAATGTTTTACTAATCAGTAAGTGCATGTATCATTTCTTTTACAGCTAGCAAATGTGGTGCAGACAAACTAACTTGCCGTAACAACAACTGTGTTCTGTGGACCTGGAAGTGTGATGGAGAAGATGACTGTGGGGATGGAACTGATGAGATTGATTGCCGTTCGTATTTAAAAAATCTCTCTTCCTCTTTGTTTATTTTTTTAATCTAAGTGTAGTAAACTTTTAAATGTGTCTAACACAGTGTATCTCAACATATTTATTTTGTTGTCATCCATCTTTGTTTATTGTTTTAATCTAAGTGTAGTAAACTTTTAAATGTGTCTAACACAGTGTATCTCAACATATTTATTTTGTTGTCATCCATCTTTGTTTCTGAAAGCACATTCATGTTCTAATCCAGACCTATTTTATTTTTTCATTTTTGTTCTATCCAACCTTTTTCCAGTGAATTTCTTCATTTTTTTTTATATAGGATGGGACATCCAACCCTATATGGAATGGGACATCCAACTCCATCTCATAACCTCCTTAGTCACCTCTTACGACATGCATGGAAGGTAAACAGCGTTGCTATTCTTTGCTCCCCTTTTGGGCCCCGGCACCACACATGGGCGTGGATTCTAATTCTCTGCTAGATTATTTATGGTCATGTCACATATACTGTGCTTTTGCGATATTCCAGCTTCACACACCATCATGTTACATCCACTGTCACAATATACTGTAATGAGCAGTATGATATTTCTGACACAGTGCAATAACAGTTGTTCCCCAGTCTCTTATCATAACTTTGACATCTTGAAACCACTTTAGATTATACTAGCTTGATAGGCAGAAAATAGTCTTGTCTATCGAAGTGGTCTCGGCCAGGCTAGTGTTTCAGCCACTGGAGGCATACTTAATTCATATCTTCATGCTGGACTTGCTAAAAAGGCACAAATTCAAAACATGGTAATGAAGTTTTGCTATAACATAATAATTTGATATTGGCAATGCTTACCGTTACTAATCATGTGGTATGTGATGTTCTTGATTAAGACGTTTTTGTTCAAATGTCGGATTGCGTGTTTTCCTGTGTATTTTCAGTGATCATCAAAACATCATTACCATGTTCTTAATTTTCACTTGTTTGATCATATTTTGTGTATTTGTTACTGATTTTTTATTGTGAGGAAGATGGATATATCAGAATGATCACATGAATATTATCTAAATCATGGGTGGGAATAATATAGTCCATGGGTCAAATCTGGCCCACCAAGTCATTTTTATTGGCCCGTCAGGTGGGTTTAAAAGTACTATGTGCGGTGGCACCAGATCTCAGAATAGGCTACCTGGATCTTCAAAGGACTAAAAGAGAGCTTGTTAACACCAAACCCACACTGTAAATAATCAGTGCGGCCCACCAACCCTCAAAGGTTGTCCACCTCTGATCTAAATGAAAGCACATGACTGAAAGATATATTATTAAGACTAGAAGAATTTAGAATTGCTTCTCCTCAAACAGAATAAGGTGTTTGAAGGGGCAATTGAGAATTGTTTGTGACCTGCAAGCTAGGTGAACCATCAGCATGCCCTCTCTTCATCATGTGTTGGGAGAAACTGAGCACCTATGAGTTTGCCCTGAGTATGTAACTATTGATTCAGAAAATTCAGCTACATTATATACAAACTACACTAAACACATCTTTAGTTTATATATCACTATCAAGTGACATATTTTTTTCAGAACGTTGTCTCTCTGTCCCAGGCATGCAGGCCTGCATTGTCCAGAGACATGTTCCTACATTCTTCTATGCCACAGGTCCATCATCTTCTTGGTCTTCCTCTTCTTCTCTTGCTTGGCACACTGCCATCTAGAATCAGCCTTTCTATGTCATCATGTCTCTTTAAGTGTCCAAGATACTGTAGCAGCCTTCTGATGTTTGTTTATTTAGTTTCAGTAATTTCAAAATTTATATTTTCGTTTTATCTGTCCATGATATTTATAGAATCTTTCTGTAGAACTTCATTTTAAATGAAACTTTAGTTTAGTGAATATAATTTATTGTTGTTTTCTCATTTGTATGAGCATTAGGTGCCATGCTGACTGGTATAGATGAATCACCATAACTCACTATTTCCAGTATCTTTTATCATGATCGTTGTTGACTCTTTATCATGCCAAGATGTCAGACCATCAATAATTATCTCATGCTATCATTCTTGATCTCTCTTGCCTTCTACCATCAATAATTATCTCATGCTATCATTCTTGATCTCTCTTGCCTTCTACCATCAATAATTATCTCATGCTATCATTCTTGATCTCTATAGCCTTCTACCATCAATAATTATCTCATGCTATCATTCTTGATCTCTATAGCCTTCTACCATCAATAATTATCTCATGCTATCATTCTTGATCTCTCTTGCCCATTGTAACTATGTTCTCCAGACCTTCCTGTCTGATAATGTGCCTAAAAAAATAAATATCGTCTCTTTCTGATATTATTAACTGCCATCTTGCATTTGACTCTCGGCACCAAGTTTTTCTAGCTGTCTGTGGTACGCTCAGCATTCTTCTATAGAAGCACATCTCTATTGCCTCAATTTTCCACTTTATTTATTGTCGAAAATTCACATCCATATGTTAGAATCAGTGTTATGTAATTCTGAATAATTCTCTTTCTTACCTCTAATGACATGGACAAATTACACAACATATAACTGATTTGACTTAATTTTGTATTTTGTCTTACAATTTTTTCAGATTGTTGCGTTTTTTTGTTAATGTGAAAGTTTATATATCGCGTTTCATAAATTTAGTCTGTGTCTATGTTATGATTCTTTACAAATAGTTCTGACTGAATTCACAATAATGGAAGTATTTTTTGAAACAGCATACAGCACTTGTAGTTCAGTATCATTCACCTGTCACAGTGGAAAGTGTATACCTTTGCAGTGGAAGTGTGACCAGCAGGATGACTGTAATGATGGATTTCAGTCAGATGAGTTAAATTGTGGTATGTGCTTGTTTTTTGTTTTCTAAACATAATTTATTACAATGTGCAGTTCTTTTTACAGCAAACCCATTGGACTGATATTTCTTGTTCATTTTTGTGTTCACAATTTTTAAAGTTGTTATTTCCCTGATAAAACCACTTGTTTTTCAATGACTCATGAATATTTCTAGATAATGCATGATCTTATAATATTTTGCATGTATTTAAAATTTGTTATAAAAAAAAACCATTCTTGTCAAATTGTGTAAATAAAATGATGTTTGTGTATTTTTACAAAGTATATATTTCTTATGTAGTTTCAAAAGTTTATGGTTTCATAAGTAAGTGCTCATAAGTGGTTTGCTAAGTCAGTAGTTGATCAGTAAACACCAGACTAGTGTCACCTTCAACATATACTCTGTAGCAGTGGCTTCATTCTTCTACATTTCTATAGTATTTCCCAGGTATACACTTCCTGGTGGCTGTATTGACTTCAAGTTCTTTTACAATAAAAATTTCAGGACAAAGACAGCACAAGACAGGAGAAAACTAGTTACAACAGAAAGGACGTGTCTATGAAGAATAGTTGGGGTGTCATAGAGAGATTGAATTAGAAACAATAACATTAGACAGATAACCAAAACAGTACAAGTATTATAATACATAAAGAGAACAACAGATTACGTGCTTTTCACGCACGTCCAGACTACCAACAGATAGCACGCGACAAATAACCATGATACATAGACACCGCTGCTATAAAATCAGAGGCAGATCATGTAAAAGATGGACCACAGAGATCACAGCGGCTACGGGAACAAGTCTACAAGCAGCACACAAGGAGGCCACCTCCAGAGAACTCTTCTACCCCTTACGTGGCGAGGCACAAAATGGTCTTGTAATCTTTAACACTGATAAAAGAAATTAGTGAAGTAAAACTAAGCAATTACACTCATACAATGCAAAAAATATCCATGAGAAGCAACTTGTATGATAATCTTGTCATGGACACTATCTCTAAGAGGATGTCATTATTTCTTCCCTTTTTTCTTTCTTGAATACATTTTCAAATTATATTCACATATCCAGTTATTTGGATATATTGTGCAGTAGCAGGAAGTTTGTAGACTTTAATATTACTTAGTATGAATATTTGTATAGATGGCAAAAAAGAGAAGACCAAGAGAGACTTTTCAAAGCACAATCATTAAAGTGGTTATGTCTATGGGTCTAAACAACATGCAAGAATTACACATAGTAGCATCACATCAATGTGAAACCCAGAAAAAATCCATCTCCAGAGAGCTCTTTTACTCCTGACGCTGCAGGGCATAAATGGGTATAAAGTAAAATCTGGAGCGCTCTGGTTTCGGCCCTATACACTATATTCTGCGCTGAAGGAACATAGAGTTAAAAAAAAGCCATAACCTTTATCCATGCTAATTTTCAGTTCAATTGGATTGCTTTTTATATCACCAATGTTGATTAAACAGATCTTAGGTCAATTCCGCCTATGGAAAATTTGTACCAGATCTGGGAATGCTTTAATGCTGGGTGGCTTTAGTGCTGACCACACAGTCCCTAGGTGTGCCATTGGTCATGACAAACACGAGCCTAACACTATTCCCCATTATTTATAAATGGCTTGAAAAATAGAAAACTTGACTTTATCTATTACACTACATTTGTATACATTAAAGACCAGATAAAACAAATGAACTTGTCTATTCTTGTCAAATTTAACAGTGAATCAAACTTGCAGCAGTAACCAGTTCCGCTGTGCCAATGGTTATTGTATAAATCACATGTGGGTCTGCGACATGGATGATGATTGCCATGACAACTCTGATGAGCTGAACTGCTACATACACAACACTAGTGAGTACAGAATGGACATACAGATTTAAACTCATGTTTTTTAAAGATATGTATAAAGAATATATGCAAGCCAAAATCAACAGGCTTGGCGGATAACATTTTTTTCTCAAACTTCTGCTGTAAATCTAGTAGCAGGACAGTGGTTCTACTAGATTTTCAATGGTTCTAACTAGATTTTCAATGGTTCTACTAGATTTTCAATGGTTCTACTAGATTTTCAATGGTTCTACTAGATTTTCAATGGTTCTACTAGATTTTCAATGGTTCTACTAGATTTTCAATGGTTCTACTAGATTTTCAACACGATGTAGTCCAGAGAATGATGATGATGTTGGTGTTCCTCCTTCACAAGCAAAGATGAGCATGACATGAAAAACAATAAATGCGACGAACAACTAGAGAAAAACAAAATATTTGTGATTGTCTAATTTGGTTTGTGAGTTTGTAGATGCCCGATGAGTCCGATCCATGCCAGGAAAGTTATATTGCACTGCATGCAGGAGTGCAGAGGGTTCGGGGTAGGAGAGTTTTAGGATTTGTCCTTCTGCTTCCATTGCTTGTAAATTGCCTGCAGTGTTCTTTCTTTTTCAAATTTAGTGATGCCAGCAGTGATCTGGTTGTGCCAAGTTGAGCAATCAAGGGCTGTAGTCTCCCAATAGATAGGATTGATGCTGCAGTGCTTGAGAGAGTTGGTTAGATGATCCTTGAAGTGGTTTTTATGTACTCCGCTTGAACGTTTATCATCGCACAACTCCCCTGTCCTGCATGTCTTAGTGCACAATCGTTGGCAAACAATGTCCATCTTTAGTATTGGTTTTGACCTTCAATCTACTAATATTGAATAGCCCTCTTTCTGCTTGATAACAAAAGCAAATTCCTGCACTGTTATTCTGGAAGGCATCATTTAACATGACAGAGAGCACCATGCTAAAGTGAGTCATAGCCAGGACACAACCCTGTTTGACACCATTAGCTACTGGAAACAGGTTTGAGTGCGCGCCGTCATCTTACATACATGCTGTCATACCATCATAGAACTGGTGAATCATGTTGGTGAATTTTTCAGGACATACAAATTTGGCATGATCTTCCATAGTCCTTTTGGGCCAAAGGACATGAGCCCATGGACCGCTGGATCAGCAACCATAGTCCTTTGCGATTTGCAGTGTTGAATGCCTTAGTTAGGTTGACAAATGGGGTGTAGAGACCAATGTTCTGTTCACGACACTTTTCCTGTAGTTGTCTGGCAGTGAATATCATGTCAATGTACCTCTGCCCTATCAGAAGCCACATTGTTGGTTCTCTGTGAGGAGACCTATCTCAAGATGGGCTTCCAGTCTGTTAACAGGACCCTAGCCAGGATCATGCTTGCTATAGAGAGCAGGGATATGCCTCGGTGGTTTTCGCAAGCTAGGCGATTTCTTTTTCTCTTGTATAGATGTATGATGGAAGCATCCTTAAAGTCTTGTGGTATCGCTTCCAGGTTCCACATTGTCTGAAAGAGCTCTGTGAGTTTAGCAGTCATAACAGGACCACTAATGGCGTAAGCTTCTGCTGGAATGGAGTAAATCTGGCGCTTTTCCTACTGACAAATTTGAGATTGCTTACTCCACCTCCTCAAGTCAAGGGGGATTCAATAATGAATGATTGATTAGTATTTGCGTGATGCGCTCAATCTCTTCGAAGTTGATATTGGAGGGGCAGTTTAGTACATTTTCAAAATGTTCAGCCCAGCGTTTGAGAATTTCCTCGCTGTCAGTGATGGTATGCTTTCCATCTGCACTTAGAAGAGGAGACATTCCTGAAGACGTAAGGGCCATAAATAGCTTTAAACGCTGAATAAAATATCTGCATATTATTTCTGTCAATGTAATACTGTATCTCTTTGGCTTTGCTACTAAACCATGAGTCGTGCATCCTCCTAAGTTCTTTTTGCTTGTTTTTCTTTTGAGTTTTCTTACAGTATTTTTTGCTGGTTGATGTGGGGTCATTTAGATAAGCTTTGTGCTGTTTGTCCTTGTTGTCCAAGAGAGCTTTGGTCTGTACATCGTTTTCATCAAACCAGTCTTGATGCTCGCATACAGCAACACCCACCACTTCTTCTGTAGTTCTGTGGATAGTGTCATGGAGGTTTTCCCAGCTTTTTTAATGTCTATGGAGTCAATAGTTCAATTTTGGTATCCATTGAGCTGTGCAGAAGCTGTTTATAAAGTGGATCTTTCAATTTGGAGATGTTGAGACATTTTGAGTGTTTGCTATTTTGAGGTCCTCAGAAATACAGTGTATGGAGATTCATTTTGGAAACTAGCAGTCTGTGGTCCGTCCAGCAGTTGGCACCACACATGGATTTAGTGATTCCAACATCCTGCTTATCATGTTGTCTCACGTTGACATAATCAATTTGATGTCACTGTTTTGAAAGTAGTCCATGAAGTCTTATTATGGTGATGTAGTTGAAAGATAGTGTTGGAGATGAGTAGGTTGAATGCTGCGCATGTTTGGAGCAGTAGCTGTTCATTGCTATTGCGTTTGCCAATGCCATGCCTCTCCAGCACACCATCCCAGGATGCCCAGTCCGAACACACTCGTGCGTTAAAGTCACCAAGAGTGATAAGTTTGTCGGATTTGGGAGTCTCCTTTATGATTTTTTTCAAGGCATCATAAACTTTTCTTTCTGTTCATCAGAGTTCAATATATTCGGGGTATACTCGCTAACGAATGTTGCATACCGCTTTTTAGAAAGTGAAAGGCGAACAGTCATTAATGGCATTTGGAGGTCCAGCCATCTTTTTGTCTAGGCTAGATTTAATTGTAAAGCCTAACCCAGCTTCACGTTTCACTGCTTTTTTTCCTGCCAATCCAGCAGAAGAACGAATATCCAGCACCTTATTCCACAAGTTCACCCTCAGATAGTTGTGTCTCACTGAGGGCAGCGATGTCAATTTTTATCTTGCTAGGTCTTTCGCTACGTCTTTCTGGTTGTACGACCTCCACGATGTACAATTGTGTGCACACATTCCATGCACCAGTTATGAGTAGACTCACATTAATTTTTCTTGTTTTATTGTAGTTTTTACCGCTGAGTAGGGATCCCCACCAGCTGCGGTACTCTGGCCTGGGTCATGATGAGGAAAGCAATGTTTAAGGAACCTTTTCTAGCCCCTTCCTCTGGCTGAGGAGGTGAGCAGTGCTTTCCTGAATAGGGCTGCTCAGCTGCCCAGACAGCTCCCAGACTCCAGAGGTGCCTCAGTCCCGCCTACATGCAGGTTTGTGACTATGGCTGCCAGTGTATCCACACCTGCCACTTTACCACTCACCCATCTCCGCAGGATTTTTTGTGAGGATTGATGAGATGATGATGAAAGCCATGACTTGTGTGATGAAAATTGGATTAAAGTGAGGGAAAGTTGTGCAATGTCGTCAGCCTCACTCTCTCGCCCCATCACATATAGTCTCAGTGGCAAGACGGAAAAAGATGATATTCAGAGAATGGAGATATGCTGTATCAATTGTCATTACAAATGGTGTAGGTGATCATATTTCTCCACAAATCTTGTGTCTCTTGTGCTGGTAATAAGTTCAGTTGGTGACATTCTCTCACTTTATAATAACAACCCATCTACAAATCTTTCTGCTGGTTATTCAATGTTCAAGTTTTGCTCTTCTCATCATATGCCTTAAAAAATCTGCACTGTCTGCTTCTAATTTTTGCTAATATTTGTCTTTTTACTCCAGCATCTCTGAGGATTTCTACATTAGTTTTCTTGACTGTCCATGGAATTTTCATCATTCTTCTACAAAATCACATCTAAATAGCCTCTGGTTAACATTGAGATTTTTTGATTACAGTCCATGCTTCACATCTATAGAAGTTCAATATAGTATTCTAGCACTCAAATTTGCATCTGCATTGGTAGTACTCCATTGCATAGAACATTTCTCATTTTTTCAAATGCCACTTTGGCTTGTGCTGTCGTATTCTTTATCTCAATGGAGGAAGCATTGACCATCTGATGTTAAAATTGTGCCAAGATACTTGACTTTATCCACTTGTTTTAATTTTGATCATTGATCTTTAATACATCATCTTTGTGATATATATTTCTTTGAAAAACCATTACTTCTTATTTAGACAGTAGCCTTAGTTTTCACTTTCTCGTACTACCATATCTAACAGGGCTTGTAGTTCTTGTTCGCTCCCTTTAGTCAGCACTGTATCTTTAGTATATCTCAGATAAATTGAGAAATATTGTCCTAAAAAGAATGTTTCTCTTATTTATTTTATTTTTAAAAAATGTATATCTAGCACATGCCTGAGGTTATTAGAATTAATTTGTCTATTCTGATTTTTGGTTGTTGTGTTGTTATATCTGTTAACATGATTTTTATTTTTTGCACGTTTAAATTAAGTTTTGTGATTCGCTGTATTTCTTTCTGTTCTTGATTAGTTGTTTCAATCCCTTTATATCATTTGAAAGAAGCACTGTGTCGACTGCATAGCATATTTCAGGGATTTCAAAACCCCCATGTTTAAAGTGTAGTATTCCGCATTGTGTATCTCTTTTCTCACATACCTCATTATATTTTCTGCGTAGATGTTGAAAAGGTATGGGGAGAGTATGCATCCCGGCCTTACTTCACTCTGTACCTCAAACCACTCTGAGAGATCTTCCTCTAACTTCACTGCAGCCTTTTGATCTTGGTAAAGTTCTTTTATTAGATAAATAAGATGTCTTGGGAAACCCATGCTGTTTATTATCTCCCATAGTTTCTAATGTTGGACGCAGTCGAACACTATGATCCACATGCGCAGGTCCGTTGAGAATTCCCTACACTTTTCTATGTCTCATGATAAGAATGTGATCTCTTGTTCTTCTGCCCGATCTGAAGCCGGCCAGTGTTTCATTTATCTCCATCTCTAATTTTTGTTTGATACTTTGCATTATAATGTTTAACATTATTTTACCTGCTTGACTTATAAGGGCTATAGTTCGGTAGTTAGAGCAAATCTGAAGGTCGCCTTTTCTTTGGGAGAGGTACACACGCGCGCACACACACACACACACACAAAATGATTTTTTCCATTCTCTGGCCATTTGCCACTTTCCCATATTTTGCAGCAGAGTTTGTGGTAAATCTTAGTGCACTTAGTGCAGTCGATAATAGATACTTTATCTCCATCTTTCTATTAAGAGAATCATATAATTTTAAACACCAGTTTACCTTGTATCTGAACAGTTTTACCTGTATTGCAGCATGTCCACCATGGTATTTCACATGCGACAATGGGCTATGCATTGATTCGGTTTACGAGTGCAACAGTCGCAATGATTGTGGTGATAATAGTGATGAAAAGCATTGTACCACCCCCATCTCAAATTGTAGTGTTGGTAAGTAGTGATGAGCACTCCAACATCTCTAATTGTAATGTTGCTAATTAGTGATATATATTACAATCAAATCTCTAATTATAGTATTGAAAAGTAGTGATAGGTGTTAAAATTGTTTGGTTGGATATGTAATGAGACACGACTCACTTTCTAAAATTATTTTACAAGGAACAGTCGAGGGTGGAGGGAGGAGGAGAATAAAAGAAAATCCTGAATTGATAACTTCAAGGAATGGTATGGGCGTGATTTTTCTACATTTCTCCGAATGGCTGAGGATAGAGATGTTTAATGAACTTTTTTGTGCTGATGTCTCCAGTGTGGCTTCCCTACGACCCTAACAGATTATGGGTCTTAACCTTTATGACTCTGAATTAAAATTACGCAATACACCCCCCCTGGGACCTGAATTCTTTTTTGGAAAATTTGCATTATTGATGATGGGTGTTTTGAAAACGTGATAACTTATTTGTTTTAAAAGATATCAAAATAATTTTTGCACATCTAAATAAAGGAGTGAATAGTGAATATAGTCATGTTTTTGTTGTTGTTGTATGAATGATATGACAGTTGTGAGCAAGTTGTGAAGTTGAAAATTCGGGGGAAAACATAGCAAAACGCCATTTTCAAAATCGCAAATGTAACGTCTTGACGGCCCTAATACTTGATTATTGTGTGGAAACATTGATAAAATCGTCATAAATACCTATACTTGTTGTATATATATTGTTTTATATCCAAACTAATATAATATGGCCTAAAAAAAACTAATAAAACATGAAGAAATTGCATATAACGTTCATTCGGTCAACACTAGGTCTAGGCCGACACGCAGCGTAATTATTGTCCATACACACACGTGGCACCCCTGATACATATTATTTTTGTGTTTTTGAATAAATAAACAAACATACTTATCAAATAACAACATATTAAACACAAAAACAACAATTAGAACATGTAGTCACGATCACTTACCCATGCCATGCGGTACTCAATTTGATAGTCCGAAATGGCCCGAAAATGGCCAAAGTTGCTCTAGAAATGCGCTGACAAAATCTGCCGGCTTTCCCGTTCTTACAATGCAAATGTGTAAAGGAATTTGACCTTTACACTGTGACGTATTCCTAGCTTCGTGTGGCGGGAATTTCTACGTCATATAAGTATTACTTCGTGAAGTTCCATACTCTGGAATCGGGCGATGTCGTATGTAGCAGGGTTGCGCCCACAGGCCCAACGGAGCCTATACTCATAGGTGCAATATTGTGACTATAGGGTCGGGTCTTAAAGGTTAATTATCTATTTTTATAAGTTTTACAATCACATCTCTAATTATAGCATTGGTAAGTTGTAAAGAGTGCTCCAACAACATCTCTAATTGTAGTATTAATAAGCAGTGATGGGTGCTCCAATAACTCTAATTGTAATGTTGGTAAATTGTGATGAGCACTCCAAATATGCTATTAAAAGTGACTAAATTTATTTCATCACTGGTGTTCTCCATACTTGTATCTCTGTTATAGAAATGATGGGTGGCTTCTAAATACCATCATAAGAAGGAAGCTACAGTATTCTGACTCTTTAAACAACATTATGTATCGAAAGGCTGTTTCTAGAGGGCAGAGTGGCAAGCGAGAGAAGAAGAGGAAGTACAAGAAGACAATGGACCAGAAACATTGAAGAATGTATGTATCTAATCAATGCAGGCCTGCTTGCTCAGAGCAGAGAATCGTTCAGAGTATCCATGATAAAGACAACATTCTGGAAAGAATATGTCACTTGATATATATTTCAAAAGATGACAACTATGATAAGATAGCAGTTACCACATCTCAGTTTTGTTACTGCAGCACTCTCCACCTTGTCGGATATCCACTGACAGTTTGTTACTGCTGTATTTACCACCTTGTCAGATATCCTCTGACAGTTTGCTATTGCAGCACTCACCAATATATCACATATCCTCTGACAGTTTGTTACTGCAATACTCAATACCTTGTTGGATATCCTCTGACAGTTTGTTACTACAGCACTCTCCACTGTGTAAGATATCCTCTGACAGTTTGTTACAAAGCACTCTCCTCCGTGTCGGATATCCACTGACAGTTTGTTACTTTGCAGCAGCACTCACCAACTTATCGGATATCCTCTGACAGTTGTTACTGCAGCACTCTCCTCTGTGTAAGATATCCTCTGACAGTTTGTTACAAAGCACTCTCCACCTTGTCAGATATCCTGTGACAGTTAGGCTATTATTTAATTTTACATTGTAAACCATACCTAGAGGTAAGTACCTTTGATTTCACATTTACATGTTATGTTAACAGCTGTATAATTAAATATTATATTTAAAGCTGTATAATTAGACAGAATTATGCTTTGAATTGTATAAATAGGCAAAATTGTGCTTCAACGTTTATAATTAGATAAAATTATGTTTTTAAGATATTTATCCTGCAATTTTATTGTGATCTTTTAGTTCTTCTTTGAAGTATATCTCTGAGTCATCTGTTTGTGTTCCGAGTCCCTTTCATGGGCACCAGTTTCCCTGATAACTCAGCTGCTGTTCTTCACTCTCCTCTTGTGTGTTTAAGTTCAGTGAGCATGGCTGGTTATATTAGGTTAAGTTCAGTGAGCATGGCTGGTTATATTAGGTTGTTTAAGTTCAGTGAGCATGGCTGGTTATATTAGGTTAAGTTCAGTGAGCATGGCTGGTTATATTAGGTTGTTTAAGTTCAGTGAGCATGGCTGGTTATATTAGGTTAAGTTCAGTGAGCATGGCTGGTTATATTAGGTTGTTTAAGTTCAGTGAGCATGGCTGGTTATATTAGGTTGTTTAAGTTCAGTGAGCATGGCTGGTTATATTAGGTTAAGTTCAGTGAGCATGGCTGGTTATATTAGGTTGTTTAAGTTCAGTGAGCATGGCTGGTTATATTAGGTTAAGTTCAGTGAGCATGGCTGGTTATATTAGGTTGTTTAAGTTCAGTGAGCATGGCTGGTTATATTAGGTTAAGTTCAGTGAGCATGGCTGGTTATATTAGGTTGTTTAAGTTCAGTGAGCATGGCTGGTTATATTAGGTTAAGTTCAGTGAGCATGGCTGGTTATATTAGGTTGTTTACGTTCAGTGAGCATGGCTGGTTATATTAGGTTGTTTAAGTTCAGTGAGCATGGCTGGTTATATTAGGTTGTTTAAGTTCAGTGAGCATGGCTGGTTATATTAGGTTAAGTTCAGTGAGCATGGCTGGTTATATTAGGTTGTTTAAGTTCAGTGAGCATGGCTGGTTATATTAGGTTGTTTAAGTTCAGTGAGCATGGCTGGTTATATTAGGTTGTTTAAGGTTTTTTTAAAAAAAATTATGTATTCAATTCATCTTTATTCTAACCATATTTTAGTTGTTGCCTTGTTCTCTTCCATAAATCTGTCTTTGTATTCCATCTTATTGTCTTCATCAACTCCGGAAACTTATGTTGTTTGTTTTGATATCCCCAGAAATTGTGAGCATAAGAGCTCTTGTATCCTTTTGTGCAGGAGTTAATGTAGTACAGTGTGTAATCACTCGCGCATTGACCAGCAGTCCTGTGTTTTAGAGTTCAATAATTATGTGTGGCCTTAAATAAAAATTACTTCTGTTCATTACACAGCCACAAGCAAGTAGGGTACTAGGGTTCTCATGATCTAGGTAGGTTAAGAAATGGCACCATCCCTACTGTGCACATAAGATAGGCGATGCTGATCAGGTGGTTTCTGACCAACTACTGACTAAGCAGCTGAGCATTTATTGGGAAAACTTTGTGCTATGATGCTGATTCATAACTCAGTTTACCATTATCTTTACTTGCCTAACCTTCTGTGCAAGCAGGGAGTTCTATTTCATATGCAGAAGACTATAAGAGGCAAGCAATGTTTTGAGAATAAACCTACTCAAAGGTCAGAAGAGATAAAGTGTTATGCTGGTAACTGACAAAAGTAACAGTTCTACATATCATCTTATATTGGTGACTGACAAAGGTAACAGTCAATTTTAGGTTATCATCTTACGCTAATGACTCTGACAAAGGTAACAGTCAGTTCAAGGTTATCATCTTATGTTGGTGACTCTTGACAAAGGTAACAGTCAATTCAAAGTTATCATCTTATGTTGGTGACTCTGACAAAGGTAACAGTCAATTTTAGGTTATCATCTTACGCTAATGACTCTGACAAAGGTAACAGTCAGTTCAAGGTTATCATCTTATGTTGGTGACTCTTGACAAAGGTAACAGTCAATTCAAAGTTATCATCTTATGTTGGTGACTCTGACAAAGGTAACATTCAATTTTAGGTTATCATCTTACGCTAATGACTCTGACAAAGGTAACAGTCAATTCAAGGTTATCATCTTATGCTGCTGACATGATTTACAGCTTTTCTGTGATATTTGTGCCTGACACATCTGATTTCAGAGAACTAATATCTGTGCCATTTTTGCATGGCACATCTAACTTCAAAGAACTAATATCTGTGCCATTTTAAGAAATATGTGTGCCAACTAAAGAACTAAAAGAAGACATATTGACATCTTCCTAAACTGAAAATGCTCAATCCTGCCCACCAACCTAAAAAAGGATGCTCTTCACAGAGTTCTATGAATGATCTGGTCAAATGGGAACAATATTGATATCACCAGATGGTTGCATGCTTCCATGTGATTGGATATCTTCATGCAAAATGATGGAACATGCCTTCTACATACACATATAGATTCTGAGCAGGAGACCCCTTCTCAAAGCTTTGTGTACTGTTGGGAGTCGGAGTCTTTTGGACATGGAAGGCTCTGTAGAAACACCCACATAACACATAGGAAACAATAACTTTATCCCATGTAATTCCTTGGAATCAAAACAATAAATTTTTTTTTAATTATTCAGATTGGCAGTTTTATTGTGGCCCTGGACAAGGATGCATATTTAAAATTTGGCACTGTGATGGTGAAGCAGACTGTGTAAATGGTACAGATGAACTCAATTGTAATATAAGTAAGTATAAATTCTTATTTTTTAGATTTCTGTCTGTTTGTACCATATGGCTCAATTATAACATAGTCTCTTAGCAATTAGAATTCAATGTTGTTATGATCATTATAAGATGCAGTTGGAAATATGACTTCATCTATAAGTAGCTGTTCTGGGTATTTATTAACCTTTAATGCGCTATATGTGGAAATATTCCCCAAAAACGACTCATTGTTAAATTAATTACTTATTAGCAATGCTGACAGATTTATTCTCCAATTGCTATGACCATTTTGTTGAAATTAAAATCATATGAACAGTAATGTCATGTGACAGAAATATGTGAATCATTGTAGCAGATGTATTGATCTTCTTTTTATTGGCAAGATACGACACGGGGAATTTTTATTGCTGAAGAAATGATAAAAATCGGGAAACATCCAGTGCGAAATCTTTCAGCAGGTTTCAATGACCGGCCATCAATATGTATAATTGACTTACAATCATTATTGACTGTGACATAGGCCTAGATATCATTAGATATTGGCCAAGTATAGATATATACTGGTTTTGTTGTATGACATTGAACAAGTATGGAATTAATGGAAGGATTTTACCGATCAAGACAAGGTCTATGTTTTTGGACATGGTAATTATGTACATTTCTATATATTTTCTTGTAGTTATATTTAGTTCCCGAGCGATATTTAGTTGTTTCTTTCAGGAAGCTACACATATGCAGTAGATTCAGATATATTACATTGTATAAAACCGATGTTTTCAGGGTTGCTGTGCTGGAAAATAAATAAAGACGCACAATTTTCAAACGTTTTGATTTTAATGTTTTTCAGTTTTATAACCTTATCACATCTCTTGAATCATATGTACACAGACAAAACTTAGACTAATATATGCAGTATTAAATTCTTTATTTAGATGTGCCAAAATTATGTTATATCTCTAATAACAAAATAGTTATTACATTTTCTAATTTTTTGCAAAAAATGTCTTCATCACATTACACACCTCTGGTATAACACATACAGGAAAACAAATTACACATATTTGAAGTATGCAATCCTTTATGTAATTGTGCAAAATTTATTTTAATATCTCTAACAAAAAAGTTATTCCCTTTTCGAAACATCACACACAAACATTTTTGCAAAAATAGAATCACGTGGAAGTTGATAGATAGTGTAGTTTTAATCTGGCTTGCTAAAGGTTAACCAATCTGATCTAACATATTCCAGTTGACACTTGAGAGTTTGTCGAGGCCTGAAGGAAAACAAAGAATAACAATACTGTTAACTGCCATGCATGTTGTGAGAGATGACTACGATGTTTTGGAGGTCCCATCCAGTAGAGGATCAAAGTGTCCGAGCAATCATGCTGAAGTTGCATGCATTAGATCAAGTAGTGCAGACGCAGCAGCCAAGCTGTAAACCATGACATAATGCATCATGTTCTCTGGACTACATTCTGATAATCTGCAGGAGTTTTAGAATGTATGCAGAAGAATAAAAAAGTCACGCCGAAGACGGATGTGTTGGGCTATTGGCGCAAATAAAACGGCAACACAACGCATTTCCATTCTCTGGACTACATCCAACTGGAAATCTTGTAGGACCATTGTCCTGTTACAAGAGAAATCCAGTGGGAATTTGAGAATGAAGAAGAAGGAGAATAAAAAAGTAATGGCATAGTGAAGAAAATAAGGTCAAAATTGAGTGAAAGAATATTAAAACTCTAAGATAAAAACTCAGCATAAACTGATATCATAGCCAAGATGTAAAACATGACTGTATATATGGATGCTGGACTACATCTTGCAAACTGCAGTGTTTGAGAAAGAATGCAGCGGAAGAAAAAGATATATTGCTTCAAATCTAATAATACATGTTGAAATAAACAACAAGTGTGGTCTGTTATTTTGTGTAATCAAGCTAGATTTTTCAAATCTTGTTCAGGTACAGCTATTTCAACGACAACTCCAAAGTCCAATGTGTGTACATTTTATTCATACAAATGCAGAAATAACTACTGCATAGGATGGGAAGATGTCTGTAATGGTATCAATGACTGTGGTGATTTTTCAGATGAGACAGACTGTAAGTGTTGTGTTGTCTGTGTTACTTGTAGTTCTGTTATCAGTGTTCTTGTAGTTCTGGTTATTGTGTTATTGTAATTTTGTTGTCTGTGTTCTCATAGTTTTGTTGTTTGTTTTCTTGTAAGCCTGTTGTCTGTGTTCTCATAGTTTTGTTGTTTGTTTTCTTGTAAGTCTGTTGTCTGTGTTCTCATAGTTTTGTTGTTTGTTTTCTTGTAAGCCTGTTGTCTGTGTTCCTGTTGTTTGGTTGTATTCTCATAATTCAGCTGTCTGTATTCTTGTAGCAGTGTTGTAGTCTGTGCTCAGTCTTGTAGTTCTGTTGTCTGTATATAAAAATAAAACAAGTCAAAGAGTTCAAATACCCAGGAAGTATCTTCACAGAAGACTGACGACTCGACAGATATAGAAACAAGATGTCAAAAGGCAAATTCTGCGACATACCAGCTATCACCTTTGCTATTGTCTGTCCCCAGGTTAATGTTGTGTGATTGTATTCACACTTCCTGTTAAGCATAGGGGTTGGAGCATAAGCTGTTGTTCCAAGGTCAGATGTGTCGCCGTGGTTGCGTTAAGTCAATGTTCAATTCTTTCTTGATATTTTCTATCCACCGTTTTTTTACTACCTTTGGACTATGTCTGAATATTCTCTTGTTATATACTCTTATTGGTATTTGGTTTGGGTTCATTCTCATAAAGTGACCAAACCATTTTACTTGCTGTCTTTCGGTATGCTCATACATTATATTATACCAACTCTTTTCCTAATTTATTTTTCTAGTTTAGTAACCATTGCAGATTTTCTCAGGCTCTTCATTTCACATGTAATGATTTTTCTCTGCTGTGAGGCTGTTAACCTTACGGACTTACCAGGCGCAATACTGCACCAATGAATATACGTTACTAGGTGCCTGTAGGCACAATGATGTGCTGGTAGCTATGGTCCGATTCCCAAGTATGGAACTTCACGAAGTAAAGCTTACATGACGTAGAATTCCCACCAAATGAAGCTAGGAATACGTCACATCCTAAAGACTAAATTCATTTACATATTATGATTGTAAGAAGGAGTAAGCCAGCTGATTTTGTCAATAAATATTTGGAACGACTTTGTCCATTTTTGATGCCGTATTTTACTATCAAATGGAGTAACGCATGGCACAGTAAGTGATTGTGACTACATGTTTTAACTGTTGTTTTTGAGTTGTATTTGTTGTTATATTATAGGAATGTTTGTTTATTCATTGAAAAACATAAAAACAATATGTATCAGGGGTGCCACATGTCTGGATGGAATATTATTACGTTATATGTAGTTCTAAACCTAGGGTTAGACATACGGACAATGTATGCAACAAGGTATTTAGGAGGATTTTATCAATGTTGCCACACATTGCTGAAATATGTAGAAGGGTCATCAAGAAATTATTTTTGCCATTTCTTAAATGGCGTTTTCAGATTTTTTCTCCAATTATCAACTTCACAACTGTCATATCACATATATAACCACAACAAAATACAATTATATTAATTATTCACTCCTTTATTTACATGTGCATAAATTATTTTGATATATTTACAAACAAAAAAGTTATCGTATTTATCAAACACTCATAAAAAAGAATGCACGTTGTCAAAAAATCATCCAGGCCCATGGGGGATATTGCGTAATTTTAATCTAGAGTCCTAAAGTTTAAGGACACCCTTGTATTGCACCCAAAAATCAACATGGCAGTAAAGAAGCAAATTATTCAGAGCATCTTTATACCAACACTATGCTAACAATGCCAGACTTGGCAACTGACCTACACCACATAAGAGAAAGATAAAAGCTTGCAAAATTAAATGTCTAAGGAAGGCTATTGGAGTCACCAGACTTGACAAAATGCAGTGAGAACATCAGAAAGATAATAGATATCACATCATGCATCAAATATATAGAGAAACAGCAGATAAAATGGTTTGGACATCTTATGAGGATGGTATTAAAACAGGTCCACCAATTCAAATATTTAAGTACAACGATTACAGCAGATTGAAAAAGTTCAACAGTAATGAGAAGCATAAAGGGCAGGCAAAAACAACATTCAGAAAAATGAAAAATATCTGCAGTACTATATAATTCCCTATATAACTTTTGCATCACGATTGACTGGGTGATGATGAAATGCGCAGACCAAAAACAACTAGGAATCGAATGGATAAACAACATGACCCTGGAAGATCTCACTTTTGCAAATGATATTGCTCTACTGAGTTCAACTCACCAAGATCTCCAAGAAAAAACAGAAAGACTCACATTTTTTGCACAACAGATAGACCTTAAAATAAACACATAAAAGGAAAATCATGAACTTTACCAGCCTAAGAATCAGTTAAACTAGATGACAATATACTAGACAACATTTCAAATTTAATATATTTGGGAAGCAAGATAGCAGCAGACGGTGATACCAACTCAGAAATCAAGACTCTAATCGCTTGCGTCACCTCCAATGCCTTTAACAAACTTTCAAACATCTGGAGATCGAAGATCGCAAGTAAACACATCAAACTTCAACTATTCAATGCAAGTGTGATTCCATTATTAACATATGGATGTGAAAGTTGGAAATCTACCGCAATAATCAATAAGAAGTTAGTTGCCTTCGAGAATAGATGCCTCAGAAAAATTGGAAAGACTTCAAATCAAACGGCATACTAAGAGAGGAGACAAAACAAGAATGTGGCGAACACCATCAGAAAATGCAGCTGGACATACATCAGCCACATACTAAGACAGAATTCCACAAGTCTTCATGTGGACACCAGACGGGGAAAAAAAACAGGGAAGATCAAAAACAATGCTCAGAACACTTATAAATGAATTAAAATCAGCAGACATAAATGCACAAGACCTGCAATCCTTGGCAACTGACCAACAGGCATGGAGAACTATGACATCCCCACCCTATGTGCAAAACTTGGCAAAAGAGGAACTGACTAACTGACTGATATAACTTCTATAACTTCTATACTAACATATGGATGCGAGTCTTAGTTTCTTAATTTTTCAAAGTTTATTATTTTAATTTTTTTGCTGTTATTATTTCTTTATTATTTCTCTATTCTTCTAGCTTAATCAACTCTTTTTCTTCTAACTTAATCTTCTCTTTTCTTCTAGTTTAATTCACTCCTTTCTTCTAGCTTAATTTGTCTTGTTTTTTTTCTTATAGTTTAACTATCTCTATTCTTTGAGTTTAATTTATTCTTGTATCTCTTGCATTCTTGCGATGAGCAACTCATTTACTTAATTGTCTTGCAGGTGGAATTCACTTCACAACATCAACATACCCACCATACACAGATAGTGCACAGATATGCAATTACAATGAGTTCTACTGTGCTGCTGATCATCGCTGTCTTCTCAATACCTTGAGATGCGATAAGCACGAGGACTGTCGTGATGGAAGCGATGAAGAAGGCTGTGGTATGTCTGTCTGAACAAACAACATGAGTCATAAAAATGAGTCAATTTTGGTGCCAATTACATGCAGTAATTTGAATAGATTAAACTGAGATTACTGTAGAGCAGTGTTTCTCAAACGTGTTTGTGTCACAGTAAACAATATAAAATCCAGGGAAAAGTAAAGATATAAATTGAGAAACTTTTATAAGTAATAACATGTTTATTTTTTTACTCACAGAATGTGTAAAAGCTTAAAGGTAAAGGTATGTCCCATGGCAGCAACCTGCCACATTAAAATAACTCTTCATGTACTAAGCCACTTGCAACTATTAGGTGGGGGGGGGGACTAGCTCCCTTCCTTGCTGTGTTTACCTTGTCCAACTCATGCACCAGGTACCCATTTACAGCTGAGTCATTTGGAGGAGCGGTTGTGTCAGGGGACATAACTTCATTTTTTGTCAAATCCAGATGTTATTTCAAACTTGGCAAGCTGTAACCCATAGATTGTAAGCAAGCTCAGTATCAACTAGCTTACTGTGATCCTCAACCATTACCATTTACAGCTGGATTGACTGGAGGAGCAATTGTGTCAGGCGAGAAATTACATATTTAAAAAAATCCGGATATGGTTTCGAACCCGGTACGCTGTAACTTGCTAACTATCAACTAGGCTACCATGATTCTCAGCCATGAGCAAAAGCTTACTTTCATCTTAATGCAATTCAATAGATTTTTTTACCCAATAGTAACTTGCCACTGATTTGGGTAAGCAAACTCTGTCCGTGATTCAGCTAGAGCTTAATTTGTATTAATAGAGTTGCACAATTTTGTCTTATTTTTTGTACTTACAGTAGCAATGTAGTACAGCGTGCGTCTGTGATAGCTAAGGTACAGGGTTCGAATCCTGCCATAGGCATTTGTGCATGCGGACCGTTCAGAAAAAAATGACAAACTACTGAATGTAATATATATTCCTAGAAAATCACTATAGCCAAAAAATGCTGGTTGATGGCTATGTCTTCAATAGGATATGCTACCAATTTATGTATTTATTACATAGGAACAAGTAGCTGTAATCATTTTTTGTTGTCTTTTAATTTGCTAGTGTTCTCTAAAGTTTTGTTGCCCTATCTATGGCCTCTTGACTCTTTAATGTAAAATCCTCCTGTAGTAACTTATCACCTATCCTTGCTATGAGATGAAATTGAAAAATAAATGTGAATTTTGTTTTGATAGTGCATAGTGCTTGGACCTTCACATCTCAGGCTGTAGGAAAGTCTATCAAAGAGAAGAGTAGCACTTTTGCTGTGACTACAGGCAGCATGTCTATGGGGATTATGGCGGTCATTAAGGCTTTGAACTGGATGGGTACACAATGGGCAACTCAAGTCTGCATCATTAGTGAATCGATGAGCATGTTCAGAAAAATCTAATAGGTTGCATTCGAGAACAGTAACATGAGGCAGTAGGAAGTCGAAGTTGGAATGTATCACATTCATTTTCGTGCCTGATTATGTGGGTCTTACGGGCAATGAATCTTCGACTGGCTTGCACCTATACTGTGTCCAGTGGTAAAGTAATGGATTATTCTGACATTTTGAACTCCTTACCCACCGAAGACGGATGTGTCGGGCCATTGGCGCAAATAAAACGGCGACACAACGCATTTCCATTTTCTGGACTACATCCTGCTGGAAATCTAGCAGGACCATAATCCAGCTAGATCCAGTTGGAGTTTGAGAATGAACGCAGAAGAAGAAGAAGAACTCCTTATAATAATTTCTTAGGGGAGAAGAGACGAGGGAAGACTAAGTGAGAAATTTCTGGTTGGGATGTCACTGCTGCACAAAAATGTCACCAACTGAACTTATTAACAACACACGAGACAGAAAGCTGTAGAGAAACATGATCGCCTACACCACTTTGCATGGCACTTGATTGATTGATGATTCCTTTTCCATGTCCAGAATAAAGGAAATGGATATGAAATGTGGTGTTGCACAGAAATTATCAATACTGTAAGCTTGGATGAATGTTTATCAACTAGCAAAGAACTGGAAATGTCAGTCATCATGTAATGATAGATAACTCGAGCGAAGATTGGAACACCAATGGACATGTCTACAGTTCAATGATGATGATCCAATGACTAACTAACTTACTTTTCAGGTTGATGTATTCTTATCTAATGAATGTCTCATTTCTTTTCCAGCTTCATGCAGACCAGAACAATTTCAGTGTGCACAGGGCAAGTGCATTTGGAGGGCGTGGGTATGTGATGGTGAACCGGATTGTCCCCTTCATGAGGATGAGATGCATTGTAATCACAGTGAGTGATTCTATTCTCCCTTCCTACATATACAGATTTTATACAAAATCATATATTATTCTGTTTTTTTTAGGTATGTTTCTTCCAAAATATATGCTTCTTTGTTGATGCTGTGAACAGCTCACTATTTTGTGGGAGTTGACCTGATGCAGTTAAGGGCATGTTCAGACACTCTGAAATGTGTCTTATCCATTGTTGTTTAGGTCTGCCCTTTTCCCTGTTACCAGCAACCATTCCTTGCATTATTAGTTTTTCCATGCTGTTATGTCTCTTTGCATGGCAAAAAATCCCAGATTTCCTGTTATAATGTTGTCTAGGAATTAACCATATTCCACATTTAATGTTTTTACAAATTTGATTCATCTTTTTTACTGTCTCTGGTATTCTCCATATTCTTCTTTGGCATCTCATGTTACAGGAAACAATTATCTTGTCAATACTTTGTTACGTGTCCATGTTTCACAACTATAGCAAACAAGTATGTTAGAAATAAAATAAAAAAGTACTCAGTGTTCTAGGAACCACGTTTATCAATAGTTAAACATAGAAAGCTGAAGCGGTTTGTGTATGTCACCTGATACAACTCCGTCTAAGAAATCTTTCAGGGTACTAACTCCTGTCCAACTCCTTGTTTTATTTGTTAAAAGAGGCCAATTTGATTTTTCACTCTTATTGCTGCTGTTTGCTG
>CM067304.1:56229179-56431679 GCA_034231615.1 Meghimatium bilineatum
AAAAGTGGGGGAAAGCATCATAGATAGGCAGGATAAGTCTATCAGAGTACACCACCACAACAAGAGATGATGTTGGAGTTCATTGCAGCTAACCTTTATTGCAGAGATGGCACTTGATGATGATCCTTTATTCGGCATGTAGCGAGTTGGCAAGAGCTCTCCTTAGTGGATGGATAAGACATGCGTAGCCAAAGTTACGAAAACAATATGCATAAATAGTAAAGATTAAATAAGTAATTCTGTTCATTAAGGTCTATAGGGTAGTACAGTGTAATATACTTGGGAATACAAACATGTATTGTGCAGTGACTATCTGCGTACATTAGAAAGGGTGTGGTCAGTATCAGTCTTGCTTCCTTTATTGTCATATAACGTCTGGTTTCAATTTACTTTTGGCTGGGTTTTGCTATGTGTCTGGTCATTGAACCAAGTAAAATGGTGATACAGTGAATATTCATTCACTGGACTAAATTATCTGGAAATCTAGAAGAACTATTGCCCTGCCACAGGAGAAATCCAATGGGAGTTTCAAAATGATCACCAACAAACAACAATAAACTTAGTCTGACCAGCCAACTAGGAAGTCAATATGCTGGCCACTAAGTTGCAACAACTTAGTATAAATACTTTTATGATAAACTGAAACAGATTGAAAACCTATAGGGTTGCATGATGATGATGATGTTCGTCCTTCACAAGCGAAGATGAGCATGGCATGAAAAACAATAAATGCAATGAAAAAATAAATAACAATAAATTGGTAATTGTCTAATTTGGTTTGTGAGTTCGTAGATGTCCGATTCATGCACAGAAAGTTCTATTGCAGTGCATGCAGGAGTGCTAAGGTTCGGGGGTAAGAGAATTTTCGGATTTGTCCTTGCACTTGCGTGATGCCTGCAGTGTTCTTTCATTTTGGTCAGTATAGGGTTGCATTGAGTGTGGTGGAATGTTGTTTCTCTAGAAAATTATTAGATGTTTTGTTTAATGTGTTTTTGTTGTTTGCTTGTGGCATGAAATATAAGTGGCTATATTATCTTCATATTATCATTATTATTATATTATATAATATTATTTCCAAACTTTATTTTTTTGGGCTATATTATTTCCAGCCAGGAAGTGTTCTGATTCAGAGTTCCAGTGTATGGAAGATGGAGCATGTATACCAGTGTCCAAGCTCTGTAACAAAATGATGGACTGTCGGGATGGTTCAGATGAAAGTCAATGTGATTATGAAGGGGGTAAGTTTGTATGTAGTTAATTTAAAGATCTATCTATGATGTTTATTGAATTAGCTGTGATATTTATTGTGCCATCTCTTATGTGTATTGAAATATCTGTGATATTTATAGTTTTATCTTGGATATTTATTGAATCAGCTGCAATGTTTGTTGTGTTATCTGTGATTTTTGTTGAATTAGCTGTGATAATTATTGTGCTATGATTTTTGTTGAATTAGTTGTGATAATTATTGTGCTATGATATTAGCTGTGATAATTATTGTGCTATGATGTTTGTTCAATTAGCTGTAATAATTATTGTGTTATGATGTTTGTTGAATTAGATGTGATAATTATTGTGCCATCTCTTTTGTTTATTGAAATATCTGTGATGTTTATAGTTTTATCTAGGATGTTTGTTGAATTAGCTGTGATAATTATTGTGCTATGATGTTTGTTGAATTAGCTGTGATAATTATTGTGCTATGATGTTTGTTGAATTAGCTGTGATAATTATTGTGTTTGTTGAATTAGCTGTGATGTTTAGACATGAACATACATCATGAATTAAGAGGTGATTACATATATGAAATATTGAATTTGGTGCATTTACCAAATTCACAAAATATATTTTGATTCAAATTGTGAGGCAAATTTGTGCCAGACTTCATTATGATTCACTTAGAATGTTTGATCCATTGTTTCAAAACAGAACATATATCATCTTCATAAAACTAATAGCCCTTCAGAGTGGCAGGGGGCCCACTGTAGAAACATCAACACATAAAACCCACCATGACTCTGTTCTCAACCTTTTGCATGAGTGTGGAAAATCTTAATACTGTCATTCCATACTTGTCTTTGCCCTTCCTCTTCTTCTCCCACCCTCAACTCTCTCCTGCAGGACAGTCACAGAAAGGGAATCACCATATACCAAAAATCACACAAGTTTGTAATGTTTCACCAATAATAGTAGATGCTCTTGTTGACCTACGAGAGCAATTGTTTTTCTGTGTAATGAATGTGTAAGACTCATCTATAACATTTGCTTTCAAAAGTCTGTATTCTTCTCTCCATATCCACTTTATGTTCCCAACTCTCCATCATATGACAATACACAGATTGCAAATCAAAAGTCTATATTTATACTATATTATTATAAATCAAAATATTACAAATCAAATCTATATTCTTACTATATTATAAATCAAAATATTACAAATCAAAAGTCTATATTCTTACTATATTATAAATCAAAATATTACACATCAAAAGTCTATATTCTTACTATATTATAATCAAAATATTACAAATCAAAAGTCTATATTCTTACTATATTATAATTAATACTGCATATCCACTATAGGTTTCCAACTCTCCATCATATGACAATACACAGATTGCAAATTATCAGGAAATAGTGATGATGTAGGAATCCCTTTAGCTGTGAGCAGGTAGCTCTTGTCAGCCCATAACCTTTATGATAATACGGTTCTTTGTTTCAAAGTTATGGTTATGTTAGGGGGTCTATGGATGCATGCTTGGTCCCTGAAGTAGAGCATTTCAGTGTAACAGGATCGTCACATTCTGCCAGGAATGTATCATATATTTCTATATCAACTATTTCATCATCTCCAGTCAGATTTGTTGACCCATCTCCAGTCAGATTTGTTGACCCATCTCGTCAGATTTGTTGACCCATCTCCAGTCAGATTTGTTGACCCATCTCCTGTCAGATTTGTTGACCCATTTCCAGTCAGATTTGTTGACCTATCTCCAGTCAGATTTGTTGACCCAACTCGTCAGATTTGTTGACCCATCTCCAGTCAGATTTGTTGACCCATCTCCTGTCAGATTTGTTGACCCATTTCCAGTCAGATTTGTTGACCCATCTCGTCAGATTTGTTGACCCATCTCCAGTCAGATTTGTTGACCCATCTCCTGTCAGATTTGTTGACCCATTTCCAGTCAGATTTGTTGACCCATCTCCGGTCATATTTGTTGACCCATCTGCAATGATGGTACATATGGTATTTCTAGCCACCTAGAAGTCTGTCACAAAAGGACAAAGAAGCAATGTCCATTGGCCTACATCTCTTTGTCATCCATGAGGATTATTTGATGATGATCTTTGTCATCCATGAGGATTATTTGATGATGATCTTTGTCATCCATGAGGATTATTTGATGATGATGTTAAATTAATCCCTTTAACTGTGAGTAGGTTGCTCTTGATAGTACATATCCTTTCTGACAAAAGCACAGGTCCTCATTGAGTGACTGAGATAATACTTGGACTCACATATGGTTTGTTGTCTCAAAGGCATGGTAGTGTTAGTGGGGTTTATGGAGGAATGTTTTATCCCAGCAGGGAGACATTCCAGTGCAGCAATATTCCAGGATCATAACCTCCTGCCAGGAGTGCAGCATACATTTCTGGGCCAACTCTCATCAATCGTCTGTCAGATTTCTTGACATATCTGCAGTGATGGCACATTTAACATTGCACACCACCTACAATTCTGCCACAAAAGAGCAACATCCACTGGCTTGTATCTCATGGGGACCATTTGATAAAAGACAAAGGTAATCAATTGAGACAAGATATGCAGTAATGATGATTTTTTTACAGTGGTGACAGGTTGCCAACCTATCCCTTAGTCTTCCCATACAACATGATTGAACATGTTTAGGTCCCGGTTGAAATGATCAATTCAGTTATTCAAGCCAGTGTTGCTGTACACAAAGGGAACAAAGAACAGTAACACTGACTTACCCTTCGTGTCATAAGAGACAACCATGGAAGGTTGGGAGTGGGGTTAGTTGCCACATCCTATAGAAAGAGATTATTACCCCAAAATATTATTTTGAATTTGGATATGTCAGATCACAATGCAAAGATATGGCAATAAAGTTGTAAGCCATGACAACACATTCTGTTTTTGGACTATATCCTGCTAGACAGTAGGAGTTTGAGAATGAATGCAGAAGAAATTCTATGTATTATGTACTTGCCTTTTACAAATTTGCTTCTTAACCTGCAGGTTTTAACTGTTCTATTTTTAATAATGCGATGGAGGCTTGTTGCAACACTTCCAAGTGTGGGCTGTTTATATCTTTCTTAGGAATTGCTGGAAGTATGTAGATATTGTTCTAAGTGTACAACTAATTGTCATCACTTTGTTTTTCACTGCCTGTATGATGGTTGGTTTACTTGCTGTTTGGTTGATTGATTGTATGATATTTCACTAATTGCAGGATGTTTGGTTAACTGATTTCATACTTTGTGGTTGATTTATCACATTATGATTGATTGATTGCATGATGGTTGATAGCTTACATTATCATTAGTTGATTGCATGATGGTTGGTTGATTCATAGTGGTTAATTGATTTAGTTGATTGATTACATAATGATTGATTGCATGATTTTTATTCAGTTTCAGGCTGGTTGAATGATGGATGATTTATTAACAGTGACTGCATGTTGGTTGATTGATTGGCATGAGGATTGGTTGATTATGTGAAGTTGATTGATTGCATAATATTTTATTAATTGTATGATTGTTAATGGATTGCAATTTTATTAATTGTATGATTGTTAATGGATTACACAATAGTTGATTTTTTACAGGATAGTTGATTGCTTGCTTAATAGTTGAGTAATTGCTTATTATTTCATTGATTACATTGAGTGCATGATATTTGACTGATTACATGTCGCTTGGATTTTTATTGATTGCATGATATTTTATTGATTGAATGATTCTTAATTACTTGCCAGATAGTTTATTATTTTTATTATAATTGATTGTTTATATGATGGTTGATTGATTACATGATGATTGACTGATTTATTGTATATATATCATTACCTGGTCATGCTGAGGTCAGAGAAAACGAGAAAGCCGACTTATTGGCAGGCAATGCGGCAATAGACAGTACATTGCTGAGAAGAGATAAAGCAGACTTAATGAAGGCAGTAATAAATTCATTTCAAGATGCAGATGATGTTAATGAGGCTGAGAACGTACACATACAGAGAATGTTAGAAATGGGAGTATCTAGAGGTGAGGGAAGGAAAAGTAAATTTTTTGGAATGTCCTGAAGATCACACAATCAGCTGGGACTCTGAGTCTACATACACTTGGATAGCTGCTGGAGCGGAGGGTGGACAACATATGGGAATGTCTCGTGCTGTGAAGCCAGTTTCTAATTAAGAATCAAGATATTTCATTCATTGCATGATTTTTATTTGATTTTATTGAATGCAATCAATGTTAATATGTAGTTGATTTATTTATTTATTGATTGCATGATGTTTGATTGATTGAATGATAGTTGATTGATTGTATATGATTTATTGAATAATTTCTGGTTAAATGAATGCAAGATGGTCAATTGATTGCATGATAGAAGTTTGATTTATTTCATGATTGTTGCTTGATTACAATATGGTCAATTATTTCATAATAGTTGATTTCTTGCATGATTGCTTGGTTTACATGATGGTTGATTGTTTTCATAATGGTTGATTGTTTGTATCATGATTGATTGCATGATAGTTGTTTTGTTGCATGATGGTTCATTGATTGTATGATATTTGTTTGATTGCCTGATATCTGAGTGATTGCATGATAGTTATTTCATTGCATCACAGTTGATTGATTGCATGATTATTGTTTAATTGAATGATTGTTGATTGATTGTATAATACTCGACTGATTGCATGATGGTTGATTAATTGTATAATACTTGTTTGATTGTGTGATACTTGTTTGATTACATGATATTTGATAAATTATGTGATGATTGATGCATGATAATTTATTGTTTGCATGATATTATATAGCTTACATGATGATTGATTGCATATTTTTATAGCATATTTGGTAGATTATATGATGATTGATTGCATATTTGTATAGCATATTTGGTAGATTATATGATGATTGATTGCATGATATTTGATGGATTACATGATATTCATTATATGATAGTTGATGGAGTGCATGATATTTGATAGATTATGTGATGATTGATTGCATGATAGTTGATTTAATCTGGTAAGATAATCAAATAACAAGTTGAAGATAAATAGCTCTATGATTTGAAATAAAATAAAACATTGTTTTAATTGTATTCACTCGTAGAATTGTATTTGAACTTATTTCTTTTTGTTAATTTATATTGTACACAGTTTTACTGCTGTCCTCTGTATATTTCATTTTAATAGTATAAATTGTCAGTAAATATAGAAATATAAAAAGGTAGCAGTTTTATGTTGAACAATACACAGAATTAACATTTCGACCAAAAGGTCTTAACCAAGATAGGGACGAACAAACACAGAATGATATCATAGAATCAAACAGAGACTACATTCAGGTAATATAGTAGAACAGACAGATCTGGAAAACAAAAAAAGGACAATGGGTGGCAAGAACAACAGAAATATGACGAGAGTACAATGAAAGTAAAATATACACTTTCACCTTATCTTGATAAAGACCTTTTGGTTGATAAATTCACTCCTGTGTGTTGTTCAAAGTTAATCACTTTTTAACCCTTTTTATGTATTTGTTAAAATATTTACTTACCATACAGTGCTCAGTTTTACTGCAGTCTCCAGCTCACTTAATAGTAGAAATGAGTGGCAAGATTCCTAATTACTACTAAACTCTGTGTCTTTCATAAAATTTCCTTTATTGAATAGTTTTTCATTCTATTATATATAATAATACTTACGCAAAACACAAGGTCTATCAGCTTTACAATCAATGCACAGATTATCTGACTATTGAGTATGGGTATGAACAAATACAAATAACAGTATACAAGATAGTGTCAATGTTTCAACCTTAAGGTCTTTTTCAAGAAAATATAACAATTGGTAGAAACACAACAATAAAGGCATTACCACAAGTGCATTAAAGGCAGACATCTAACAACAAAGACATCCAAGATAACAATGATGTATATATACACAAGTATTGTCGTAGAGTCACTGAATTTCATTGGTGCTGATCATCATGGTGCCTGTGACATTCAGGACACTGCAATAAAATCTTGCACCACTGATCATAAAGCTAGGTATGCCCTTGAAAATCGCTATATTTTGCAGTTTGGTATCCTTTAGCCATTTGGTCTTAATACAGATCATTTATTTATTTAGATATGGATGGTTGAGCCTTTGTTGTGTTGACATTAATGTTTTTTTATGGCATTGTTTATGTAAGTACTATTGTATAAAGTTTGATAGCAGTATCATGTATTATTGATCTTCTATTATGTATCAATAATTTCGGACGCTCTTGTAAACATTTTTGTGCATTTATTTCTCACAGGCAGCCAGTGCATCAGCATCAACCAGTCTCATAGTATAAGCAGCAAGAATGAGTGTAAGCTTGTGTGGCCATCAACTTCTTGGAATTATGTTATTTTGTTTTGTCCTGTCTTTTTTGTTCTGTTCTCAGTTTTGTTTTGACTTTCTCTATTGTGGTTATGTAGTGGTTAAGCCATTCTCTTGTGTTATAGATCTCCTGGGATTGTAATGTCCTGTTTACACAGGACTATCAAAATAAACATGATAAAATCAATTAGAAAGCCAACACCAACATGAGGTGACTACAAAATTATGAACAGACCAGAATAAGTCATTCTACACCTTAGAACTAGACACACCTGACTCTGCAACCGCATGTATACAAAGTTCAAAATTAATAACACAGCCATGTGGACATGCACGTCAGACAGTAATGGCACATACTTCAGGTCTGTCAAATGTCCCAAAAATAAAATGCTGAGACAAACACACTGGCTCAAAGGAACAACACTAAAAGAAAAACTCTACAGAATTCTGTACAAGTTAAGAAAAACAGTTAGATTTATAGAATAGACAAAACTTTAGATATAAACTTGTTCTTAGCGAATATAAACATTCGTCCTAGTCAGATTTTAATTATGTGATCTTTGGGTCTTTCCAGAGAGTATACACTATATCACTCTCACCACAACCATAAGAGATAAGTTATGTAACTGTATATTTTGCAATCAAACACAGGTGCGTACCAGTGTAAAGAAAAACAGTTCAAATGCAATGATATTAGCATGTCCTGCATATCCTTTGTTCAAGTTTGTGATCAACAGAAGGACTGCAGTAATGGACGAGATGAACAAGCATGTGATGGTCAGTTTCTATAGTTTGCGATTTGTTTTAGAATAGCAATGCATCTTGAATACAAGAGAAACTTCTTGAAGAAAAGATTTCTTCTTATATGTCCATGTCATCTGACGATTATCTATCCACAGCCTTCTGTTTCATGTACTTTCAATTATCATATCTATCCACAGCCTTCTGTTTCATGTACTTTAAGTTATCATATCTATCCACAGCCTTCTGTCTCATGTACTTTCAATTATCATATCTAACCACAGCCTTCTGTCACATGTACTTTCAATTATCATATCTAACCACAGCCTTCTGTCACATGTACTTTCAATTATCATATCTATCCACAGCCTTCTGTTTCATGTACTTTCAATTATCATATCTATCCACAGCCTTCTGTTTCATGTACTTTCAATTATCATATCTATCCAGAGCATTCTGTCTCATGTACTTTCAATTATCATATCTATCCACAGCCTTCTGTTTCATGTACTTTCAATTATCATATCTATCCACAGCCTTCTGTTTCATGTACTTTCAATTATCATCTATCCACAGCCTTCTGTTTCATGTACTTTCAATTATCATATCTATCCACAGCCTTCTGTTTCATGTACTTTCAATTATCATATATATCCACAGCCTTCTGTCTCATGTACTTTCTTCTTCTTCTACATTCGTTCTCAAACTCCTGCAGATTAGCAGGATGTAGTCTGGAGAACGGAATGCGTTGTGTCATGGTTTACAACATTGCTGCGATATCTGCGCCTTTCGGCCTGACACATCCGACTGCAGCATGGCTTTGGGTCACTGACCCTATATGGGATGGGACAGCCAACTCCATCCCATAACCTTCTTAGTCTCCTTTTATGACATGCGTGGAAGGTAAACAGTGTTGCTACTCTTTGTCCCCTTTCGGGCCCAGGCAACACATGTGCATCATGTACTTTCAATTATCATATCTATCCACAGCATTCTGTCTCATGTACTTTCAATTATCATAATTATCCACAGCCTTCTGTCTCATGTACTTTCAATTATCATATCTATCCACAGCCTTCTGTCTCATGTACTTTCAGTTATCATATCTATCCACAGCCTTCTGTCTCATGTACTTTCAATTATCATATCTATCCACAGCCTTCTGTCTCATGTACTTTCAATTATCATATCTATCCACAGCCTTCTGTTTCATGTACTTTCAATTATTTTCAATACTAATCCCATGCCACAAAGATGAATTCATCTCTACTGATATGGATTATTTTTGTCTTTTTGAGTTGAGGAAATGATTTTGTGCCTCGCTGTGATGTTGACCGACATGTCGTCTAAACCGGTGAGGCTCCTTGATATTAGGGTGCTGTCATCTGCATAATTTCTGGAATCTCATATTCTCTGATATTTTTGGGTTGTAATTGTTCATAATGTGATTTTTATATATCCTATATATCATTGTATATTTTATATATTGTTTGGACATTTAAAAAAAATAAAATTTTATTATAATTTTTTAAATTATTATGTTATTAGTTGTAAATGTTTGTAACATATTTATTTGTTCACTTTAGTTACTCATTATGTTATATTCATCTTGTGATAATCTTTCTGACTGTCAGATTGATTTGGTCATATAAAGAGACATAACATCATTGAAAAGATAGTAATATAGAAAAGATATGTTGCTGGTAAAAGTGGAAAGAGCTGCAAAAGATGACAATGAACGAGAGACATTTCACAACCACATTTTATAAAGAATATGTTATAAGAATATATAAAACTTATTTATAATTGAATATCTTGTTTAACATCCACATATTCTTGCTATGTTCCTGTGTTATATTTCAGGTTGTAGTGCGCTCAGTTCACTTGAAAGCATACCTCACAATGTATCTAGCACAAGCATTACTTGGAAGATCAATTTTGAATGCACAAATTTGTCTTATGCGTAAGTATTATAATAATAAAATCCATAACTATCAGTGTTCTTTGGTGCCACATTGGACAAGACAGCAGCATAATAAAGCCCTGCAAACACTTCTGTCCTCAATGATTCAAATAAGTGTAGAAAAATCACACTTGGACAATTCCTTGAAGTTGTTAGTCCAAAATTTTTTATATTCACCTGCTCTACTTCCATAATCAACTGTTTCAAAACATTGAAGTATTTTCTTGACTGCTATGTAAAAAAATGTCTTTTTTCCTATTTTTTGTTCATTTACATTTATTACTTCTTATAATTTGCATTTATTATTTATTTCTGACTCTGGCCACAGATACCACAAATCCTTCTTCAGAATAGTCTTTGCACTGTAACCCCAAATAAAATCACTTATTATATCTAATGTGACTAATCATTGGCTGGTTTGCAAAAATTTTGTGTCAAGAGCTATTGAAAAGTAAGGTCATCTGAGATGAGTGATGATGTCTGGGATCAGGGCAATTCTGGAGAAATTCTTGGTCACCATTATGATGAGAACCACCATAACCATGACTACAGCCATAATCATAACATGATTACTACCTTCGCAGTGGCAACTTACCACAACTGCGACTACTATCAAAAGTAGTCCGACTGTTACCTACTACAAGTTTTCAAGGTAGCTATTGGCTGCAGAGTCACTTTTCATTGATTGGTACTTAGGAAAAGTTCATCTGAAGAGCAAAAAATGTAATTGTTATTCTCTCAAATGTGTTTAGGTAGATGACATCAGTGATAATAAGAGACATATCTGAGTTGATTTGAGCAATTATGGTTGCACTACAAAGTGTTGAAAAGTAAGCTAAACAAGAGTTTTCAGAGAATGATGGAAGTGAGAGGGAAGAATGTTCTTCCTCTCTAGAAAGATTTAAAGAATGCACAACCAAAAACTGACTGGTTTATACACCCTTAGCTTCGACGGATCGAAGAGATGAGGATTTATGGGAATGTCAGTGCTGCGATACTGGTTCTTAATTGAGATATCATTGTATTAAAATGATTGGAAGAACATTGTCATTGGAAATCATTGGAACAGAAATGCACTATATTTTTTACTTAGTGGTGTGGACATTCGTTTAACACATGTGAAATCTAACTATAAATTCTAGTAATTTTGTAACCACCGATAAATGAATATGTCCTTAAAACTGACATTAGTCTTGAACCCATCACTTATCTTCACCATGGTGTAGTGTTAGTGTTTTCGTGTAGTGACATCATGTATAGAAACCAATTTGGTACAATAACAATTCTTCTTCTTTCATTTACCTGGAACATGCTTATTTCTGAAGTTTTGTTTCTTCTATAAATTTGATTGTGTTTTGTAACACATACAGAAATGATGATAGAATGACAATGCCTTTTTATGCTCTGCCAATGGACTGTGCCTAAGCATGAATTAATTAAAATTCTGAAATATTTT
This sequence comes from Meghimatium bilineatum, assembly GCA_034231615.1. NCBI lineage: Eukaryota > Metazoa > Mollusca > Gastropoda > Stylommatophora > Philomycidae > Meghimatium > Meghimatium bilineatum. The sequence continues at coordinate 56,240,968 of CM067304.1, forward strand.
TGGTTAACTGTGCCCATTATGCTCTGACCTCTAAGCTTCATTGTTTGTATTTTATTGTCTTGTCAGACATTTAATTGTAATATTTTGTTCTATTTGCAGAGAAGTCATACCAGGTTTTGATATATCTAATCTAACATGGCAAAACTTACCTGTCAAGTCAAACGACAGATCTTTGACAGTGAATAAGCTGAAACCTCATACTGTTTACCACTTTGCATTCTTAAAGGTGTCTGGGGCTAGCACATGCGTCCTGAAACATTACAGCATGTCCACTACTGATGGAGGTCTGTGCTAGTTAATGTTTGTAGTTTTATTTGTTTGTTGTTGATGATAATGGTGATGATCATGATGATATTGAAAGATGTTTTCTTTTCTGTTCTCTATACCAGATGGTGAAGTTTTACTTTCAGCTCCAGAATGATGTTTCTTTGGCATAATTTTTGAAGTTGGGGGGAGGGAGGAAGTGGGTGTTTCTTTAGAGTGAACATTCTTTCATGCCCATAAGACTTCTACTCTCATCTATCTGTTAACTAAACCCTTTGTTGCCTTTCAGCGTCAGGGGTAGAAGAGTTTTCTGGAGATGGCTCTCTTCTGTGCTGAGGATATTGTGGAATTTGTCCCCTCCTTTATTTCGGTGGTCCATAGTCAGCCTCTAGGTCTGCTTTCATTGTAACTGTGTAGCATAGCTTGCTGTGGTATGCTGTCTAATAGTAGTCTGCTGATGAGTTCAAACCATTTGATCTGTTGTCTCTTAATATATTCCAAGATTGGGGTGGTGCCGATTCATTGTCTAATGTCCTTATTCCTCACTCTCACTCTCTTAGCGATATTCCTAAGAGAATGCAATATTTATAAGCCTCCTACACTCATCAGAATGTGATATTGAGAAGCCACCTATTCACATTAGAATGCAATATTGAGAAGACTCCTATTCACATCAGAATGTGATAATGAGAAGACTCCTATTCACATCAGAATGTGATAATGAGAAGCCACCTATTCACATCAGAATGCAATATTGAGAAGACTCCTATTCACATCAGAATGTGATAATGAGAAGCCACCTATTCACATCAGAATGCAATATTGAGAAGACTCCTATTCACATCAGAATGCAATATTGAGAAACAACCTATTCACATAAGAATGTAAAATTGAGAAGCCACCTATTCACATCAGAATGCGATATTGAGAAGCCACATATTCACATCAGAATGCAAAATTGAGAAGACTCCTATTCACATCAGAATGCAATATTGAGAAACAACCTATTCACATCAGAATGTGATAATGAGAAGCCACCTATTCACATCAGAATGCAAAATTGAGAAGACTCCTATTCACATCAGAATGCGATATTGAGAAGCCACCTATTCACATCAGAATGTAAAATTGAGAAGCCACCTATTCACATCAGAATGCGATATTGAGAAGCCACCTATTCACATCAGAATGTAAAATTGAGAAGCCACCTATTCACATCAGAATACAATATTGAGAAGACTCCTACTCATCAGAATGCAATATTGAGCAGACTTCTATTCACATCAGAATGAAATATTGAGATGACTCCTATTCACATCAGAATGCAATATTGAGAAGCCTACTACCAACTAGAAAGAGGTCTACTCGTGTATGTGGAAGACATGTTCCATTTGGTTGTATGAATGTTTGCCACTTTTGACCACATAGTCCATAGTACTGCGTGGCTTTAATACAGCCAGAAGTTTGATGTTTGCTTGAAAAAATAAGATATAGTGAACAAATTACCATATAACAAATAGAACAGATTGCTTTCACATCTCAAATAGTAGTACTTATGTAGAACACAGGTAATTAAGTCTTACTGGATGAAGACTAACTTTACAAACTATCAATGGCCATGTTCAATTCTCAAATGTTTCGATACCTTTGCAGTTCCTTCAGCCCCAACAAATGTCAAAGGAACAGTTCATATTGAGAACTACCCTAAGACGTATACTGTGGATTTGTCGTGGATAAAACCAGCCAGTCCAAATGGGGATATCGTATTTTATACGGTGAGAAGTAACATTTGTATAGTTATTTAATAGTATACAGGTGTGAACAATGCAATACTATTGACTCACGACATTCATTCAGAACAATCATACAAGACATTCATGACTCATTTTATTGTAGCATTCCACTTACCTCATTTGAGTTTTGTCTATTAATAGTATGTAAAATTCAAACGAACATCGATATTGCCTATAACTAAACATTATTGCACCTTTTTTTCTTCAAATACAGTGAGGTTTGGCTGTAAGACCATCTTGTTGTATTTATCGAATTGTGTGTTTATTTCTAATTCGTTGTTATTTCTTGATAAAAGTCCCTAATGGACATTTGTTTTTTTATTATTTCTCATTGGACATTTCTTTACATTTGATATTATTGCTATTAGTTATATTAGTAATCATTGACAATAATACTTTATCATTGGTGTTATCAATTAATAACCAATAGTGAATGGCTAAATAGAATGCAAAGTGCTAGCAGCAACTATTTCATGTGTCTAGGTTTCAGTTTGCTTTATCCCTCAGATATACTACCAGATGACTGATGCTACTGGCAAGGCATTGTCTAGTATTTTCACGCACAAGAGGTATGTTAGTAGATTGGAAAGTGCAGCTGTGCAGGCCTTTAAAGATAAAATCACAGAAAACATTCAGCCAGACAAGACATATGCATTTTGGGTATGTGTTGTACATGTGTGTTGTATGATTGTTTCTTCTTCTTCAACGTTCATTCTCAAAATCCAGCTGGATATCTCTTGTAGCAGGACAATGAGCCTACTAGATTTTCTGCAGGATGTAGTCCAGAGAATGGAAATGCTTTGTGTCACCATTCTATTTTTACCTATGATCTGACACTTCCAACTTCAGAAGAGTATGATTGTGTTTGCTGTGAATGTTACAGATGATCAAATATTTGTATATACAGATCAGGGATGAACAATATATGGTCCATGGCCCAAATACACTGTGCAAGTTATTTGTACTGGTCTGCCAGGCTGATAAAATAAATTACTATGTGCACCGGTCCCTGTGCTCACAAATTATAAAATCACAAGCTATGCAGCCAAGATTTAAACCTCATTGTTGAACAGTGAGAAAGTGGTAATGATTATATCAAATCTGTAATATTGAACACAGGCTCAAAATGAAAAGAGACTTTGAAAAAAAAATGTGTTTGTAGGCACCTTTTAATGGTTGACATGGGAACAACAGAAGCTATGACTATGATCAGACCAAATCTTTTAACTAAAGTTCTAAAAAATATGTTTTTCAGCTTGCAATGACAAAGATTTCAACTCCTTGTGAAACTTCAATACTTTAAAAAAAAATGTTGAATTCTTCCCACTGGCTGGTATGGTCTCATTTTGTTTGAACATCACTGAATTTCCCCCCCCCCCCCCCACCAACAAACACAGGTTGCCCACTACTGGTTTAGATTGTAGTGACAGCTCATGGAAATAGTGTTGAGAGCTTCTGTTGATCTTTACTGATGGTGGTAGTGGTTTTGCTTAACTGTTGAAGGGATTTGATGGTTCATTTTTAGTGATTTGATGGTTCATTTTTAGTGATTTCATTTTGGGTGTTATGCCCCAGGTTACAGTGCATGAACTTGCCCAGCTATACTCGAAAACATAAGACATAATTATATCCACAGATGGCTCAGTTAACAGAAATACAAATAATATCAATTGGAGTTTTGTTGCCTACAGAAACAATGTGAAGTTGGTTGAGAAATCTTCAGCATATCCCACTGTCACATCGAGCATGAGGATGGAGATAGAGGGAGTTACAGCAGTACTAAATTGGTTGATAACTGATGCATCAACACACTTGGTAATACTCACAGACTCTCAAAGCATGCTGCGCAAGATAGAAAAGTACATGCTGAGCAAAGAATGGTGGGACTTATTGAACAACTCAATTGTCCAGAGCATTACATGGATATACTGCCCTGGTCATGCTGGGGTCAGAGGAAACGACAGAGCCAACTTGTTGGCAGGCAATGCGGGGATAGACGGTACAATGCTGAGCAGAGAAAAAGATTATATGATCTAGGCAGTAATAAATTCATTTCAAGATGAAGATGATGTCAATGAGGCTGAGAACGTACACTTACAGAGAATGTTAGAAATGGGAGTATCTAGAGGGAAGCGAAGGAAAACTAATTTTTTAGAAGACCCCAAAGATCACACAATCAGCTGTGACTCTGAGTCTACATACACTTGGGTGGCTGCTGGAACAGAGGGCAGAGCACTTATGGGAATGCTCCATATTCTGTGAAGCTAGTTTCTAATCAAGAATCAAGGGATGTCATTGTAATCCCTTGATGGTGGGAATGGTCTCTTGATATTGATAGTGAACTCTTGCTAGAGCTGTTGATCTCTTGGTGGTTTTCTAATAGTCAAGTGGTCTTTTGATTGTGGTAGTGACATATTTTTACAATGGCAGTGATTTTTATTTTCTAAAATCTGTATTTATTTTTAAAGGTATCTGCAACAACCAATGAAGCTGAGGGAGAACCATCGCAGAAGATCATTATCCCTGTCATCTCTGCAATTGATCTCAACATCACTGTCACCAATATTACAGATACAAGCTTGAATTTGACATGGACTAAGGCTGAAAATGCCATAGGTTATAGGATTAATGTTCACTTTCCAGAAGTTATTGAATTCCCTGCATCAGCAATCAGTGATCTGGTTCTGCATGTTAACAGCTCTCAGACAAGCATTGTTGGTAAGTTAGTCAAATCAAATTGAATGAACAGAGCAGGAAAATGGTGTACCATATGGTTAATAATTATAATAAAATTATTTAAAAAAGGTATTAAATAATTAACCAAAATTATAATATACATAGGGCTCTATATTTAAAAAAAACAACCTTTTAATATTTTTTTTAAAGATAATTATTTATCAAACTTAAAATTTCTTATCTATACCATTCTTTGTCTTCTGCATTATTAGCAGGATCTAGTCTGAAGAATGGAATGCTTTGTGCTTTGGTTTACAGTTTGACAATGATATATGCAGCAGAGATGGGGCTTAGTTCAGCCCACAGAGGCTGAAAACTAAGAATAGCCAGACCCTCATAAAATCGTGCAAAACCACAGTCTGTCCTAGCAAATACAAGTGCTCAAGGTGGGGTTAACCAGCCAATGTGCACCAGAGCAGTCAGGATGCCACGCAATGGGAATATGGTTTTTTTTGCCTAATATATGATTAATATGTTACACTTTTACAATTTCATTAAGTTTACTCCATGTACTCTTGTTTTCAGTTGATGGTTTATGTCCTGGTACCAAAGTGTTTGTTGGGGTTCAGGTTATGTATGCAGACAACACTCATGGTCCAGAAATGTGGCCATATAACACAATACTGGAAGGAGGACAGATCCACATGAAAGGTAACGAGATAAGCGCTCATAACCTTAACATACCAGGTTGTCTACAAAATCACTGTACACTCATTTACATTGGTGGTGACATTACATTCTAGGAATTATGAGTATTCAATGCATATCTGTGTGATATCAGTAACTATATAAACCCTTATAATATCTTTATTATATGCTTTTAGATATCAATATGTTCAAAGATAGTTGTGGCCAATTTAAAACTGATAGAATTTCCAACAGCCTCGTCTCAGACGATTGATACAACATACATACATACAGTCCTTTTTTCCCCTGGGTATACACAGGTATACAGCGCATACCCACCTTTTGTTATTTGTTTCTTACTTTGTTTCTCATTTACCTCAACCTAAGGAAAATTTCATGCATGAACAAAACAAAAATTCTACCGCCGTGAAATACTTAATTGTCCATAGCATTTATTTTTGGTTGATCAGGCTACTAAACGGTCGACACTGACCTGCCTCCCGGATGGTAGATTAATCAATAAAGCTAGTGTCAGGAAACAACCTGAAACTGAAAATGAATATCTGTATGAATTTATAGTCAATCTGCCCACTTTTCCCAGATACTAACTTTGAATACAAAATTCCCATTTCAAAATATCTGATTTCACCATTTACAAAACCTGATAAATTTTACCTTGTCTTTCATCATTTATTCAGTTGTATTGCTTAATCGGGATTCATCCTTCGAATGGTGCATTTAACTTTTCCTGTGATTTTCATTGGGCGCTTTTTTTTCTTAGTCCTATAAAATCACCATAAAAGTCAAATGAATCATGTTAGTAGGATGAATCTCAATGTACCCCACAAGTTTTGTAATCTCCATGGTGATGAACAAAGGAATATCCGTGAAAACAAGCACAACATAACATCTCTGGCTGACTGGGGCAGTAAAGTGATTTTCACACATTTTCAGAGAAAATCAGTAGTTTAGTTTTTGGAATTTTGTTCAACCTCTTAGGTATACCCAACTTTTTTCCTAGAAAAATAAACACTGCATACATATATATGCATATACAATATATACATATACTGTCCAGTAAAACTCTCAATATTGTATTTTTCCCATACAGGGTTGCAGGGAGGTTTTGAGTGACTTTTGTGATAAAGGCCACATGTCGTTGCTGTTTAATGTTCAGTGTGGGTTTTTTAATTTAGATTCAACAGAAATAAAACCCCAGTCCTTATTGGAGATTGAACCCTGAACCTTATTGGTGTGGGATCAAAAGCTCTAACCTCTCTACCATTTGCCACACCTGCATGGCTTTTTTGTGTGCTTCATATATGTTTGTTTTCATTGATCTTTTTATTTCTGTGACCCATCTTTTGCATGGTCTGCCCCGGGCCTTGTATCCATCATGTCTGTATAGCAATGCTTTTTGAGGGGTACTTTCTGATGGTAGTCTGGAAGCATGTGAGAACCACTTAATCTGTTGTTTTCTAATATAATCCAGGATTGGCATTGTGTTTATTAGTCTTCTGATGTTTTCATTTCTGATTCTATCTCTTATTGTTACTTTTAAAACTATACTTAGACAAATCATTTCTGTTGTAACAAGTTTTCTTTTGTCTTTTGTTGTTAGTGTCCACATTTGACATTGGTAGCATAGTGATGGTATGATGATCGTTTTATGTAGTACAGTTTTTGTATTCATTTCCACATATTTGTTTTGAAAATAGGGGATGTCTGCCCCAACATAGGGTATGCTATGTTGCATCTATGTTATATATATATATATATATATATATATATATATATATATATATATATATATATATATTTGTATAAATATATTTACATCTACTGAAGATATAGAGCCATAGCATAAATTATCACTGGCCTAGAAGACCAACTGATATTTGGTTTTGCATGCCATCATCATAATCAGCTGACAGGTTTGCACTCTCCACTGTGCAACTGAGGCTCTGATTTACATAAGTGATTTCACGGAAATTTACTATTCTAGAAAGTCAACAGGTGTGTGAATTTTGATTGAACCCCAGGATATGTAAATATGAATGCAAATATTCTTTTTTGTTCAACACTGTTAGAATATCATGATTTTGGATCATACATAGGTGCCAACTAGTATGAATTTTCTGAATTGATTTTGTATTTTTGGGCCCAAACCCCCTCTTATTATCTTTAGGAATGCAGCCAGTAGTAAACTTTACCAAAATTGACCTGGTGGAACCAACACGCATTTTGTTGAAGTACAACTTAACTGAAGGAAAATCTGTCAAGGTTTGTGCATTTATCATTTTTTAGTGGGAACTGATAATTTCTGTAATATGACAAACATATATGCAAGTTTATATAGTAGATGTAAGACAGAAGATGAATTCATATTTTGTTGGGTTTATTATTAAAAGAAGTAAATCATAATAATAAAACCTGTGACTGACCTAACACATTGACAGGGGATACACAAAGTGCTCAATAAGAAATTTAAATGGAGAGGAAGGCACACCACACGCAAAAGAGGTTAGCGAAAACAACAAAAATAGCAACTATCAACATCTGTGGCCACATCAACATTATAATATATTCAGAAATAACAGGTTAAATGGTTCTGCCACTTTACCAGACAGAAAAAGCAAAGTATTATCCAAGAAATCCTTAACAAACGATACGAAAGCAGTAGACCTATTAATATATTGGATGCCCTTGTAAAAGGTGGATAGATAGTGTATTAGAGACACTCAGAAATATAACAGCAGAAGAGGCAAATAGAAGGGCAAAAGACTGTACACTCACTCTCCTCTCAACACTGAAAGGTACATGAGGACAGAAAGAAGAAAATAATAAGATAATAATAAAACCAGCAGCAAGTTATATAAAGTACATAAGGTGCCACATTGGAAACATCAGCACAAAAGTTCTCCAAATATTCCTCTCTTTGTCTTATGGACAAGTGTGAAAAAAATTCAAACAATGACCAATGGTTGATGTTATCAAGCCTGAATTATTTTGTACACATCTTCTCATTTTACCCTTCCTCATGCAAAGGAATGACATAATTCCTTAGGAATGATGTCTTTACATGTCCAAATGATGCAAGCTTAAGCTATTAAGTGGTTCCCTACACTTGAAAATTTATTGATATTGTCTCAAACAAATACATATGTTTTATATTCTCTGAAGCAAATTTGTATCACACACCTTTAGCACTTGTATCCACACACCTACAATGTTCTTTCAGTTTCTGCAAATAGTATCCAACTTTCACATCCCTACACAAAAATCGATAGTACCAGTGATAGTATAGTATTGGTTGATCTTGACTAAGGTAGTGATTTTATTATTCCATACTACATGCAACCTACAGAGGGTTATCAGATCATGATGTGATAACTACTTGAATTTGATGACATTTGAGAGAAAGATAAATTTACCTGGAAGAAAATCCAACAATAAAACTTATATGTTATAATTCTCTACTCTTCAACATTTCCTGAAGGAGACTGAGGACATACGAGTCATGCAGTGATGGTGTTCATAATTGTCATAACTCAACTCGGAACCCATTCATAACTCCAGCTCCTACACAAGCAAAACCAGCTTGTGCAAAGCTACAGATTATGTTATTAGAAGACTGTATACTGCATTCTTGGTTACCTACCATCACATGTGATCTCAATGCAGAAAAATAATAACTTGTGATGTCATAAGGAAGCCAAACAATGTCTTAAAAGATGCAAAGAATCATGTGTTGTATTTTCAATATTTTATTAACCTTCACCGAGCCTATATCAAGTCCAGCCGCCGAAAAATAAAATGGCGGCTAACGCCGTTGGCGACATACCCCATCCAATGAGATATCGTTATAATAGATGCCCCACAGCCTGAGTGGTTACTCAGGAACATGCGCTATTGAAGCCGGTTCATTCCTACGTCCAACATGATCGTTGTAACAATGGCTAGCCAGAAGATACAAATTTTATAGCAATTAATCTGACCACATCGGCACACCGGATTTTATAGACCTTTCTTTCATCGTATTTTGAATAAAATAACATTGAATCGTGGCTTGAATCATGAATTATTGAGTTATTTAGTTTCACAGCAGTGAATATACAGAATGCCGCGTTGGTTTGGAGACTTGTAGACGTTTGATATCGAATATGTGGAAGTAGCACAAAAAATGGCTCTAGACCTAATCTCAAAGAACGATTTTACCGCAAATCTACATGTTTTATACAGTTCTCCCGGCTATATTTTGATAATTTTGCAGTGAAAGAACATAAATACAACAGATTTGTGTGATTTAGTTTACAGTGTTGCCAAGGAATTCGATAACTAAGGTAAGTTATTTTTTTATGAATTTTTGTCCTCTTTATTTGTTATAAAATATATGTTTTTTGTGAAAAACGTCTTTACCACTTTCTCATACATCTGGTATCACACACACACGTACATAAATTACACCAATATATGCATAATTCAATTCTTTATTTATATGTGCAAATATTATTTAAATATCTCTAACAACCAAAAAATTATCACATTTTCTAACAGTCACCATCAATAACGCAAATTTTCAAAAATGAATCCGGTGGCAGGGAGACGTTTCATATTTTTTAATCTGGCTTGCTAAAGGTTAAGGAAGCCAAACAATATAAAAAACAAGAGAGTCATATTATTGTAGTCTCGATCATTTTTTTTAAAGGAACTCGAACAATTTCAATAGCAAAAACATTATTGTGTTATTGTAGTCACAATAATTTTTTTTTAAAAAGAAGTCAAACAATGCTATAAAATACAAACAGTCATTGTGTTATTGTGGTCTTAATCATTTTTTTTTACAGAATTCAAACAATATCTTAAAAAGTCACAATAATCTTGTGTGTTATTATATTCTCAATGTGTTCCCCCCAGCAATATTACATTTACTTCACCTTTGATGAGAATACTACCCCAGTCACCCATTCTACTACTCAAATGTCACATGAGATGTATGGCCTCTATGCATGTCAGAAATACATTACCTGGATCAGACCAGCATTTCCTACATGTCCGTATACAGAGTTAAAGGAATTTTATACAGGAGAAGGTAGGAAAATAATTTTTAAGACTTTTTAAAATCTTTTTTGCTTAGGTATGAGTGCAGGTCATAATCATCATTGCACACTGGACAAGTTTATTAGGTGTTTTCTTGCCAGTTTTGTTTACAGGCATGACAATAGAATAATATGGATGTTCTAATAGAACATTGACCACACAATCAGTGGGCTATGGGAACTATCAGCATGCATAAAACATATCCCATTCTTATATGTTCCAACCCCTGGTCCACATGAGAGCAATTCAAAACACTTTGCACCCAACTTTTATTAGTAAATAATATAGTAAATAATATGCTGGCATGATTCCCTGTCAAAAATGATCTTGCAGGATACAGTTGAAGATGGAAGAAACAGAGAGAAAAAAAATAATTTGCAGACAATATCAAAGACTGGACAGGCACAGATTTTTCCACACTTATCCATATGACTGAAAATAGAAATTGCTGTAGGACTCTGTGTGCTGTCACATCCAATGTAGTGTATAATCCTGGCAGGATATGGATTTATGGATTGAGATATATTTTCCTTACTATTGACAGTATCATTCTTTTTCTTCTGCATTCACTTTCAAATAATCAACATGAATTTTCATGTAATTTGAGACGGAAAGAGTGAAATACATTGTGCGGCTAATTTTACTGCAGAGCTGTGTTACTTGTTACTTTCAGCCTAACACATATGATTCTGACGCTTTTATTTCAGGTTTGGCTATCAGCCTATGACAGCCTTTTTTTCTCTCGCCAAGCATGTATCTGTTCTTACCCATGACGGTTTATCACCCATTGCCCATGAACTTTACACGCCGGAACATGTTCTTGGAGGGCAGTTTTAGAGGAAACGGAAAACAGGGACGTGGGTAAACTGCATCTACGTTGTATGAGGTGTTCCACTGTCAGCGAACATGTTTTGTGTAATTAGGCACTGAATCTGTTCTCAATTGTCAGCATGAACCTATGGGAAATACTTGACAGTATAGTTGAACTAGTGTTGGTTTACCCTCTTAGTTGAAGTTTCATTCACTGGCATCGTGAACACCTCATCTAAGCCTGACTATTGTGTCCACACATGATGCTGCCCCCCTACATTTTGCTACCTTTACTTGTACTCAATAGATGAACCTTACTTTTCTGAAAACTTGCTCATCATTCTCGCACTTCCATGAGCTTTCGGACTTGACAGGGAGACAGTCCAGATCTGCGAGTATATAACTCTGGGCTGCAATAGAGTTTTGTCTGTGGGTGCTAAGATGTTCTATTCAGAGATATTGTTTGTCTGTGCAATCAAATTTTATTCCATCTCAGTCTGCGCTGCCCGGACATGATCCATAAAGCGTTGGCCAGATTTCTTCACATGAACTTTGAGCAAGCTGTTTTTAGATTGCATCATGAGGATATGCTTTTAGGATATTGGTTATTTGCTAACAATGAAATTGCATGAAAACTTGGCAAATCCCTTTTAGACCCCATTGAGAATATTAAAGCTATATATATCAACCAGCTTTTTTATGTGCCTCAAACTCCTACATTAATCAGGTTTCTACCTGCATCCTCAGAATATTTTGTCAGTCCAGACAATAATTTAATTTCAGATAGCAAAGCTGCCCCCAAAAGCGTGAAAGTTAATGTGTACCGTACTGACTACCACTACAGTTTGAACCTGACCTGGAAACCCTCTTGCTCTGATCATTCAGAAATACCTGAAGTAAGTGCTATATTGTGATGAAATAAGGATTCATTGTTAAAGTTGGTACTATTCATTGTGAACTGTTTGATCATTTTCTCATACAGTTGAGTTCTAGTTGGTGTTATTCATTGTGATTGTTGGGGTGCATGAGAGATACGTCGGCTCGGGCTATGCGATACCTACTTGATTGCCCAACTGCTGAGCAAAGAATACAAATGTGCAGGGCGCAGGACTACCTAAAAATCACCGCTGATAAAGAGCACCCTCTACACCCAGAAATTATCAAAGTGAAAGGAAGTCGACTAAAGAGAGGAAAGTTGTGGATGGGGCGCGCAGAGGACGTTATACAGAGTGTCTGCAGATTGGAGGATGTACTATCTGGTGCCGAATGGAGTCTGGCACCCTCGGATTACCCAACAGCCTTCGAAGGAGTAATAATACTCAATAGAGTGCAGGGAATGGTGTCCAACGGTGGTCGAGTCGGAGGTGCTCACTCTGATCAATGAGAATTCCAGGGAAGGTAATATAGTTATATATACAGATGGGTCGGTTGAGAGACACATCAGGAGTTCCTGGGCTTTCACAGCTCAAAGGTGGGGGGAGACTATCAGAGAGGAAAGTGGTGCATTCGTTCAGACGACAAGCAGCTTGACAATGGAGATTCTGGCGGTGACCAAAGCTTTGCAATGGATCTGCTCACAGACTGTCTACGAGCATGCCTGTATCCTCAGTGACTCCATAAACATGATTGTGAAAGTTCAGACGGGGTACGTTCGAGAACAGTGGCTGGATGCAGTGAATAATTCCTGTGTGCGTACAGTGACTTTTATTTTTGTGTCAGGACATGCGGGAGTCCGAGGTAATGTAAGAGCAGATAGGTTGGCCGCCCATGCTGCTACTACGGCTGTTGGTGGATCGATGGATCGGGCAGACATTTTGAATGCCCTACGTGAAAACGCACGAACAAATGACTGTACAAGTGACGATGACTCTTGTTCCATGATTAGAATAAAGGAACTTGGTTTGAAATGTGGTGTCGCTAGAAAGGAGAGTTTTCGTGGGCGAAAAAGAATGATGGTCAATCAACAACGTACTGGGACTGTCAGTCAACATGTAGTGGCGGATACACTCAAGGAAAGATCTGAGCACCTATGGACTTGTCCGGAGTGCAATGATGATGATCCAACGACTAACTAACTATTGTGATCTATTTACTCATGTTCTCATGTGCTTAGACAGTTGAGTTCTAGTTTGAGTTCTATTCATGCAACTTTGAATTCAATTGCCATTTCATCAATGGATAAATCCTGAAATGGGTATAAGGAAGCTTGGAATCTCACTACCAAAGCTTTTAGGAAAGGCTCAATTTGTTTTCTTTAGACTGTGATCCGACATCACCTACATGGAGCATAGAAAGATAAATTGCTTCAGATCTCTCCCGACTTGAAAGATTTGAAAAAAAATATGGAGTACCAAAATGCTGGTGTTTTTGTCCAGTAGTCTCTTATTCGTGGGTACTTAACCAAGCCAATAACAATCAACAATGCCAAAAATCGATAATTTCATCTCCGGTTACAGTTTTCCAATATTTGAATACAGATCTTGATGTCAGTCGTTGAAGCAGCCTTTTTTTCCCTTTCATTGATCCTAAACTCTATATATTCATTGATATCAATGATTAAATTATCAATAAATGATATCTGCTGTTAATAGCTGACTGAAACAATCTAATGCTGAAGATGTCCCATCTAAAGGTGCCTTCAATTCTGATGTGCATGTTGGATCAAATGTGAAATCATTTATAGTTGTTGTTGCTGGTGATGGGGCCACCTCGATTCGCCTGCACTACTAGTACTAGCACTAGTTGATGGCTGAGGAAACGCCCCTGCAGCTTCATCACCACTCAACCCTGATTCAGAACTTTCATCAAACTCATATTGTAAAAGTAAATCATTGTCATCAAAGCTAATGTCGGAATTATTGTTTAGTATATTTTGGAACATCTCCAAAGCTTGACTAGCTTCCAAACATTGAGGAGGCCTAGATTACATTATTTCAAATACATTCGCAAAATTTTACACAAATTGAAAATGTAGACACATCTGTTTATGTGAAAATAATCATCAAATTTGAAAATGACAGCTCCAAATTTTTCATGCTGCAAGATAGATCTAAACTTGAATGGAAGTGCTGTAAATAGGAACATTTCGTTTGATTTTACAGACGTCGTGATGTTTATAAGTCATGATAGTAATATTGTATAGAAATGTTGATATGAGCTTTTTTGGCATAGCAGTTCTCCAAAATGTAGATAATAGCAACTCAATGGATGAGAGGAGTTGCTATGGTCCCCATGACAAGATTAACCACTATTTGGAAAAGCAGGATCTCCACACCTGTTAAGATTAACTTATAGAAATCTCTTCTGTTCTGTACTGTTAACCAAAACATTTCCCACCTATGAGTCTGTCATTGATGAAAATACTATAGACAGCCAAGAAAACTAATGTAGAGGTCATCCGAGATGCTGGAATACAAAGACAAATTATTGCAAAAATTAGAGGCAGGCAGGCAATATTTATAAGACATTTGACGAGGAAAGAAAAACTGGAACATTTAGTAACCGCTGGAAAGATCAAGAGGAGAAGAGACGTTGCTGAATGGGTTGTCATCATGGCATGAAGAATGTTACTAACTGAACTTATTAACAACACAAGAGAGTTGTGGAGAAACGTGATACATAGGTGTCAACTTATGTTTTCATAAATCATTATTTTTAACAATTTTTTTCCATATTTCAATAAAAAACATCCATATTTAGCACCATATTTAGCTCCCTAAACGTGCACATTAAAAAATATTTTTATTTTGCTCCTTGATATGAGCACATGAGATGAAAACATCAGCACTGGTAATAATTACAAGGAAATTAAAAAAGTGACTTTAAAAAAAAAAAGTGTTTAACCTTTACCACACCAATATTAACACCAGTCGACACAAAAAAATGGCGGCACGCGCCGTTGGCGACACAACCCATCCGATGATATATCATGAGATATCATGTGACACCAAAAATGACTCTAGGCCTAAGCTCAAAGAGCGATTTTACTGCAAATCTACATGTTTTATACAGTTTCCCTGGCAATATTTTGATAATTTCACAATGAAAGAACATAAATACAACATATTTACGTGTGATTTAGTGTGTACAGTGTTGCCAAGCAATTCGATAAGTAAGGTAAGTTATTTTTTTTACAATTTTTTTCCTTTTTTTTTTTTATAAAATATATATTTTAGTGTAAAAACGTCTTTACCACTTTCTCATACATCTGGTATCACACACACACGTACATAAATTACACCAACATATGCAGAATTCAATTCTTTATTTATATGTGCAAATATTATTTAAATATCTCTAACAACCAAAAAATTATCACATTTTCAAAACAGTCACCATCAATAACACAAATTTTCAAAAAAGAATCCTGTGGCAGGGAAACGTTCATATTTTTTAATCTGGCTTGCTAAAGGTTAAATTTGGGTTTTGGGGGGAGGCAGAAATCCATATTAATGTGGAAAATCCATACTAATTTACACCTATCAATAGCATATATCACTTGATATAGCACTTGATAGATTGTCTGCTCTTTCATTACCTTTAACCCCTGCATGACCAGTACAGTCTACCCATGTACAACTCTGGATAACCAAGTTGCTAAAAATGCATGCCTCATTTCTTTTTTGTCAATGAACTTTCTTATCTTATGAAGGACACCATATAATGTCGGATCAAAAGGGGAGTAAAGAATAGTAACACTCATTTGTCATGGTTGGCCATGGGGTTGAATACCTCACTCCATGTTGAAGACTGGTGAAGTTGAAACTTAACTTTAATTATGTAATGTATTAATATACAGGGTGGTTGACACGACTGAACACTTAACACATGTCCTACAATGGAAATTAGAATTGCAGTTGCTATAAAATGTGTGTAAAAGATGTTAAAATTACTTGATCCATGATGAATGTTAGTAATGTATGCTCAAAGCATCCAGAAACATCTTCATATGACACCCCATATTGACAAATGTGCAATGTGGTCTGTGACATCAATTTCACATTTTATTCTGTTTATAAATTCATCACTTGTTCTTCCTTATAACCAATTGTGTCACACATAATGCAGCTAATTCTAATTGTCAGATATCTCATGTTTTGCCCTGTGTCAATCACCCTGAATGTGCGTCAATAATTATTGATTATGAACCAATGTCATCACATATAAGTGTTCGGTCACTCCCAGCAAATGTCAAAGTTTGATGAACACTGATCATTCCCATGGTTCTCTAATTTCTCTAATTACAAAAATTATATTTTCTTTGCCCTGCGGGCTCATATTTCTACTCATGGCATTCCTATTTACAAATGTTTCAAATTGAAGGCAAGGTTATCATCTGTTGTTACACTGTCCACATCTAGTGGGCATTTAGAGCAATTTCACTACATCTTCCTTGTCCGTCTTTATTTCGCCACTTATAGATGCAAGCCTGTCTACTGTCATTAATTTGAACACTTGCCTGCATGCCCAGGGCAGTAGACCCATGTAGCACCCAGTCACAAGAGTGCACTACAGTTAACTTAAAATTGATGTTTGACAGTAGATCCATGTAGCACCCAGTCACAAGAGTGCACTACAGTTAACTTAAAATTGATGTTTGACAGTAGACCCATGTAGCACCCAGTCACAAGAGTGCACTACAGTTAACTTAAAATTGATGTTTGACAGTAGACCCATGTAGCACCCAGTCACAAGAGTGCACTACAGTTAACTTAAAATTGATGTTTGACAGTAGACCCATGTAGCACCCAGTCACAAGAGTGCACTACAGTTAACTTAAAATTGATGTTTGACAGTAGACCCATGTAGCACCCAGTCACAAGAGTGTGCTACAGCTAACTTAAAATTGATGTTTGACAGTAGATCCATGTAGCACCCAGTCACAAGAGTGCACTACAGTTAACTTAAAATTGATGTTTGACAGTAGATCCATGTAGCACCCAGTCACAAGAGTGCAATAAAGATAACTTAAAATTTATGTTTGATCTCTGTGTTCAGAGCTACATAGTTCACATAAAAACAAGTGATATGGAAGAACAAGATACCCAGTGGTCCAATCTAAGCTTTTATTTACCATATGTACGTGAAGGAATCAATTACACATTGACCATAAGAACAGCAGTTCCTCATTCACAGGAAACTGTACCTTACACAACATTCATACGTGAGTAAACATTAAACTTTTTTCTTACACGGTTCAAACATGTGAATAAGTTTATTGTCATTTTTTAAAATTAATAATTAACAACACTATAGAGAAATCTGTCTGAATAGATGGGCAAATGGGCTGAGTGGTCGAAATGTATTTAGTGAAATGGCACAGACAAGTGATAATTACAA
The DNA here is from genome assembly GCA_034231615.1 of Meghimatium bilineatum. Lineage (NCBI taxonomy): Eukaryota > Metazoa > Mollusca > Gastropoda > Stylommatophora > Philomycidae > Meghimatium > Meghimatium bilineatum. The sequence continues at coordinate 56,258,637 of CM067304.1, forward strand.
CTTAAACTCAGCAGGAGAAATCAATCGTTTATCTATCAATTTCAAATAGGACATGCGAGAGTCAATAGCCATTTAAATCGTATCAGACCCAGCAACAACTCTTTTGCAGACACTGCTCCCATCCTAACAAAACCATGAAACACCTCCATAATGACTGCCCTTCCCATTTAACTGCTAGGATCTTTTACAAACAACCTTAATAGTCACTAACTCACTGTAGACCTATGAATCACTAAGTCAACTTCAGAAGGCATGCACTTTTTTAAGAATGGCATTCGGCTGTTAAGAGTACAACAATAGAACTCAACAGCAATTGGATATCAATAACAACATCAATAGATGAAATACTATGAAGCTTGAACACGAAGAAAGACTCAATATATAAGCTTGTCATGTACATGTCATCTCAGGGATTGCTGTTGCATGATTGTTTTTCTGATGCTCCATTGGTGGCCATTGACCATAGACATTCTGCATGGTGATATTATAGACTAAGTATATGACAGTCAACATGTTGCAACAGTTATAATCATGTTAATAATTACTCATCTTCTATATATGTTCTCGTATCAACTGGTGATTATCAAGATGTACTCCATGAGAATAGAATATATTGTATCTTGGTGTTACAACTTGACTGCAATATATCAGACACATCTGACTTTAGCACTGAAATGGTACCTACAAATATCTTTTAAAATAATATCCAATCAGCAGAAGTATTACGGCTGTAAAATTCAACTATTGATATACAATGTGACACTAGCACTGTTGACATACAATGTGACACTAGTACTGTTGACATACAATGTGACACTAGCACTGTTGACATACACTGTAACACTAGCACTGTTGACATACAATGTAACACTAGCACTGTTGACATACACTGTAACACTAGCACTGTTGACATACAATGTAACACTAGCACTGTTGACATACAATGTAACACTAGCACTGTTGACATACAATGTAACACTAGCACTGTTGACATACAATGTAACACTAGCACTGTTGACATACAATGTAACACTAGCACTGTTGACATACAATGTGACACTAGTACTGTTTACATACACTGTAACACTAGCACTGTTGACATACAATGTAACACTAGCACTGTTGACATACAATGTAACACTAGCACTGTTGACATACAATGTAACACTAGCACTGTTGACATACAATGTAACACTAGCACTGTTGACATACAATGTAACACTAGCACTGTTGACATACAATGTAACACTAGCACTGTTGACATACACTGTAACACTAGTACTGTTGACATACAATGTGACACTAGCACTGTTGACATACACTGTGACACTAGCACTGTTGACATACACTGTAACACTAGTACTGTTGACATACAATGTTCCACTAGCACTGTTGACATACAATGTGCCACTAGTACTGTTTACATACACTGTAACACTAGCACTGTTGACATACAATGTGCCACTAGTACTGTTTACATACACTGTAACACTAGCACTGTTGACATACAATGTAACACTAGCACTGTTGACATACGCTGTAACATTAGTACTGTTGACATACGCTGTAACACTAGTACTGTTGACATACGCTGTAACACTAGTACTGTTGACATACAATGTGACACTAGCACTGTTGACATACACTGTAACACTAGTACTGTTGACATACAATGTGACACTAGCACTGTTGACATACACTGTAACACTAGCACTGTTGACATACAATGTGACACTAGCACTGCTGAAAGTATATATAGTGTAATTATAGCACTCGTTTGCAGACCATGTGACCCGTGTACAATTTATGTTGGCAAAAGTAGAGGTCACTTGTAATTACAAACCAGCAAATCAAGAAATAAGTACATATCTCTTTGTAATGTCACCTTGCTAAGACATCTGTGTTGAAGATGTCACTAGTGAGAAGATTTCATATCAAGCACTGGGTAGACTTGCAACATGCTTATGTTTACAGTAATTTACTATGAATAACTCATCTTACTTTATCATTAACTGTGAGTATATGTATTACAGCATATGTGGGAAAACCATATAACATGATTCTGGTGTTCAATGATGGCAATAATGTAACCCTCTTGTGGCAGTTTCCTCCAGCAAATGACCCGGTAAACAATTTTACGGTAAGTATACGTGTATGCCAGGGTCATAGAGAAAATAATTTCATCATCAGTCTATGCTGCTGTTAAATTGAAATATGTTTACATTCATTTTTTTGGTTATATTAGTACTTTATATTAGTATATTTGGTGTAACAGGAAACTGTAGTTTGTAGCTCGTAGCTCAGAGTTTGAATTGTAATGTTGGTTGTAATGACTTCACAATATTTTATGACATTGCAGTTTTATCTATTCAACTGCTTCTTAATGTTTCTCATTTTCTTAAGCAAGATCTAAATTAGATTGAAATATCCCCATAGAAATTGAATGGGTGAAACTTGGAAACAGGGGGATAAAGTTATGCTAATCACTGGATATGCATAAATTAAAATATATTGGAGTTCAAATATAAAGAAGAAAGGGGAGCAACGACTGATAATTGGCACAGAGTTGGCCACCACACCCTGTCAAAATAACTCGGCTCAAGTTGGATGCAGCTATCTATGTGACGTGTCCTTTTCAGAGCATTGCCTTCACTGCTACTCTGTATGTCTCTCGGCTAAGTGCAAGCTGCCCAGTTTTTTCTAATGTCAAGTTCAGAAGATCTTTGATGTTTGTGTCCATTGTAGTATTTGGTCTCTCTTATTCTCTTACCTGGAACTTTTCCTCCATGGTTAATCTTTCTAAACGATTGTTTTGGATGTATACTGTCGATATTGAAACAATTGTGAACAAAGTTTTTCAGGACTTTCATATTTACTCAGTGAGAGTAGTGGAATTGAAGAATTTCTGTGAATTTGTAGAAATAGAATACAAACGTGTTCTTGGAAATGTGAAAACTAGATGGTTATCATTACTGCTAGCTGTGAATATTGATATGTATGATGAACCCAAGCCATATTTTCTGTCACAAGATAAATTCCCTACACTATTGAAAGCATAATGATCAAAATTCATTACTATGGCTCCATTTCCTCCAAAGCCAGGTGGAAATAGAAGGGGATAATATTTTGGCAACTGAAGTGGCAGAAGGACTAGACGAGTTGAGACAGAAAATAATGACCAGAAAAATTGAAAATTTCCTAACACTCAAAATGACATCAATTATTTCTAAACTTAAAGATGAGGGTGATTTTGATGAAAAAGAGTTCTTGGACACCACATACTTATTCTACAATACTTTCCTAGAATATTTAAATAAGTGAATTTACCATTTCCAACCTTTGAAAGCATTTCACTGGATTAAGCTGGAGACTCTATTAACTTGGGCTGATATTTCAACAAGTTTAAAAGCCATCAGTGACGTTGATAGAAATATCCTGAATATTATTGATGAGGATGAACCATTTGATGAAATCAACCACAGAGATAATTTTGAACAGCAAGATGGAAGGACACAAACGCTGAAGTAGATACAAAGTGGTGTATCGTTTTTAAAGTGTTACAGGAAAAAGACATCTAGTGTAAAAACATAGTGCTAGTTTTTTTTATTTGTTATGGCACTTCCAGGAACCAACGCAGCTGTGGAAAGAATTTTTTTACTGATAAGTTCTTTGTGTACGGATAAAAAGAACTGCTTGATCACTAAGATGGTGAAGTTAATGATAGTGAAAAAGACACACTTTAAGACTGTTTTATGCACAGAATTTCATGAGTGTATCTCTAGAGATGAAAAAAAAACTTTTGAAAAAAGTTCTTCACATAAATATTTTGTGAAGATGATGATACATTGTAGTGCAGTTCTTAGTCATGTGGAGAAGTCTTATTTCTGTAAGTTATTATGTCATAATACTGTTATGTCTATGCTTAAATTCTATAATACACGTCATATATTTTACAAGAAATAATGTCTGTAATACATTTGAAATGTTAAAGATAATGTGACAACTCTATAATACACCTCAGTTATACATCATATGTGAAAAATAACTTGATTAAATATGTTATATACCAATAGCATAATATTGAATTTTTATGCTGCATGTCCCCCTTTTATCCCTTTTTAAGGCTGGAAAAAGCCGAAATGTCCCATTTTTAGGTCTAGGAAATCTGGTCACCCTATCCTATAGAGAGCATAAGACAGATGTGTCCATAATAAGAAATAAAATATAGATATATACAGGTCCATAAGAACTATTGCTTTTAATAGTGAAATGACAAAAAAATTGCATGGACATGTATGTCGACTTGGTTCCTTGTAAAAAAAAAAACAACTGTAGGTAACCGTCGAAGGTAGAAGAAGTTATGTTATGTTATGTTCCTCCAGGGCCATAGGTGGCGCATAGGGCAGAAACCATATCTTTCCATTTGTCTTTGTGTTGCCAGGTCTTTCAGTTCTTGGGTGTTGTTTAGGTTCATTGACATGCTTTCTCTATTAATGGTTCTTCATAGAGTTTCTCTAGGCCTCCCTCTTCTTCTTACTCCCGGTGGCACGCAATTTAGTGACATTGGGAATTCTAAGGCTGTTCATTCTGAGAGCATGGCCAATTAAGTTCATCACCTTTGTCTAATGAAGGAAGATATATGGGTTTGTATGCTTTCCTCTCGTATAGTATTGTTAGTTTTAAAGTCACACCACTTAACATTCAGAATGGTATGTAGGCATTTGTTTTCAAAAGTATTTGGTCTCTTATCAGTGGCTTTCCTACTTTCACATCCATATGATAGAATAGGGATAATGTTGGAGTTAAACAACCTGAGTTTTGTGGTGTTTCTTAGTGTGTTTGATGTCCAGATGTTCGTAGTTAGAAGAAGTAGAGGAGGATAAATAAAAACATAGACAGACATCAGGACTGGACAAAACAATTTTTTTTTTTCTCGTCCACATTGTTGAAGATAGAAATTGCTGGAGAGCTTCGTGTGTTGATGCATACAATGTGTTATCACTACAACCCTGATGGGTTACTGGTTTATAGATATAGAGAGATAGATCCAGAAGTCCAGTCTCTGATCAGTGAGAATTCCCCAGAGGAAGATACTATTGTCTACAATGATTGGTCTGTGTTTTGGCACAAGTCTAGTGCTTGGTCATTTACAGCTCAGTAAAGAGGAAAGTGTATTAGGGAAGAAAGTGGTGCTTTCTATAGAACCACTAGTGTGTGAGAACGGAGATGATGGCAGTGCCAGGAAATGATATGACTGGAGGGCTACAGATGTCTGACTGATTCTATGAGTATGCATCGAAAGATTCAATCAGGCTATCTATATGTTAGTGGCTGTGGTCAATGACAAAATCTGTGCTAATCAGAGTTACCTTCATTTTTGTACTTGGACACATGGTTATTAGGGGAAATGAAAGAGCAGGAAGATCTACAGTCATGGCTACAGTGACTCATCATCAATATATCTGTAACCCTTCAGGGTTGTAGGGGTACCACATTGGATGCTTTAGCACACAGAGTCCTCCATCAATTTCTATCTTCAGCAATGAATACAGTGACTAGTCACAGTTCAATGGATTGTGTTGATATTTTTATTGCAATAAAGAAGTTAAACCAGTTGGCAGATGTGTTTCTTCTTCCATGTCTATAGCTAGAATCCAGGACCTGGGAGTGAAGAAGGTTATCTGTCCAATGCAGATTGATAGACTTGATAAAATTCAAAATGAAGCTATAGTGTAAAATTTTTAGATGCCGAAAGATAAAGAAATAATGACAATGCATTTCTTATTAGTATCTCTATTGATTAGGGAATTTTCAAGAAATGAGTGGCATATAGAATCAAAATAAGTAATGAACCAACACAAACAAGAACAGCCAGTCACCATATGCTGAAGGACATACTAAATATGAGATCAGAGATTACCTATGAACGTGTTCAGAGTGCCATGACATTCTGATATACTTGGGGTGATAAAGAGCACCCATGGGTGTGTCAAATGTGCTATAATAATGATCTGAGGACTAACTAACATCTATCTAATCTATAAATGGTTCTGGTTTACAATTAGTGCTTACCTACGTATTTTATGGTTAATTAATCTAGATATTGTTAAAGACCATACTTGAGGGTAAAGTCAAAGGGAGGCAAACATGAGGTAGACATACAAATGGGAGATTAACATCACAAGATGGACAGGTTACAGTTTAGCAGAGGGCACTGCCAAAACAAGGGACAGGATGTTGGACTATTGCAGCCAACCTTTGTTGCAGAGACAACACTTTATGATGAATCTAAATATTATATCAAGAATTAATTTAAATATTAATATTTAGGGTTAGCTAAATATATTTATATTTAAATGAATAAATGATAAACATAAACCGATAAACATAGCCAAAGGATATACTCAAATATGTAGGCACTAATTCCAAACCAGTGCCAATTCTAATAAATCCATTCTTATTTTTATAATTTATCTCTTCTTTAGCGATCATTCTCAAACTCCCGCTGGATCTCTCTTGTAGCAGGAATACAATCCTACTAGATTTCCAGCAGGATGTAGTCCAGAGAATGGAAATGCGTTGTTTCACTGTTTTATTTGCGCCAATGGCCCAACACATCCATCTTTGGTGGAATAATTGATTTAAAGTGATATTATTGAACATTGTTTAAAAAAATAATAACTGAATATACTTATGAGTGAGAGTACTGTTACTCTCTAATTTACTTTTCAGAAATTTTTAGTCCATTGGAAGGGCCCAGATGTAGACTGGATTGACTACACCAGTAAATTTGTGATCACTCGGCATTTAGAGACAGAAGGAAAGTACTTATTGGCAGTCACAGCTTTATCAAATTCTGGCCGTGTTATCGGTGAACCTGGATCGTACGAGTTTCTATGTAAGTTGTGTGCTTCTATATCCTGACATTTTCTGATTTACTTTTGTGTAGGTTTATTTGGAAAATGTGATAAATGACAACTTAATCTCAGCTTGATATAGGAAAGACTGGAAAGAAAAAAAAATGGGTGCTGTACTGTGTGTGGTAACTGTAGAGGAAACAGATCAAGCATTCACATATGTTGATCAACTCTACAATTAAGTAGAACAGGGCATTCACTTGTACTGTTGTTGTTGCATGTTAAATAAAAAGCACATGAGTATGCAGAAACTATGGACTAATTAACAAACATGATGAGGATATGTGAAATATATCATACTTGTATACCATACCTGTCAACTAGTACAGATTTTATGTATTTATATAGAAAATAGCTATTCTTCAACTCCTGTGTGATCCTTGTATTAACCTATGGATGCGAAAGCTGGAAATCCACTTAAGCCATAGAAAAAAGACTGGATAATTTTGAGAATAAATGTCGACAAAAAATCCTGAACATAGATTGGAAAAACTTTGTCACAAATGAAGCAATCAGAGACATATCCAAACAAGAATATGAGTCATCTATTATTAGAAGAAGTTGGCAGTATTTAGATCATGTGCTTAGATTAGACGAGAATAGACTTACCCACCAAGCTGTCATGGTCCATAACAGGAAAGCAAAAATGCGGAAGACCCAGGACAACACTATGAAGAACAATCAAGAATGAGGCAAGACAATGGGTATTAACATGACCCAAGAACTACGATAGTTTTCAGGGAACCGCAAGACATGGAGAAATAGGACTTCTGCACAGTGCCGCCCTTGGCACCAAAGGACCAAACTAATTAACTAATTATTCATTGAATATTCCCATATTAATCATTAGTGTTTACTTTTGGATGAGAATACTTTAAACAAAATATAGACAAAATTTTAGAGCTATTTTCGGCTTAAATACAGAATAATTCTTCTGGAAGTTGACAGTGATATACTGTTTCATCTATCATCTATGTGATGTGTCCTTTACAGAACATTGTCCTCACTGCCACTCTGTAAGCCTCTCATTTTTATGCAAGCTGCCCAGCCTCTTCCAGTGTCATGCTCTTTGATATCCTGTGACCATTGTAGTCTTGGTCTGCCTCTTGTTCTCTTTCTTGGAACTTTTCCCTAAACCATTATGTCTTTATTATTTCCAAAATATTTTAGTTTGGATATTTAATAGGTTTGAGGAGCCAGTTTTCTATGTTCTGGTTTTTGCAGACATTTGCGTTGGTTTGTCTTTCTGTCCATCATATTCTTAGGACCTTTTTATAACATTTCATTTCAAATGCTGATATTTTCATTTGTGGATGTCATTGCCCACATCTCACAACCATATATTGCTACTGGGAAAATATAGCTTTCTAATAGTTGTACCTGTTTTTCGGTTTGTCCCTTGCTGTAGATTTTTCATCCGTGATATTTTTTGTAGGGTAATTGCTAATTTCTTTTTTTTATCTGCTGAGCAATCTCCTGTGGTGTTGATGGTTGACCCAAAATATTCAAAGTTGTTGACATTTTCTAGTTTTTCTATGTCAATGACTAGCTATAGTAGGTATGAGATCTTTGCTTTGGATATGCATCATTTTGGTCTTTTTTACATTGAGGAAGGATTTTGTGCCTCCATATGATGTTTAACTGACATAATCATGTGTTCTAAAGTTATGGGGTGTCTTCATATTAGGGTGGTGTTATCTGCATAGCTAATTTCTGGAATCTAAATATACATTGCATCCTAGCTAGTGCCAAATTTGGAAGACTAAAAATAAATGTATCGGACAGAAGGGAAATAATGGCTACCACCAAACTCATAGTTTACCACGCAGCAGTAATATCATCACTTTTTTATCCCTGTGAAACAAGGATGGTTTACACTAAACACACTACGAGATTCGACCAATTCCACCTAACCTACCTTCATAAGATGCTCATGATCTTTAGGTGGGATTAAACACCAGACATTGAGGTTCTAATGAAATTTAAATCTGTAAACATACACACAATGTTGATGAAGGCACAGACATGCTGGGCATATCACTTGTTCTGCATGAAAGATCATCATCTACCAAAAAAAGCTGCTATATGGAGAACTGCAGAATGGCTCCCACAGATCCGAAAGAGAAAAGAAATGTTTTAAAGACATTCTTAAGATATCACTGGTGTGCTCCAACATAGACACAAATTCATGGGATAGACTTGCACAAAACAGATACAACTGGTGTCGCAGAATTAAATGTGGTGCAGCAGCTGCAGAGATCCTTGGACACAGTGATGCACAAAAAAAATGTGCTAGAACAAAGGCAATAACTGCACAATGTCCCACAGACTCGTGTTACAACCAGCACCTGGCAAAAGCTATCTCGAGCCCTGCATAAAGGTAAATAGCATAGCATTGAAAGTTGTAAATAAATTCACATAATTAGGTAGTACTTTATCAAAAAATACCAATGTTGATGATGAAGTGTATATAAGGGTCGCTACGGCAAGCAGCATACGTATGCCACACTATCACCTGCCAAAGATACGTCTCGATGGTGAGCTGGAGAAAGGTACATGATCTCAAGGTGGCGAAAGAAAGCACTACACAGACTCGTTAAAGACCTCACCAAAAGCCTTTGAAATAGAGCAAGATACATGGGAAGAACTTGCACAAAATAGGTCAACAAGGGCTCTACAGTCAAAAAGGGCACTTCATCTTGTGAAAAGATGAGAAATGCAGCAGCTCAACAGCGGAGAATAGCTTGAAAGTCACAGATATACCAAAATTCTTCTATAGGGATCATTCTATGCCCGAACTGTCAAAGGACATTTTGCAGTTTGAATAGGGCAAACTAGTCACAGATATACAAAATAGTTTTCAGCTCAAATAGGGCTTACTAGTCATATATGAACTATTAGACATGGACATATCTCTTACGTTTTAAAAGTGGATGTAATAAATGGTCATCATCACATGTGATGGACAAACAGACAGCACACGCACTCTTGCACGCATATGATGGACGAACAACAGAACAGTTGTTTACATTATAAGATAAATATATTTCATATAACTCAACTATACAAATATTTAGTTTAGATGGGTAGTTCTTATTGTGGGTCATATGGCCTCTCATGGAGCCACACCAAAGAAAAAAAATTTTAATAGCTGAGGACCACAAACTCATCTACGGTGGGGAGAGGCATAGAAAACACAGATATGTAGTAGTAGACAGAAAGTAAACAAGTTAAAGACTTCATTGGGGTCTACTGAAGGTAATTCTCTCATACAAGGACCATGTTTGAAAACCACTTGTTTCAACATAGCATAAACATTAACGTTCCGGTATGTATACTGGATATTACATTTAACACAAAAAAACTATTATGAATGTAGATTCATGATAAAATCCTAGAATACAGATTTCAATTTTGTTTGTGTTTTTATTTTCCATCAGTTGAGAATCGTGTGAGCAGCAGCAGTAATTCTGAAGTCATTTCAATCAGCAAAACCAACCTGGTTGCAATTTTGGTTCCTGTTTCATTGATAGTTATTGTTCTGAGTGCAGGCTTGGTGTTCTTCATTGTCAGACACAAAAGACTACAGAGAAGCTTCCTTGCATTTGCCAATAGTCACTACAATATCCAGTCTGGTACAACAACATTCTCAGAAGAATTGGGTCTGGGTAAGTGTTGCTAAGATCATGTTCAAGATTTACTATGTCTGTTTTAAATTTTAAATTAAAGATTTACTAAATCAGGTGGTGAGATAACATTAGATGGTCTTTGAGGAACAGAGGATTAAAAATGTCTTATCTCATTCTGACTTCTACAACTTTTGTACATTAACCTTTAGCAACCTGGATTGAAATTACTCATTTTATCTCATGCCACAAGATTCTCTTTTGACAATTTAAAGAATTTTTTTTTTGTGGGTGTTTGGAAAACGCAATAACTTTTTTGTTTATAGACATTTTAAAACAGTTTTTTCACATGTAATTAAAGAATTGCATACTGCAAATATGTGTGTAATTTTGTTTTATTTGTGATACCAGAGGTTTGAAAATATTTCGATCATATTAGAACAACTATTATCGCCCGTGTGTTGTCGGGGCCCGAAAGGGGAGCAAAGAATAGCAACACTGTTTACCTTCCACGCATGTTGTAAAAGGTGACTAAGGAGGTTATGGGATTGAGTTGGCTGTTCCACCCCATATAGGGTTCAGTGACCCAAAGCCATGCTGAAGTCAGATGTGTCAGGCCGAAAGGCGCAGATATCGCAGCAATGCTGTAAACCATGACACAGCGCATTCCGTTCTTTGGACTACATCCTGCTAATCTGCAGGAGTTTGAGAATGAACACAGAAGAAGAAGAACAACAACAACAACTATAATGAGATCTATCTATAGATGACTGCTACATTAGTTTTAATCCTGACATAATAGTTTATTTTGGACTGAATATTTTCCAACCACGAATTGATAAATGTTCATGAAAAAAAGTTTGTTGCGTGAATACTACACAAAAAATTAATCTTTTACACGATCTAAATACGGAACAGGAAAAATTTTGATCATGTTAGAACAACTAAAACTAGATCTATCCATAGATGATTGCTACATTAGTTTTAATGGTGGCATAATAGTTTATTTTGCACATTTGTATGGTAAACTATGATCTAACCAATTTTACATTGTATAGTAATGAGACTAGTCCTACTGAATTAACATGAAAAATACCAACATTGCCTTACCTGTATAAATATTGAATGTGCACCAATCAACAACAATCCAATATTATGCAGTTTTTTGTTTGAAATACTGCCAAGATTTAAAAAGTTAAAGTTTTCACAAATGCACCTGGCCGGCTCCTGTCTCTATAATATGGGGAAAATTGTGAATTGGTTTCCTTGCACCAGATTCAAATTCCAAGCCTGGACACAGGTAATTAATCAGCCACTGGGTAATAAATATGTCCGGTCTGTAACTCTCCCTATAAATCAACTGTGGTAACAATAAAAGGATTGCTCTCATGTGAGAAATAATTGTTTGATCTCTTGACTGAACTAAAAGTTAACTTTTATATGTAGAAGTTTCAGGTGTTCTTAGTATATTGAGATTTAATCTGTTAATTCTTTTATCACTGTATGATGTTTCCTGTGTTTGAGACTATTCAGATAACGAAACGAATATATCAGGGAAAGAATAGGTATACTACCTTGTACAGATTACATAGAGAGAGAACAGCTCAAGTGGTTTGGCCACATTATGAGAATGCATCATGAAAAGTTGCCCGTACAAACATATAACCAAATGAGATCAGAGTACAAGGCCAGAGGAAGACCACGGAAAAGATGGATAGAAAACATCAGGGACATCCTGAACAGACACGGTCATAGTACAGCCGAGGCCACACATCTAGCTTTAGAACGCAAACTCAAGCTCCAATGACCCCTACGCTTAACAGCAAGAGTGGATCACAAACCACCTGGGAAAAGACAATTGACAATAGAGACTATTTACATTCCAAGTCTCTATTTTGAATGAAACCCGCTTTCCTTTCCTGCTATTTATGCTCATTTTTGCTTTGTGCATGACATTTATTTACAAATAAGTATCAACATCTGTAATACTTGAAGATTTTTAAATTACACCACTAATTCACACTATGACACATTATAACACATGAAGATTTGAATTATGACTATCCATTGCAAATATCTAGATACACTATTCCCATAGGTTACCGGTTCTTTCTGGAAGGAAATCTGATTAGTTGAGCACTGATATAAGAACACATCCATTCTTATCCGCCATTTTTATGGAAGTCCTTGCGGCAGTTAAATGCTATGGACAAACTTTACTGTATATTATAACATTGCTTCAGCCTCTGTGTGATTTTGTGATTCTATTTTGCGTTTGTTTGTCCCTTTCTTGACAAAGGCCTTTTGGTCGAAATGTTGATAATGTGTATTATTCAATGTAAAACTTCTATAATTCTATACATTTTGTTTTAAATATTTACTTACTAAACATGTCTTCGTCCTGCAGATGGAGATGAACCACTTATTCAAGGATTCTCTGATGACGAGCCTCTTGTGATTGCTTAACCCTCTTGATGATCTACCATGTTGAATATAAAATGACTGCACAAATCTTTGGAACATAGCCAGATAAACATTTGTATTCTGGCTACTTTAATATTTTATGAATATTTACACATCCAATTAATAAGTGTTCATGAGATCAATAACTTAGCATATCCCAGAATGCAACTAAAGGTCAAATCTCATTTTATTTAGACCTCTGATATTAAGATCATGATAGTTTTCTCAAATGAATACATCAACTCATTGTTTATGATGTGTTTTTAGTAAAATATATTATAAATTTGTATACATTTTCATGAAGAAACTTTAATTGCGTGTTCAGGTTTTATCACCCCAAGGTTGAATTTAAAATAGTTTTGATTTTGAAATGTCTGAACTTTTGCAATGATAAATTAATTTTAAAACAAAAATAGCATTGTTTCATTTGCATAACCCAACCCCTTTTTTACAGAGACTTTGTGATTAGAGGTTCTAAAAAAAATAGTCTTATTTGAATAACTTATTCATTCTTTAGACATATTTTAGATTACAAGTTTAAATAAACCAACTCAATCTAACTTGCATAACCTATCTGTTCTTTTGACAGATATTCTAATAAGTTATTTAAAAACAATAACTTGACATTAACTATTCCTGTTCTGGTTAAGATCTCACCAACAAAATCACACATTTTCTTCATACTAAGTTTCCACAAGTTTACATATGTTTTTTTACCCTATCTAGTTCTTCTTTACTTACTTGTACATGTCATCTTGAAAATGTTCACAGACTCATGCATGTCAACGTGATACTTGAATATGTTCATAGATTACTGCATGTCATCTTGAACATGTTCACAGATTGTTTACAGGTCAACTTGAATATGTTCCACAGATTACTACATGTTAGTTTGAATATGTTCACAGACACCATTTGTGTTAAGATCTCATACACAGCACTGGTGACAGCCATATCAATAAGTCTCATCTTCTCGTATGCTGGAAACCTTAATTTAAGATGTTTAGAAAACATTTTGTCACATAATAATCTTTGCCAATATTCTTCATAAACAATATACATATATCTTAATATAAACCAATAATATATAGAACTGCAGCAAAACTATGATCTAACAGGTCAAACATTGAAAACACAGGGTAATGAAGTTTTGTGAATCAGTGGAAGCACATAGGAAAACACACACAGGAAAGACTTGTTAGTCCAGTATAACTTACCATATTTCCCTGATAAATCGAAAATATGACTGTTTCTTTAAAAAAACCTGTATAATTGAAATATGTTTGTTTGATGAAGATCTGATTATTAAATTTGTTTAACGAAGATCTGATTATTAAAATTTGCTTTAGGACTATTACTTATACAGCAGAATATGCCATCAGTAAATTATGCACATTATTAATATATTTACATTTGTTAAATTAAATGAATATAGTGATTTTTAAACAATATTTAAATTAGTAGGTTAGTCATTGCTTTGAGCGGCCCATATATATAACTGCCTGTGGCGGAAATTGAACCTGGTATGTTGACTATCAACACAGCGGATCCAAGAAATGTGAATACTTTGTGACCATTTTAATAAATGGGTAATGTAATAGTAATATAAGTATGTACGGTTTCCCTTTTTATCTTTAATTTTCCACAAAATTAGGCGTATTGGGGAATACAGGGGTAGGCCATTTTGTTTTAATTTGACCAAATTCATACCTAGGGATGACGTAATTAACACCAACTGCCGTTACTTTTGCCTGTAAATCTGGTACCTTTACCATAAGCTGGGTCAACCTAGGAGTCATTGGTGATTTAAAAATATTTTCGGTTAAACTGGAAATGGAACCTTGAATCATCTGACTAAAAAAACCAGTTCAGTAAAAACTGAGCTACTCTAGTAACAATACCGAGAGTATAAATAGATACTAACTGATCAGGGGAGAAATCTGCTTCCTTTATTTTGAAGGTGGTTATATTTAAAACACTTTTTTTTTTTAAAATTACACTCTGTTCACATATACATCACCTTACACCTTATATTTAGAATGTGCACCACAGAAATATTTGAACTAAAGACCTAATAAAGGTCAAGTAACTTGACCATCCATGAAAAATGGGTGATTCAAATCCAAAGTGTATTATTGTTTCGATTTTATTTCCTATATGTATTTTGTGACAGCTTTTCATGTTTGAATTCTTGATTCTTACAGACATATATCATTATATTTTGAGACTTATAATATAACACTTATAACATAATATTTATAGTATAACATGATGATGACATTGAAACTCATCTGTATAGGTCTTTTTCTAAACTAGTAGAAAATACCTCATTACCTTGAAGTGAAACATTATCTTTACATCTTTTCCTTTTAACTGGTGGTAATATTTTTGTTATTTATTACCATTATAATTGTTTATATATATATATATATATATATATATATATATATATATATATATATATATATATATATATATATATATATATATATATATATATATATATATAGAGTATGCCGGCTCTGTGACGCCGTGGTATAGAGCACAGCTGTGACAACAAAGGTACCAAGTTTAAAAGTTTAAATTCGCCACGGGTAATTGTGCATCCAAATCATTCAGAAAGCAATGGCAAACTGCTAAACGTATTTATTTTGTGTTGATTAGAAAATCACTACCGCCAACAAATGATAGGGTGATGGCTATGTCCTGAATATATATATATAAAAGACCTCACTGAAGTCTTTGCCATAAGTTATGATATATGGGAAGATGATGCTGCATGTCATAGAGCTACATGGCACTATACCTCTACAGTGAAAAAACGGTGCAGCATCTTTTTAAAGGAGAAGAAATGCAGCAGTTCAGCAGTGGAGAGTAGCCAAAAAGTCATGGGTAGATCAAACACTACCTACAATGACTATCCCATGCCCAGCTTGTCCAATGACCTCTGCACCAGCATTGAGCTTATCTGTGAACTCATAGTTAAGGACATAACTCTAACTGAATTTCAAAAAGTGGAAGTTAAAACTGGTCATAATCACTTGTGATAGACAAACAACAAAACAAAAAAAGTTGAAGAATGTGCAGGAAGAGTTTTCCATAGTTTATAACCAGAACTAAGTATTGCTTTAGCATATAATAATAACAGTGTGAAACATAACAAATCTTTCATAATAGATAATCATGTGGTTATGAGCTGTTACTATGGCACATATTATGTTGCTTTAAGTTGTGATGTGATAAAACCTGATCGTTCTTTCAATCAATTAGTCTTTTTTCTACCAGTGTAATATGCTTTGTTCCCTGTTGTCTATTTCCTCACAATATCCAGTATGTACTGTAGGTAATAATGCTCTTTTGCCTTGTTGCAGACATTTAATGACATTTTTGTTTCTTATGTTAGTTAAGGTATTTTATAAGTAATAAGAATTTTCTTGCATTAAGTGTATGTCACAATATTTAATTCATTGCTGCACAATATTATGCCATTATTTTGTTTATATTGGTATAGAGCAGGGGTCGTCAACCTACGGCACGCGTGCCACACTTGGCACGCAAGAAATTTCAAATGTCACGTTTCACATTTCCTGTATAAAGTTGATTATAAATCGATTAGTGTGGTTTCCTCGCTCATTTCGGCACTTGTCGTATCAGGGTACCAGCCACAGACTTATCCAGACTGGTTACATATTATTGAATATCACTATATATTAATTAATTAAAATATAAAAATAAAATATATGGTAAAATAAGAATATTGGCCTCGACTTGTATAAAATGTTATGTGATGTTGACACTCTGAATAATTTGAAACCTTAAGTTGGCACACAATTAGCAAAAGGTTGCCGACCCCTGGTATAGAGCACTGCAGTTGTCACTCTACTGATTTATATCTTGTGCTTACTTCTTGAGGACTTTGTAAGATTTCTGCTTCTCTGGTTTTGACTTGTAACCAATATTTCATCAAAAATGTTGCCCATCGTGGTGCCCATGCCCAACAGGGGAAAAATTTGATTGTTCATGGGCGCACTTCAAACATGTTATAATTAGGCTTCATATAGGAATAATTCAATTTTTTTAATGTTAAAAAATGTGTATATGTTACATAGGGGGCATCATAAATTTAAAAATATTTTGGTATGGCCTTGTTAAAAAAAGGTTGGGAAACACTGGTTTAGATGAAGTGTTGAATGAATCATCAATTCCTTCTTTAGAATTGTACCTGCTGATCCCAAACTCTTCTCTTGGTTGAGGATGCAGACCATTAGTCACTTTGCATAGTTTGTATCACCAGTCAATGAAAAGCAAAGAAAAAGTCAGATCCGCTGTAAGTGATGCTGTTTCGGATCTATGCAGATTTGGGATTCTGGAGAAGAATTTTCTTTTGTTTTCAACTAGGAATTTATCATTCTACCCAAATATCACTTTTCCATTTGGTACTAGTTAAGCCCATTGTAATAGTGTATCAAGTAATTGTTAAATGAATTCTTCACATAATTTGTTCTCAGACTGAGTTCTGGGTGATTAATCTCACATGTTTTTTAAAGTAAAGTTTTGTTATGAAAGTATTAAGCTCAGTGTTGTACAATTGGGAAATTTTATAAAGTGTGTTGCTATATTTTTTTTAATGTAAGGACCTCTCTTACCAGATGAAGTAAAAAATAAAAAAAATGTATTTCTTGTCTAAGAGTGATAACATTAGGTATTTAATATTTGGTAAAGACTCAAGCTTGCAAATTTCTACAAATAGAAAAACTTGCAGTTGTCAAGAACCAATTTGTCGATAATGGAACAGCATAAGCTTACTTGTGTTTGCACATGCAATAGAATCATACTTTTTTAAAATTAATTTGACAATGTAGTCAACACATTTGACTCTCTCAAAGTTTTTCAAGAAATCTTATAGCTCAAGTTTATGGCAAGACAAGAATTTATTTTTTTGCTATGAAAGTATATTACTTCTCTACCCTGAGCTGTGTTTTCATATAATTTGGTATTTCATGAGATTAGAAAACAAAATTAAGTTTGTTTTGTTCTAAATGTATATGTCACATTAAATAAATTGTAACTTTCTATGACAATATTTTACTTGTTAGTTTCCTCGACAGAATACAGGCATGCTCTGTCAATACTTTACTTGTTAGTTCACTCGACAGAATACAGGCATGCTCTGTCAATATTTTACTTGTTAGTTCACTCGACAGAATACAGGCATGCTCTGTTAGAAATTTAATTATTAATTCACTTGACAGAATATAGGCATGATCTGTCAATATTTTACTAGTTAGTTCCCTCAACAGAATACAGGCATGCTCTGTCAATACTTTACTTGTTAGTTCCCTCGACGGTATACAAGCATGATTTGTCAATACTTTAATAGTTCGTTCCTTCAACAGGATACAGGCATGCTCTGTCAACATTTTATTTTTCACTTACATTTATTGCACTTGTTCTTATTGTGGCCACGCCTTAGCTTTCATATTTGCTTGTCTTATTTTTTATTGCTTTTGCAGTGAAGATCTATAACAGTTTTTTTTCATGTTTCAATGTTTTTGTTGATCTAAAATATTTTGTTGAGAATTCATCTTGTTTTTTTGAAGGTCAATATTATACTATTTGAAATGCTATTTCTGAATAAGTATTCTCATATATAAATGTGAAATTAATATTTAACCTACTTTTGTAATCTTTGATTATATTTGCAGGTTTTATTGTTGCAGCTCCAATAAATATTTCCTGATGTTGAATATTTTCATCATATTTGTCAAACTTAATACTTTCATGAAGAAAATGTGACTATTTGGCATTGGTGTCTTCTATATGTTTTTTATCAATTTTTTTCTTTGTCATACTGTTGATTAATTGAAAGAATAAGTATAATTCTGTAGACTTTGTTAATATATTTATTTATATAAATTGGGTAGCTGCCTTTCAAGTAATTTAAGCTTCACTGGGAATTGTGGTGTCTGTTAAACCCATATTGTTTCTACCACATGTCATTTTTTGGAATGAAATGTAATAACAGGCAAAATGAGGAGAAAAGAGATACAGCTGCAAAGAGAGAAGATACAAAATAGCTTGACATTGAGGCGGAAAACAAAGTCAGTAGTAGAACTGATTCACAGTACAGCAGATAGAATGTTGGATGATCAATGATTGCCTGCCCTACTCAGCATCACACATGTTGATGATAATTGAATTCGTAGTGATGATGTGGTCAGTATCATACTTGCGACCTTGTCTGGAAGATTCGGGTCAACTTTATGTTCTGGAAACATTCCAGTTACACTGTAAAATCAAACCTAGGACATCCAGCTAGGAAGCCAGTGTACTAACCCCTCAGCATCAGAGGCTCCCTATATATAATGCTTTGTCTTGTGTGAAAATAGTTATCATTATTATTTTTGTTGTATATAATTCTATGCCTAAATTCTTCTTCATGTATATATTGTTATCAGGTAATTTTACAACCTAGAAAAAAGTTGTGACAGCACTGGAGGTTTCTTTATGGCATACTGTTATTTTTGGATGTATCATTGGAATGAATATCTTAATAATGTACTGTTCAAATATAATTTAGTTCAGTGGTATCCACATACAAGAAATGAAGAGATTACAAGAACTATTGAAACAACGTCTGTGGTCAAATAAGAAAATTAAAAAATAGAGACTGTAATGGTTAGTTTGTTAGTCATCAGATAATCATCATAACACACCGAACAAGTCCATAGGTGATCTGATATATCCAACATGTCTTTCAGTATGTGATTACTGACTGTGCCGGTTCTGTGTTAGTTGATAACTCTTCTTTTGATTCCTATATGCAGCTCATTTCTTTCAACACCACTCTTCACTACAAGGTCCTGCATCTTGCCATAGATGCAGAAGAAGAAACACGCTCCATATCCTTCAACTAGAACTTCATTATAGCATTCAAAATATCAACATGATCCATTGAACTGCCACTAGTCACTGTGGCAAGTCTGTCTACTCTTTCATTTCCCTCAAAACCCACATGTGCAGGTACAAAAAATGAAAGTAACTCTCTTCAGCACAGATATTGTCATCTAAATATGATTACATCATCATTATATGATTAAACTGAAATGGTTAATGGTTTAAGCATTTCATGCAAATGAACTCATATTCCCATATTGGCCAGCAGCAAGAGCATTACAACATGATAATATAAACATCAAGAGGCAGAGAAAATCTAAGAAGAAGGTGAATTGACTGCATTACCAACATTCTTAGATGGCTCAATATTATTGCATATCAAGCAACCAAACATCCTGATAACTGATTATCATTAAATCCTGAAACACCTAACAGCTAAATCAGAGAAGAGACATATATAAATAACCAAAATATCAGAGGATGTCAGACAAAATCGAAAGTGCTGCAGTAACCAGACAAATAAGAGGTAAATACAAAGTTAATTATAAAGGTTACTGAATATAGCCTAACTAACAATATAAATAAATCAGAAATAATAATAAAACAAAGAACAAAGACAATTTTCAATGTGTTGGTCCTATTGGGACCTTTGTCAAGAAACAAAAACAAATTAAGACAACAAAATAATATGTTACATAAGATTACATACCTATAAGACTGTTTAAGAACCATTGATTCAAATGTTCTTCCTTTTATAAAGGAAGTGTTATAAATTTAGGTTTTCATTTCAAAATATTGACTTCCTAATTTGAGTTACTTATAGCAGTTGAGCTGTATCTACGGACTAGTTTATGAAACTTTCCAGTGCTGTTGCATTTTTCTTTTTGGTATTTATTGGGAAACAAATACAGTCATTTGTTTATTATGCTCATATATACATGTTTGAACATTCCAATATTGTTGATGTTGTAAGGCCAACATTTGAGCAGTTGATACATGGAATATTTTGTTACTTGTAACGTATACCAATAAATAAAGGTACAATCACAAAGGCATACATTGATATTTTGAAACAAATGTAAAAAGTAACAGTATAACTTAGTGAAGACAGGCATTCTAGTATTACACATACAGATATTCTAGTATTACAAATACATGTATTCTGGTGTTACCTTTGAGGTATTCTGATATTATTTTACAGGTGGTTGAATTATTCTATGGTTGTATGCTTTGTTATATTAGCAGACATTTAATAAGAAATGCGTGAGTAAATTCAACCTGTACACACTGGAGCATCAATTATGGCAAAGCAGCCTTTGTTTCTGCTCCCTATAAAATACTCCCTGTTCTTCTTAATAGGATATCATTCAGTAACAAAAGTTATTAAAGTGATGAAAGAAATTACTCTTGAAATATTCAAGTTAAACAAATAATTAACGTTTTTAAATTATCATTGAAAAGGAAAATGAATTATTGTTTTTGAAATGTCAAGGCGGGAAAATAAAAATAGATTACTTTTTTAAATATAAAATTGAAAATAAAGGGAAATATATTACCTGTTTTGAAATACCACAGTGAAGTGAGAAAAAAATAAATAAATTGCCTTATTTTAAATATCGGTGAGAAATACTAATTAATTACTTTTAAAATAGCAAAGTGAAAAAAAATAAAGAAAAATAAAATACCTTTTTTAAATATTCAAGTGCAAAAAAACAATAACAAGTTATCTTTTTTATAATATCAAAGTGAGAAAAGAAATAATATTGTTGATATTTGATGTTTCTGCAGAGTAACTGGGGTATCATTGCTCTCAACACTATACCTTGTTTGTTGTACTCAATAGAATGTTAACATACATGCTTTTTGAATAGCTACAAATCTCCTGTCTATTACCTGCTGTTTGTGTATGTTTAAAGTATAATTTTTCTATGGCTATCTTGTTCATACTTAATAGATTTTCTAAATTGTATGTATACTATTTGTAGATAAATATTTGTCTGTGATCATTCTTCTGTGTAGTTCTTCTCATGAGAAAAGTAATTTTATTACTGTGGGAAGGTATAGATTGTGTTAAGTATGGGTTCTTACAGTGGTCAATTTGTGCACCTTTCAGTGACTGATAGAACATTTAAATGTTTGTACATAAACAATGAAATTGACAAGTTGAATAGTAATGTTGCTGTATTAAATGTAATTTCCTGGCAAACATGCAATTATTTCCCAGGCAATAAAAACACTGATATACTGTTGTTAAAAAATGGAAACTGTCATTTATTCACTTGTTCATGTTAAAAAAAAAATAATACCAATACACATTGTTTGTAGACAATCTATTTCTGCAAATAGTTATCTTACTAGAAGATATGAGATTGGTTTTTAGCACATAATTTACCACCGAAATTGGATATGTTGAGCCAAAAAGCACAAATAAAGTGAGGCACAATGCATTTACACCATGGCTATAAAGCCAGATGAAGACCATGTAAAAGATGAACCACAGAAATGAAAGAGGCTATGGGATAAAGCCTAAAAACCGCACACAAGGAGCCCATCTGGAGAACACAAGGAGAACTCTTCTACCCCTTACACTGTGAGACACAAAAGGGTCACTGTGTATTGGTAGGACTACATCCTACCCTTGATATCTAATAGGACCATTCAGTGGAAGTTTGAGAATGAACAATGAAGAAAAGGAAGCACAAAATGGAATTGTGAGCAGCAACTCTGATAGATTTACTGAGATAGAGATTGGAACAACTTACTCTGGTGAACACAGATGACATATATCTCATAATATACTTAACATACTCATGAAGATTAGCTTATTGCTGTTTGTTTTAAATTATTATTTTCAGATTATACTCATAGATTTTCCTTTTTAGTTTAGTTCCATAACTTCCTGAGGTTTCACAATTTATACTGACAGGTACTATTGTTATGTGAAATATATATATATAAATAATTTATATAATATGAGCTACCCCCAAAAATAGCTGCAGTTTTCATTGTTTTGAAAACTTTACTTTCCAAATACAGGTTAGCTTTGAATAATATTTGAATTGGAACTATATGGAATTTTTACCATAGATGTTTCCCCATTTTGTGAGTGCCAAATTTTATGTGAGTCTAGCTGTACAAATACTAATAAAGCACAAAAATGCTTTGAGACTGCTAGGCCTTGAATGACATTCAAATCGAAACCTAGCCAGATGATGCAAAACTGAGGATATATTTCATTGTTTCCTGGACTTATACAAATGTATGGACTAAGTCTTGTGAAATATATGGACCTAGTATAGCAATTTCTTTAATGCTGAAGAAAAGTAAGCCATTTTGTGGTGAAACATACCAAATTTAGTCATGGATGTCACTGTAGATTTGTTTAAACATTCATTCTAGAACATCCACTGGATTTCTCTTATAGCAGCACAATAAACCTTCAAGATTTCCAGCATTGGTATGGGAATATATCATAGACTTTGAATTGTAAGCAAAATAAACTATATCGTGATGTCATTGACTTGAAAACTATATGGATATGGCTGGTACAGACTATGTATGTATGATCTTATTTGTCTTGGCACATTTGGTTGATGCTATGCAAATACAAAGTTAGCTTGAATCAAGCTTGTATCAGTTGATGACATACAGACACAAAGTTAGTTTAAATCAAGCTTGTATCAGTTGATGATATGCAGACACAAAGTTAGTTTGAATCAAGCTTGTATCAGTTGATGATATGCAGACACAAAGTTAGTTGGAATCAAGCTTGTATCAGTTGATGATATGTAGACACAAAGTTAGTTTGAATCAAGCTTGTATCAGTTGATGATATGCAGACACAAAGTTAGTTGGAATCAAGCTTGTATCAGTTGATGGTATGCAGACACAAAGGTTTTTGTTGGACACCAACTTGCATCGATTTTCTAGTAAGCGTAAAGTTTATATTGTCACATCTGACTTTCCAAAAAATAGTTGATTTAGTTATATTGCCGGTAGGTCTTTTTCTCCCTGCACATTATGCTCCAAAACAAAGCCTTGAAGCAGTAAATATAGTAATGAACCAACACATCAGTACATACATGAGACCTCAGTCCCATTATGTTGAAAACTTACATTTGTTGAAGAATTGAATTGAATTTGATAATGTATATTATGTTTTTGTCTTTAATAAACATGAAAAGTGTATTTGGCATCCTTTTTATGTGTTTACTTTCAGTAAATTAATTTGCAAGACACCCGGATGTGATCAATCATTTCAGTGTCAACCATTCCTTAGAAATGAAGAGAAATGTTTTATGTTGCTATTGTACATGGAAATAAAGTTTTGAAATCCTGTTGAAGATGTTTGATCCACTTTTTTAATATGTTTATGTGTCACATTTATGCTTTTTGAAATATTTTATATTTGACATCAGTAAATCTTCTTCTTCAGCGTACATTCTCAAACTCCTGCTGAATTCTCTTGTAGCAGCAGGACATGTCCTACTAGATTTCCAGCAAAATATAGTCCAGAGAATGGAATTGCGTTGTGTCACCGTTTTATTTGCGCCAATGGCCCGATACATCTGTCTTCGGCAGTATCAGTAAATCTAAGTTAAATATTCTGGTGATGCATTCTTGGGTAGATTGCCCTTAATCTACCTGAGGTGCAAATTCTTAGATGATTTCTTCCCTCAATAATGTTATCTACCTTAATATATTTATATATAAACATAGTCCAAGTGAAAGAAAGAAGATGAAGAATAATGAGATATATTTCTTTTTGTGATTTTAACCTTGTAAACTTTAGTTTGTTGTGCTGCAATTGACATTTTCTTATATTACTTACCTATATTTGTGTCTATTGTTATGTGAAAGCTGGAAAATAACAAAGGGGCTGAAGAAATTAAATTCATTTGAAATACATCTTAGAAAACTATTGAATATTTGTTGGAAATATTTCATATCAAACAAGCAAATAAGAGATGATATGAAACAATAATTTGTTTCTACAATAAGAAAAACAATGGTGGACACTTACATGCTCTTAAAATGAATGAAAATAGACTTCCACTACAAGCATTAAAATTGGTATCAGATGGCAAAAGAAAGAAAGAAAGATAGAGACTGTATATGGAGTCTTTGAAACGCTTCTTTTGTCCTACCTTGTGGGAGCCAGTTGGAGTTCTCCATATAACTTTTATTGTTAGACGATGATCTTTTATGCAGACTATGTATCCTGCCCAGCTTATCTGCTCCTTCATCAACATTGTATGTATGCTTACAGACTGATTTCAAAAGTACTTCACTGTCTTGTATTTGATCCCACCAATAGATGTTGAACATCTTATGCAGGCAGCTTAAGTGGAAGTGGTTGAGTCTTCTAGAGTGTCAGCATATACTGTCCATGTTTCACAGGTATAAAGAAGTTATGATATTACTGATGTTTGGTAAACTATGAGTTTGATGTGGTGATAGTTGTTATTCCCTTCTTTTCCATACATCTTTTTGCAGTCTTTCAAATGTGGCACTAGCTTTTGCTATTCTGTCGTTTACCTCAGTGTCAGCGTTTACATCTTGTGAGAGAGTGCTACCCGAGTAGGTGAAGTTATTGACTTTTTGTATGGTATGGGTTCTGCTATATTGATAACAGAAAACCAAGAATATCTTCAAGATCTATTAAACAGGATGGTGATAGAAAGTGAACAAAAAAGTCTTAGTTTAAATATAAAAAAGACAGAGACAATGATAATATCAGGAAATATGACACCACCAAATAGCAAAATAGTATTAAATGAGAAAAACTTAAAACAGGTGAATAGTTTCAAATATTTAGGAACGTTAATAACTTCAGATGGTAAATGCAAGACCGAAATTATAGGCAGAATAGGACAAGCAAGAGCAGCATTCCATAAAATGAAAAATATCATTTGCAAAAAGTCTATATCGATGGAAACTAGAAAACATGTCCTCAAATGCTACATTGAATCACTGCTACTATATAGAAGTGAAGCATGGACAATAAATAAGACATCATAAAAATCATTGGAGGCAACGGAAATGTGGTTTATTTGAAGAATGTTACCA
Source organism: Meghimatium bilineatum (assembly GCA_034231615.1). Classification (NCBI taxonomy): domain Eukaryota; kingdom Metazoa; phylum Mollusca; class Gastropoda; order Stylommatophora; family Philomycidae; genus Meghimatium; species Meghimatium bilineatum. The sequence goes on from CM067304.1 coordinate 56,284,609, forward strand.
TTCCTTGAACAACAAAGGTTACTAATGAAGAATATCTTAGAATGATGGATGTGAAAATATGCATTAGTGATAATATAACAAAAAGACAGTCAACATTTATTGGGCACATAATGAGAAGAGGAGGCATTGAGAATATAGTGACAACAGGAAAGATAGAAGGGAAAAGATCAAGGGGAAGACCCAGAGAAAAGATATTGGACAGTTTGACTAAATGGCTTCGATTGACGACACCAACAGAGATGATGACATATAGGCCTATGGGATATCGATGTACATGGAGAGATATGATCGCCAACGCTATACGGCACTTGATGATGATGAAAGCGCGTTTATCTCCTTCATCACCTCCTTGATCCTGCATCGCCCTCCTCTGAAGTCTCTCACCATCTCCCCCCCCCACACCTAGCCAGGGGGTGTTTTGACCAACTTTGAGAAACCCTGGTGTAGTCTATACTTGGGCGTTGTTAGTGTAAGGCGTGTGCTTGTTCCTTAACATTATGAGAGCACCAAGACTTTAAAAATAAAATTACTAGTCCTGTATCCAGACACGCTCTTGCAAGGTCTGGTGGACAGACTGTTTTAGAAAGGCGTTTAAGACATGACTCACTTTAACGTAGACATTATGGGAATATTTGTTACAAACCCTCGCCCAATGTCGTCGCAAACTCTGGGTTGATGCAGCTATTTCAGAGAATCTGGCACTCAACAACAAAAACGTGTTAGAAGAAAAGCAATAGGTGCTAAATGTGACCCCTCCTCACATATTCACAGTGTGAAAGGAAGAAGACTACAAGAGTGCATGTGACTCATTAACTATAATCGGAACACAGTGCGCTGAAGTGGTGCGCCGTAATTCGGACACACCTGCAGGACCGTAGATATAATATCCTCAAGGGGGGAGGGGGTACTACAATTAAAAGAAAGATCATTCTTGCGTTTTCATCTGCCAAATTTATTTATTATTTTTTTTTGGGGGGGGGGGGGGGGGAGTTGCAAGACTTGTTTGTGAAAAAACGCTGATTTATTTTTATTGTGTTGTTTTTGTGTTTTTTTGTGTTTTTTTTTTTGGGGGGGGGGGGTAATTTCCTCGCCTTTTGGTTAAGTCCCTAGATCTAGGCCTATATGACATGTTCCGATTGTGGTGGTTGGGGGGGGATTGATTTGTTAACTCTCCAAACCACCCCCACGTATCTACGAACCTGCACCTGAGATCATTATCTTTAACCCAAGTCCTTCTCCAGTATAGTACTGTTGGCTAATCACGAACAGCGTCACGTACCTTTGATCATGCGATTGATTATTTGTCACTTTCTTAATACTTTGTGTCGCAAGCTAATACAGAGCACGAAAACAAAAATCAACCAACAAGCAATTAAGTGCAATGTCGAATGGCGTATGCGATCATGTTTTTCCACGACTCTCTGTCTCTTGTGTTGTCAATAAGCTAGGTTGGTGAACTTCTCCCATGCCATAATACTAGTCCATCTAGCATTCCCGTAGTCGTAACCTTCGATAACAGTTACTATGTTGTTCTGACAGGCCGATATTGTGTTTGAACTAGTTACGGGCACGGCGTGGGTGGACGGAACAACAAAGAAACTTGTCGCAAGGGTCAGAATTGTGCCCTGATGTCGACGTCTGTTTCGGCGGCATTAGACTCGAAACACATCGAGTCGGATAGCTGCTGTAACAGAGGGCGGAGTACTTATGGGAATGCCCCACGTGCTGTGAGGCCAGTTTCTAATCAAGAAACCATCTAGCAGCTTCTCTCTTTGTCGTTCCATATCTCTTCTCCCCTTGATCTTTCCAGTGGCTTTTAAGTGTTTATGTTGTGCTATTCTCAGCACATGCCCTATGGACCTTGACTGTCTGCCCCTAATGTTTGATATAATTGATCTTTTTACGCCAGCATCAATGAGAACATCTGTATTAGTTTTCTTAGCTGTTCATGGTATTTTCATCATTCTTCTCAGAAACCACATCTCTGTAGTCTCCAGTTCGTTTCGATTGTTTTTGTTTACAGTCGATGCTGTACATCCATAAAAAAAGAATTGATTGGACATAACATCTCATCACTCGAATTCAGGTCTGCATTGATAGTGTTCCATTACATAAAATGGTTCTCATGTGTTGGAATACTGGTTCGGCTTATGCTGTACGGCACTTTATCTCACTTGTCATCTACCTTCTGATATTAACAGGGAGCCAAGGTATTTCACTTTTGAACTTGTGAAAAAATCAGATCTGACAAAATAAGTTAATATGTGAATAGCCAACAGGACTATACTGCAGACAGACTTGCACTAACGCTTTTGAGCTCAATCGGCACACGGCGACGCCGACGTGCTAACAATACACGAGATCACTATACATTCCTCAGTATATTTTGTATTCCTAAGATTAGAGGTCATAGAGATGTAATTCTACAGAAGAATGCTGAGAATACCATAGACTGTCAAGAAAACTAATGTGGGGGTGTTAAAAGAGTCAAAATGAAAAATGCGAAAAGGAGCTTAATCAATAATATAAGAAAAAGATAATCTTCTTTTTGTTTGCCCACGTCAAGAGGCACGGAGGTTTGGAGAACATAATCACAATAGGCAGGTTTTAAGGCAACAGAAAGAGGGGACGACAATGTGAGAAAATATTAAGACAGCTTAACAACTTGACACGGCAGGGAAAGAACAACGATCTTGATACATTATACTGGAGATGGAGAGCCATGGTCGCCTACACCAGCCAGCATGTCACATAATGAATATATTAATGAAGACGTACAAACTTCTTTGAACAATTTTTTTCGAAAGTGGAGAATTTTATCTCAAGTCTATCGTAATTAAGGGTTGCGCTGTACAGAAATGACAGAGTAAGAAACGATGATATAAAAAGAGTAGGAATAATGCCTTGTATCGAATATATAGAAAGTAAACAGATAAAGTGGTTTGGTCACCTTATGAGAATGAACCCAAGCTAATTATCGATGAGAGCTTATAACAAACGATCAAGAAGGAAGTACTAAATAAAGTAAAAATGTTACTAAAAAATTCATTTACTATCAATAGTAAAGGACTGCGTTGTAGTTCTTACTGCTCCACTACAATTTTGATACATTTTTGAAAACTAAACAATTTTGATACAATGCTCTAATGTTTTTCAAGAAATTGTCCCTAAATCCCATAATCGAACGCATTTTCTTGATCTACAAATGTTATATTTAACTGGCTCGATAGCTTTTCTCTCGCTCAGTTGTCTCAAGGTGAATAGTGCGTCAGTCAGCCCATACGTTCTCTGAATCGGATTATGCGACGATTTAATGCCATGAAAGTGCATCGAAGGAAGAACCCTTTTCTCAGTATCTCATAATCAGTACATTCTTGAAATAATTCATGCATGCATTCCACATGGATGCGTTGCGAAACGTAAATTTTATTTACATAGGCATGTGGTTGCGGATTGGGCTGTGTATTGAGGCGTCGAAGGACTAGTGGAAAATAATTCTTAGAACGCCAGTTAGCGTATCATGAAAAGGACTTTTGGCAGTTTGACATGGACTGGTGTCCGTGCAACTTGCTGAGCGAGAATGAAGAAATGGACAGGCCTATATCTTTAGAAATATGTTTGTTGCTGTTATGTAAATAGTGAATTATAGCCTCTTTCCGAAGCACGACCATTTCAACGTAAAACCGGTATTTTTTTGTGTTATATCAGACTTGTATCTGTTGGTAGGTAGTTAATGAGTTTGCCTCTCTTTTGGAGAGGGTGCCTCTTCCAACCAGCAGACAACAGTCCAATTAGGTTACATCAGGACACACTACCATAAAATATTCAATGTAACAAAGACCCCAAAATTAATTCACTTTATCTGTTGAATTTCTTTTCTACATTTATAGGTCCTATAGGCCCACATTTAGTATCAATCAATGAGGTGCCACACCAAGTGACAGGACGATCGTGCTTTTCCATAACTCTCTGTCTCTTGCGTTTTTAATAAGTTCAGTAGGTGACTTCTTTTTGTACCACAGTGACAACCCATCCAGCAATTTCTCTATTTGTGTTCCTGTATCTCTTCTCCCCTTGATAGTCCAGTGGTTACTAAATGTTCAAGTTTTCCTGTTCTCATTACCTGCCCTAAATATATTGATTGTCCGTTTCTAATTTTCTTTATAATTTGTCGTTTTACTCCAGTATCTCTGAGAACTTCTACGAGTACATTAATTTTCTTGGCTGTCAATGGAATTTACATCATTCTTCAAACGATATCTCAGTTGCCTCCAGCTTATCTTGGACATTTTTGTTTACTGCCTATGCTTCGCTTTCACTGATATTACACCATGGCATTGTCCTATATATATATATATATATATATATATATATATATATATATATATATATATATACAGGAAGAAATATAAAATAAACGAAAATAACTACAATTTTATACCAACACTATGCTACCGCTGTCAAACTTGGTCTTTAACAGCCTCGCAGCAGAGGAAAATCGTTACACGTGAAATGAAGTGTCCGAGAAAAGCTGCAATGGTTACTAAACTAGATCAAATACGAAATTAGGAAAAGAGTTGATATAATATCATGTATTGAACATATTGAAAGACAACAAGTAAAAAAATTCAGTCACCTTATGAAAATGAAACCAAACCAATATCAATAAGAGTATATAACTAAAGAATATACGCTTAACGGCAAATGTGAATACGATCAACCATCATTCTCCTTGGGACAGACTTTATATATATATAAAAACAGAAAGTTGCTGTGAGGTCTTTGATGTCGAGTCCAGTGAACATGGTTATAACATTCTTCTTCTTCTACGTTCGTTCTCAAACTCCTGCATATTAGCAGGATGTAGCCTTATGGTTTACAACATTGCTGCGATATCTGCGCCTTTCGGCCTGACACATCCGACTTCAGCATGACGTTGGGTCACTACCCTATATGGGATGGGACAACCAACTCCATCCCATAACATCCTTAGTCACCTTTTACGACATCCGTGGAAGGTAAATAGTGTTGCTATTCTTTGCTCCCCTTTCGGTCCCTGGCAACACACGAAATTCGAGAGGCTGTTGTTTGTTACTGCTTCTCTCTTGACGATTTTTGCTAAGCCCCGGTGGCGTGTATGGAGAAAGTGCCCTGCCCTTTGTGAAACATGGACTACCTACACCAAAAATGAGAAGAGACTTAACATCTTTCATCTAAGATGTCTCCGCAAGATCTCAAACATTAAATGGCACAACAAATCACCAACATGGAAGTGTTGCGCCGCACTCAGCTACCATGGAAACACTCATATAAATATATTACCCACCGAAGACGGATGTTTCGGCCATTGGCGCAAATAAAACGCGACACAACGCATTTCCATTCTCTGGACTACATTCTGTTGGAAATCTAGTAGGACCATGGTCTTGCTATAAGGGAGATCCAGCGGGAGTTTGAGAATGAACGTTGAAGAAGATATATATTACGTTGGCCAGGTCATGCCTGCAGAATTCCAAACTGTCGCATCCCAAAACAAGTACTGTTCGGGGTACTGGATAAAGGCCATCGAGTCTGCGAAATACCAATACTGAGGTATAAAGACATCTGTAAATTCTTAATAAGAAAGGCTTCCACATAGAATCCAAAAACGGGAAAACGGCTGAAACTCGGGATGTCTGGAAGCAGAACCTCCGTGTGGGAGCAGCATTGCTCAGAAATAATATGTTTAAAGATATGGGAGAAAAAAGAGAAAGACGCATAGAAAAATGTTCCGTTGTTGTGATATGATCGCTTGAGAAATCACAATTCCGGAGAAAATATTCAACGGATTGCTTCTTCTTATTGCTAAATGACCGTCTGCAAGATGCAAAAGGCCATACAAACAGGAAGTATTTTTATTTGTGAGGAAAGATTAAACATGTGAGACACTGCAGAAAACTTGAGTAATTAAATATTTGGCAAAATTGAAACAAGTAGATAATGTAAAACAACTACATATCCTGAAAAACTATATATGTTAAATATAATAAACATACGTTTCATTGATTTACGACATACCGAAGTCTATTTGTAATAAACACGTCAGTGTTTCAACATGGCCGACAGTGGGATATCTGGTGTTTTGGAAGACGACACTAGTTGGTAAAAAAAAGTTACTGTAGTTATGATACTGGATCTTCCATGATTTTAAATTCGGCATTAGAAATAGTAAATTTGAAGCCGCATATTTAATAATAACTAACTGGGGTTATATATACTTCCATTATGTTTGGTTAACCGGTTTTATGTGCTAAAACGTCTTTTGTTTTGTTTTTAAAATAAAAATAAAGTAAAAAAGTAAGTTGGTAGGCCTAGTCTTACGACCTTACGTTCAAAAAAATTTCTTCTGATCTACATCATACGTTTCTGTTAGTTCTTTCATGCAACAAACCATTATATACGATAAGTTTATCTATGTGAAACTCACTAACAGTGTCAGTGTCAATCATTTGTTATTCTCTCTCCAGACAATAATAAATATTAAATACTAGGACTGGATTGATTAGATGATTAGAGAAGTCTTTCAGAATGGACTGTATTACTAATACTAATACTATTAGTATTTACGTTCTTTACATTTCAGCAACAAGTGGTAGTCGCTGAGCCTGTTCAACACAGTCTTGTAAATACTGGAGGTGGGAGGGGGGGGGAAGTTGGAAGGGTTTCCTCCCCTGGAAAATGGAACATCTTAATTAATATTATGGTTGACCATGCAATATGAAAAAAAAAATACTGACTTTCTTTTTTTCCCCTCCCTTTTCCAGCGCATCTTTCTTACTGGTGTTCGCTGTGAAAAGTTTTACCTAATTTCGTGGTATTTCTTGACCTTTGCAGTGTGATTAGTAGAATTTGTATTTATAATTAAGGTATATAAATTAAAAGGCATATTTATTTCGTATGTATTAGTATTTACATTAGGGATGGGGGTAAAGGTTAGGATCAGTTATAAATTAAATAATACGCAGTAAACGCATAGTGTTCTCCAAGTGTAGAGTAGAGTGTCCCATCTTTAGTCTAGAGATCTTCGTTGCACACTCTCCAATGTCAATTTTAATAAGTTAAAAGAAAGGAAAGCAGTGGTCAGTCCAAAGTTACATCATCATTTATTAGTTTGTCATGAAATCGCACTGCTTATAGTCATTAGAGCTGTTTCTATCATAAATTGGACACCTCTGGAGATGTTTAAGTCTTTTTACCAACAATGTAGCTATATTCATTTGATTTTCCTATTCTTAGAGGTTATAGATCTTGATCTACTAATTTCTATTGATGTTACTTTTGCTGTCATGTCCTGGCTTGTATTCTTTTTATCAGATTTAATGTCCATAGGCAGTTATGCATGCAGACCATTCAGAAAGCAGTGGCAACCTATTGAGCATAAACATTTCCTAATAAATCACTGACCCAAAAAAATGCAGTGTTGATTGCTACATCCTGAATAAGATCTTACCAACTTTTTATCAAATTTGATCATTTTTAAAGACTTTGTTTGCTGCATTGGAGGATTGTGCAAAAGTACCAATATTGCAATGTAATACTTTTTCGTATTCACATTACAATGTGCATTTTGCTGTAGTTAAAAAAAACTATTAGAGATTTACATTTTAACCATCATGTGCCTAGGTTTGGCAAGGGTGATCATCAATCTCCACATCATATTCACAGTGCCATGTATCAGTTCTACTGCTGACTCTTCACCATTCTACAATGTCAAAATATGTAGTATCTTCTTTCTAATTTGTCATCTTTCTTTTTCCATTACTTTTGTTTATTGTCATGTTGTGTTCCAAATGTGTTCATCTTATAATGTGGCTAATAAATGTGGACATCCATTTCTGAAATCTATTATTGTAGCATTTAAATGGCAGTCTCCTTTAGTTTTTCTAGCTGTCATAGAATTATCATGACATGTTAAAAGACATAAGAAAGTAGCAAGGTAAATTATTCAAGATTACTTTAAGGAATTCTTCTAACATGAGAAAATCACTGAAACTTTATTATTGTCTGTAGAGGATTGACCTTCAAGTCATTAAAAATTGTCTATGAGTCAGTCATTGCTTATATAGAACATTTCAACAACAAGATGACAATTGGATTGGTTATATCCACAAGGGAGACCTCACAAGAGATGTCGTGCCATGGAACCTGGATGGCATATATAAGTTTGGATATTTAAGAATCGCTTGGTGGAGAGCAGGAGAACCAGAGATTGTTGTTGCCTTCAGGATGCCACAAGACATTTTTTTGGACTTTTATGTAGAAGCAAGAAGAACAAGAACGTCAGTGTTCAGTAAAATCTAGGCTGCATATTAAAAGTACGAGGCGTGTTCAAATGAAAACGGGACTTGTTACACCACGCGTGATAGAGCGCACTGATATTGATGACATTTTGCACTAGTAATGAGTATCCAATAATTTACATACGGTCACGTGTTCATCTTCCCAGCATGCATATGTGCTGCAGAAGACTGTTAACAATATGGCGGGTGTGATTCCGAACCCGTCCAAAGTGAATCAGCGTGCTGTGATCCAGTTTCTTTCATTTGAAGGATGTCAAGCAGTAGACATTCATCGGAGAATGAAGGCAGCATATGGTGACAAATGTTTGTCGAGGACCAGAGTGATGGAGTGGGTGCGTATGTTTAAAGACGGACGTGAGTTAACGGCAGATCTTGCACGGCCAGGTCAGGCGCATATTGTTGCAACAGAAGAAGCCATAGCCGTGCTTGATAAAGCAGTACTGACTGACCGTCGTCGGAGCATTCGTTCGCTTGCAGAAGAATTCCATATGTCAATTGGGATAGCCCACATGGTTGTTCGGAAGAAATTGAACTATCGGAAGGTGTGTTCACAGTGGGTCCCACGGATGTTGACTGACCACCATAAGGAAGAACGGATGGGGTGGAGTTTGAACCACCTGATGCATTACAGGGCAGAGGGTGATGCATTTCTGTTGAGCATTGTGGCAGGTGATGAATCGTGGTGCCACCACTATGAACCGAGCAGCAAAATTGACAGCATGCAATGGAAACATCCAGGTTCACCAAAACCCAAAAAATTCAAGACACAGGTTTCTGCTGGGAAGGTTATGGTGACTGCATTTTTTGACCATGAAGGGCTTTTGTTGACTGATTTTAAGGAACCTGGTGTCAACATCAATGCCGCCCATTATAAAGACACTTTAGACAAGCTGCATAAGGCCATCAAGGCTAAGCGACCAGGCAGACTTTCTCAAGGTGTGATTCTTCTCCACGACAACGCTCGTCCGCACGTCGCAAAAATTGTGCAGGAAACATTGGCAAAGAAGAATTGGGAAGTTCTTCATCACCCAGCCTATAGTCCCGATTTATCCCCGTGTGATTTCCATTTGTTCGGACCGTTGAAGAAAGCACTAAAGGGACAGCGATTCAACAGCGACACAGACGTGAAGACAGCGGTGACCACATGGTTCAGAGAACAGCCACGCAACTTTTTCTCGGACGGCATTCGACGTCTACCTAAACAGTGGGATGCTTGCCTAAATGCATACGGAGATTTTTTCTGATGAACCCAGGTGCATTCTTATTCACAAGTGGTTGCTTTGTTCAATTCCGTTGAAAATATTAAATTGCGTATGATACTTTTTAAATAAATCCACAAGTCCCGTTTTCATTTGAACACGCCTCGTAGGTTGTTTAATATTTGCTGGCTCAACAGTTTGTTCTATCTACGTTTAATATGACAATAAGAAAAAACACTAGATCTATTTTGGCTTTTCTAGGTTGTCAGAATTAGAAACAGCCTTGGTTGAAGAATGTGATTTTGGCTCCCTACGTAACATCTGTAAAGGAAGGCCTGTGCCAGTACATTTAAGAGCCGAAGTTTGGCAGGTAAGGTTATGTTGTGATTGATAGGTAAGGTTAACTAATAATAACATTTTCTGGATATTAAGTAGCTGTTTATGATATTTGAGGGGAAGTCAATAAATAAGTCACAAAGTAATGTGAAAAAGAATATAAATACAATAGATTTTAAGGGTTTAAAGGATTTTTAAATTTTGGATTATAAGGGTACAACATCCAATTATGTGATCAATGTATGTGGTAGATGATAATTGCACTGGTAATTGTTATAAATGATGTGTAGTGCACCTGCAAAATAACTGGCATGCTCCAAGAGTGTACAAGGAATGAACAGCTTGCAGCTTTGTTTTTTGTGTGGGTGACAATGGAATTTCTGTCAATGATGTTAAAAAAAGATGGTTCCTGTTTATTTCGTAAAGCGGTGTGAAACTTGGTAAATAAATGTTCACAAAGATATGAACAACTTGCTTGTAAAGAACAAACTTCGTCATACTGTCAAAATTGCAACTGTACAGCGGATGGAGAAAATGATGTGAGCCGACAGGCAAATAACCACGGACAGTGTTGCAACTGCTACCAGGGTGTTCACATAATTCAGCTAGATCATAATACATAACTAATTGAAATTTCAATGTGTTGGTGGAAATTATGTGGACAAATAAAGGAACAGAGTCTGAAGATGTATAATCATGTTTGTATCATATTTGTTCACTTTTTCTCAGTATTTTTTCCACTTACTTATTGACAAAATTATTGACTCATAATTATTTTTAATTTGTATGCTTCTCCAAGATTGAATCTTCCCATCTTGTTCTTGTTCTTCCTCTTGCTTTATAGCCTTTCTTTCTGCTGTTGTATACCTGGAAGGCTGGTTGGGATGGCTACATTCGCATAATGTGGCCAAACGAGTTGATCTGTTGTCTCTCTATATATTGTTTGCATGATATGGTCTTTACTATCTTTCTGATGTCTTCATTTCTCATTTGATCTCTTCTGGTGATGTTTATAACCTTTCTCACGCATTTCATCTCACATGTTGTAATCTTTCTCCTGAGTGTTGTTGTCAGTGGCCATGTCTTACACTGGTAAAATAATATTGGGAGGAGGGGGGAATAAAGATGGTGTTTATTATATGTTGATTGATCGCTGTGTTTTTAAGCATCAATGACAGTTGGTATGTAACAGCATTTGATTTTTGGCACCCCATCTCAATTTCTTTGTCAATTTGGCTGTCTTCTGTAGAAATTCTTTCTAGATATTTAAATTCTGATGTCTGTTTTAGTTTTGTGTTGCCAACATACACATTTAACTGTTCTGTTGCTCTGCATATTTTCAGTTTCTGTTTTTGATGTGTTTAATTTCATAGTGTATTGTTCGCAGGCTGCCTGTAAAGAATGTGTGTGTCTTTGTAGTTAATCTTCAGTTTCATATATTAGACCTTGATCATCTGCGAAGAGTGGATCATGCAGAGAGTTACCTAAGGTCTTCTATTGTTTCTGTGATGTTTTCGCCTCTTGCCTCTGCTTCTTTCGCTTTCCCATCCATGTATGTATAAAACAGCAGTGGTGATAGTACACATCCCTGTCTTACTCCTGTTGTTATTTCAAATGGTTCTGTGAGTCCTTTGTTCTTATTATATTTTGTGAGTTCATATGTAGTGCTCTTAGTTGTCCAGTAATTGTCCATGTATTCCTTAGTCTTCTAGTATCTGCCACAATTTTCTCTGTCATAACTGTTGATCATATTCTATTGCCATTTCACTAATTGTATCAGTACAAAGTTGAAGTCTGTACACCCTACACCTTTTATAATGCCAAACTGGGTCTTACTTAGATGTGGCTCTATTATTGGTCTAATTCTTTGTTCTATGATGTTTGCATGTATCTTTTCTGTGTGGCTAAGTAGAGATATTTCTCTGCATGTTTCTCTGTATTTTTTGATATTAGGATAAAACTTGCTTTGTGCCAGTCATCACATACTTGTTTTTGTGATCATGTTATATTGAATATTCTTTTTAGCCATCATACTCCAATTTAGTTACATGCCTGAATTGCTTCAGTTGTTATACCATCTAGAACTGGTGATTTGTTTCTTTGGCTGTTATCTATGTATTTTTCTATTTCTTGTTCTAGTATTTCTGGTTCCTGAGTTTCTGTGTAGTTTGGTGTGAATGGTGGCCTTTTGTTGTTGTTGGGTGGGTTATACAGCTCTTTGAAATATTCTAGCCATCTTGTTTTTCTGTCATTTTGGCTGAATATTGGGGAATCATTTTTGTTTATAATGGTTATTGGATTATATGTCTCTCGTTCTTGTTGATTTTGTGAATTTGAAGAATTCTTTTAGATTTTTTAGTGCATATGTCTGAAAGATGTTCTCCATATTTCACCCATGTGTTTTCTTTTGCTTGTTTTATTATGCTTTTTACATTTCTCCTCTCTTGTATAGATTGTAAATTTTTTTTCTTTTCGTTTCAAACCATTGTCTGAATGTTTGTTTCTTGTTTTGTTTTGCTTGATTGATTTTCTCACTCCTTCAATAAGTAATACTGGTTTTGTGTGTTCTAAGTCTGTCTTGTTACATTTAGCTTTCTTCATAGTCAAGGCCGTAGATATGATTATAAATAACCCAAATATCGGAGGATGACAGACAAAAAGGAAGTACTGCAGTAACCATACAAATAGAGGTAAATGCAAATAAAGTAAATAGGTTACTATATCAATATAAAATAATAAAATATAGAAAATAACAATAAATAAAAGGAACAAACACAACAGTCACCGTGTAGGTCCAATTGGGACCTTTAAAGACAACAAAAACAGTTAAGAACAAAAGACCTAATGAATATAAACAAAATGGATCTCTCCCACCAGGAAATCCAAATCTGTAGATATGATTACTTTAAAGAGGGGGCTTTACCTTATAAAGGGCTTTCGTATGTAAATTTCACCATTTGATTGGAAATGGACCTTTTTGTGAAAAATCGTGAAGGGATGGGTTTTTACGAACCTTTTGTTAAGTTTCTAGAACTAATAGTACTAAAAGTAATGTTCAGATATTTGCTAAAAGGGGGTGGAGGGTTGGTTTGAACACCCCAAACCTCCAGTTACCCCCTCCCCTAATCTACAGGCCATTCATAGTAATTTCTTTCCTTGTTTTAAATTATACATTAATTTTCCATGATAGATTTGCCTTGGAACTGTTGGAAAAGATGCACTTTCAGCTTTTGATGGCCTCTATGATATGGAAGGCCAAAGCCAAATACGAAATGATTGCAAGAGCTTAGTGGGTATGTATGATTTGTTGAGTTACAAGAAAAGGCATAGAAGAAATATAATTAATTTTCTTAAGTTGAAAGAGGTGACTAGGGAGGTTGTGGGGTGGATTTGTGTTTTGTTTCATTCCATAGGTGACAAAAACTGCTGAATTTGGATGTGCCAGGTCTTAAGGTGCAAATACTGCAGTCAAGCTGTAAACAATGAATAGCACATTCTGTTCTCTGGACTACATCCTGCTAATTGGTAGGAGTTTGAAAAAAAATATAGAAGAAAACAAATATGACTGTTTATTTCAGTTAATTATCTAGATCCATGTTCATTTGATTCCCGTTCCTCTCATTATATTTGGCCCTTTCCCAGTCTACATAGGTGACCAAACCATCTTAATTAATTTAGAATATTCTATGTGAGTCTGTATAGCGAAGCATAAATGGTTTTGCAAGAAATATCTTCATTACCAGACATGCAGGAACATAGTCTTATGAAAGCAGGAAGACTAAGATGTGGTCAACTGAGGACAAGGTTCAGTGAAGAGATGTAGTAAACTGAGGACAGAGTACAGTGAAGTGAAGAGATGTAGTCAACTAGGGTACAGTGAAGAGATGTAAATTGTGGACAGGGTACAGTGAAGAGATGTAGTCAACTAGGGTACAGTGAAGAGATGTAAATTGTGGACAGGGTACAGTGAAGAGATGTAGTCAACTAGGGTACAGTGAAGAGATGTAAATTTTGGACAGGGTACAGTGAAGAGATGTTGTCAACTGAGGACAGAGTACAGTGAAGAGATGTAGTAAACTGAGGACAGAGTTCAGTGAAGTGAAGAGATGTGGTCAACTAGGGTACACTGAAGAGATGTAGTCAACTAGGGTACAGTGAAGAGATGTAAATTGTGGACAGGGTACAGTGAAGAGATGTTTCAACTGAGGGCAGAGTACAGTGAAGAGATGTCAGCTGAGGACAGGGTACAGTGAAGAGATGTAGTCAACTGAGGACAGGGTACAGTGAAGAGATGTAGTCAACTAGGGTACAGTGAAGAGATGTAAATTGTGGACAGGGTACAGTGAAGAGATGTTTCAACTGAGGGCAGAGTACAGTGAAGAGATGTCAGCTGAGGACAGGGTACAGTGAAGAGATGTAGTCAACTAGGGTACAGTGAAGAGATGTAAATTGTGGACAGGGTACAGTGAAGAGATGTGGTCAACTAGGGTACAGTGAAGAGATGCAATAAACTGAGGACAAGGTACAGTGAAAAGATGTAGTCAACTGTGGACAGGGTACAGTGAAGAGATGTAGTCAACTGTGGACAGGGTACAGTGAAGAGATGTAGTCAACTGTGGACAGGGTACAGTGAAGAGATATGATAAACTGAAGACAAATGTACAGTAAAGTGATATAATCATCTGAGGACAAGGTATAGGGAAGAGAAGTAGTAAACTTAGGACAGTACAGTGAAGAGATGTGGTAAACTGAGGATGGTACAGTGAATAGATATAGTCAACTGAGGACACAGTACAGTGAAGAGATTTCATTGTTCTTTAGGAAAATCTATTGGAGTTTAGTCTCCCATAGTATATTTGGAAAGTTATACATGCTGATAGTTTCCATGTAGTCACAGCCTGAAGTGTCATCAGCTGCACAGCAAATAATCATACAGAGATTACAGATCGGATGGCAATTTCCATAATCTCTTAGGCCGCATGCTCAAATATGTTTTTAGGTTGGTAGACCCTATTCAGCATTCTCTGTGTTGGATGATGTCAACATATTTTTGGGTTGGAAGGCCTTATTCAGCATTATCTGTATAGGATGGAGCCAACATTATATTTTAGTAGATAAAACTCTGATGTCAGGAAGCAACCCGGTACTGAAAATGTGATGGTTGGGGGTAACACAATGAAAATGTAAAAATGAATGGAAATAGGTACGAGGGTTAACATTTGTAAACAAAACATACTAAAAATTAGACATAACGACAGACATTTTGACGAAAAAGACTTAATCAGGACAAAATATAACAGACAAAAGGAGTGCTATACTAATACTTAACGTTTCTTTAGTAATTTGAAGTTACAAAGAACTTTGATGCAGTTTCACCTTTCTGACAAAAATTTTTCCCTGTGAAGCACATGTTTTAAAACAAACCTCTTCTATTATTTTGTTTCTATGCTAAACCCTTCCATGTCTTATCTATTCCTCTTATATATTTCTTGCTCTCATTGCCATGTTTCTCTTATCTCTCACTTATCCTCAGGGGAATACTCCCAGGAATCTCCCTGGCATAATTGTTAAGCCATTTGCATTGTGTTCCAAAGATTATAGGTTTGACAACCAAGTCATGACCTCTTGTTTATAAGTGCATTTTTTTAGAGATTACTATGAATTATTGCTTGAAGCTAGAGTTACATGCTATAACTGGTATTCTCGACAGGCGGTGTTTGAGAGGAGCAGAGCATATATGAAGAAAACTGAGTTCAATGAAGTCAATCCTCTGCCTTTTCAGCATTTGTTAAAATGTTGAGTTGGTTCAATTTCCTCTCATTTTCATTTATTTCTCTGTGAATTAAATTTACAAAAATCAATTTTTATTTTGATATCCTAGTTAGGCAAGTGGAAATTTTTCACAAAGGAGGCCCTTGGAACACCACTTCTAAATACTACATCCTAGCACTGTGAAGTCTCTAACATTTCACATCTTTAGTGCATTACATGCTTTGCAGGTAATCTTGTTTTGCAGATAAACTAGGCAATGATGAGGAGGACAAGGTGTCCATAGTAAGTGACCTGGAGACTGTTGTAACATTTTACTGCAAATCTCGAGGATTAAAATATAACAAGGACAGTGGATGGATGGACATTCTTCAAGTTTTGCTGGCTGTGAAAATGACCCCCTCAGAGCTGTACAATTGTTTCTATGCCATCCAAAACAAATATATTCCACAGTAAGTATTTATTAGTGTTATAATTTGGTTATTGCTAACTATTACCAATTTTGTAGCTGTTTTCATTTAGCACGATATTCATTAGTTACTAGAATTGTTGTTGCTACATACTGAACTATATCTCTGGTGAAATAATAAATATATTTTTGCTGTGTGCTAACAAGGTCATGGGTATGAAATTTGGCTATGACATCTTGTGTATTGCTTTGGAGGTCTTTTGTGATTATCACTTGAGTTACATAGTTGAATCAGCCTAGAAGCTGTGATTGAAAAAATTCTTGCTTTGACTGAGAATTAAGCCATGGCCACAGAATTAGAAAGCTAGTGAACTAAACACCTGCCATATTCACTCGTAGCAATCTGCATGCTGAGGATATTTCTCAGAGCATGCAAGTCTAGTTTAAATGAAGATCCCTAGACACCTAAAGAAATACACTGTGAACCAGACATTGATTTTGAATGTGAATATACCGCCGAAGACGGATGTGTCTGGCCATTGGCGCAAATAAAACGGCGACACAACACATTTCCATTCTCTGGACTGCATCCTGCTGGAGATCTAGTAGTAAAGTTACAGGAGAGATCCAGCAGGAGTGTGAGAATGAACGCTGAAGAAGAAGAATGTGAATATACAAATTCTTGAGGCTAATGGGAATTGAACCAGTCTGTTCAGTGGCACCAAATCGCCTAGCAACTATCGTACACTAGTTTTTTTACGTACTTGACTAACTGCATCTCCAAAAAAGATGCGATTTTGTCAAGACATTCAAACTGCACTCAAGTCACTGAGAACTGACCAATCGAGACAAGGACTATTACAACAACAATGAACATCCTGTACAGGTATTAAAGTATCCTCAGTAACAACAAACATATAACATATAATATCTGTATTAGTTCATATATATTATGTCTAAATATATACTATGTAATATTTATAATGTGAATATACAATATTATTCTTGACTCCTTTGCCAAGGAGACCCTCAGACTAATAAATAGAGTATTAATTCATCTCAAATACATTCACCTGGATTCACTTGTATCATATGAATTACCTGAATTTCTTTACAGCAGTTTCAAAAAGAGTGGAAGACTTTTTCACCTCTTTCGACTGCTCTTGCAGTATCATGACCCTGAGCTATGCTCATACCTGGACACAAGAAGAGTGACCCCAGACTTGTATGCAATGACCTGGGTATGTTGCATTCACTTCCTCAATTTGATTTTATTCTGTTACTTAATAACTATGCTATTGGTGTACATAGCAACTATATCTCAAATGGACACTGTAAAGGCCTCCAATGCCTTTAACAAACTCTCAAACATCTGGAGATCGAAGATCGCAAATAAACACATCAAACTGTGACTTCAGTGCAGGTGTGATTCCATCATTGACATATGGATGTGAAAGTTGGAAATCTACCGCAATAATGGATAAGAGGTTAGTTGCCTTTGAGAATAGATGCCTCAGAAAAATCACAAATACTAATTGGAAAGATTTCAAATCAAACGACATACTAAGAGAGGAAACAAAACAAGAATATGTGATGAACATAATAAGAAAAAGTCACTGGACATACATCGGCTACATACTTAGAATGAAGGAAGATAGAATTCCACGACAAACCTTCATGTGGACACCAGATGGAAAAAGAAAACAAGGAATACCAAAAACAATGCTCAGAAGAACTGTTATGAATGAATTAAAATCAACAGGCATAAATGCACCAACAGGCATAAATGCACAAGACCTGCAATCCTTGGAAACTGACCGATAGGCATGGAGAACTATGACATCCACCCTATGTGCCAAACTTGGCAAAAGAGGAACTGACTAACTGAGTAGACATTTTCAAAGTAACTTTATGTAAAAAGTAAAAAACTTTAAATAACTTTATTTAACAAAGTAACTAGAAAATAATTTTATCAATTTGGTTACTGGAGAGTTCACTGTATTGGGAAGATTTAACAATGCAAGTTAGTTTTTAAAATCATGTTCATTGCTACTGTGTTTCATCAACTTATTTGAAGAGAAAAAAACCTAGCTACACTTGTTTTTGTGGTAAATGATTTATGCTTATGTCAGTCAGATAGTAACAGCTGGTACCATCTGTGTTTAATATTTGTTGTCACTTTTTTTATAGACAGGGAATGTGGTTGATATTTAGTAATGTGTAGCAGTTTTAAGAACATAGGTCAGTGCTGTTTAATGTTTTTATATGTATGTCTACATATATATCTATATCTCCATAGGTGATCCAATCTTCATCTCAATACATTCATCAAAATGTAGCAGCCCACAGTTTCAGTTCTCTGTTGATTTATCAGTTTCTTTGTATATCTTTTATGATTTTATTTTTGTGCATTCTAGTCTATTGTCTTTCCCCAGGTGAATGATTGTTGATCGCACACACACTTGCTGTTAAGCGTAGGGGTGGGAGCTTAAGCTGTCGTTCCAAGGCCAGATGTGTCGCTGTGGTTGCATTTAGTCCATGTTTGTTCAAGGCTATCTTGATGTTTTCTATCCACTGTTTTCTTGGTCTACCTTTGGCTTTACGCCCGGATATTCTTGTATTATATGCTCTTATTGGTATTTGGTTTGGCTTCATTCTCATAAGATGACCGAACCATTTTACTTGCTTTCTCTCAATATATTTGATACGTGATATTATACCAACTCTTTTCCTAATTTCTTCATTTCTTATTTTATCTAGTTTGGTAACCATTTAGCAACCATGCAGCTTTTCTCAGACACTTCATTTCACATGTGACGATTTTTCTTTGCTGCGAAGCTGTTAAAGACCATGTTTGACATTGGTAGCACAGTGTTGGTATAAAAATTGTAGATATTATTTGTTTTTTAATTTCCATCTTGATCTTTGGATGAAGAAGTAATGGTGAAAGTTGGTAAGTCACTGTGTTTGCTTTCTGTCACCTTGTTTCTGTTTTTCTGTCTAGTCTTCCATCTTCAGAAAAAATGCTGCCTAGATATTTAAATTCTTTGGCTTGTTTCACTTTGGTGTTTTCTATTATCTATTGTTATATTCATTAATGTTGAAGACTTGCTAATTTTCATAACTTCTGTTTTTTGTACATTAATTTTCATGTTTTACTTCTGACATGCTAACAACAATGCCTTGATGTGATTTTGCAAAGTTTCCTCATCTTTGTATATTAAACGTTGATGATCAGCATTATTATATAATGTATTCCAGTCTTTACTCAAATCTCTTTCAATCTTTAGAGTGATCATGATTAACACTTCTGAGAGTATTCTGAATGGACAAGGTCCCTCAATTCATTATGTAAGAATGATCTATTGATGTACACTTTGATTTTGTGGCTATACTCACCAGCTCATTAATTACCCTCAACACTTACATATCAAGGCACAAATATGAAAATAATCTTTATGGTTGCAGATTGTATCAACTCCACCCATTGACAGCAGATGACTTCTGAAACATTAGCATGTTTATTGAGAGATTTAGTATGCATGCGTGAAAATAGTGACATTCTGTGACACCAGTCATAGCAGTAACTCTGTGGTGCATTTTTGAGAGCAAGATGGGAGAGTAGTGTTAGAAGTCCAAACACAGTATTAACTTAGTTAGTTGTTGGATCATCATCACTGCGCTCCGGTCAAGTCCATAGGTGGTCAGATCTCTCCTTGAGTGTAGCCATTACACATTGACTGACAAATCTCATCTTAGATATTTCATCAATAGGTGTCCACATGAAGCAGTTTCAACACAACACTCTTATCCATTATCAACTCCATGTTTATTGATGCCTGAGGTGCAAGTCTGCCTGCTCTCTCATTATCACGCACATCAGTATGTCCTGGACAGTAGATCAATTCAACACCTTGGAGTTAGCTATAGATTCATCCATTCATTGTTTGTTATTACTTCCAACTATTGTTGCTTATTGATTTTTTTCCTGTATGTGTTTTTTAGATAAGAATATAATGGCAGTTGAGACCATTAGTTGAAGATTGTAGAATTATGGAGTTTCTTCAATAGAAAATATTAGGAAACCATAGAGGGGTAGGATTAGAATGATTACTGGGCTGCCTGAACTATAAGCATGCGTAGCCTTCACCACCTGCTGAAAGAGACTGAACTCCTGTGGGAATACAGGAGTTTTGGTATTCATGTTGGTTCGACTAATTAGTAATCTGACCATTTGATACAATTTCCTGTACTTTTTTTTCAAGATGTTTTATAAAGTGCTGATGCGTTCAAACTGATCTTCATACAAGTATTGCTAGAGTGATCACACACGTGCAGTGATGTCCCACTCATTTTTATTTCAACAGTAGCACTATTATTAAATTGCACCTTCTTATGTAGAATGTTATTAATTATGGATTCCGCCGAACATCCACTGCAATAGAAATGCATGACCAAAGCAGTCCTGCCACTTTGTAAATACACTTTCATCTATTTTGTCTATTTTGACTGTGATATTTGGATATATATATATATATATATATATATATACACAAGCTAGTAGCAATACCTGGCGTTGCCCGGGCAAGAATAAAGCAAACAAATTAATATAGCATAGATTTAATAGATTATACAAAATAAAACACATTGTCCAACTGAAGGGCATTTAGATATAGTCTCTTTTACACAGTGTGTACAATTTAGTTTCTTATAGTTTGGTGTTCCTGGCTTTTAGAAGTGGCTTAGGTCTAACCAAAAAAAAAACCTATTAGGCCCCTACATACATAGCAAAATATGTACATATACAGGTATATGAAGCCTATGTGATTTGATGGATACATGTATTAGAAAAAAAACAACAAACGCGTAAATTTATAATGTAGTGACAACTGTGTTGTTATTTTATATACATGTTGCCGAAAAAAATAAAACCTTGTCTCTGGAATCAAACTCCAAAGCAAAAATAGTACACAACGGACTCGAGCTGATATCACTTTTAGTTAACTGAGACTGCCGTCATAGATAGTAATATTGACCTTTTATATATAAATATTGCCATTATTTCAACCATTTGAGAATTCAGCATCCGATTTGAATTTAGCAAAGAAACACCATTTAAGCAGTAAAAATTTAAGCAGTATTATGTGATTCGTTCATAGACAAAAATATACACAGCATTAGCAAAAGACAAAGAGAAAGAATATTGAAACTATTAAAGCACAGTAAACGTCATTTGAAATGCATAAATATTATTTATGGATTTGTTTACATTTGTTTGACCTTGTTCAGTGGTCAGAGGTAAAAGGTTAACCAATTGTATTATCGGTCAGCTTCTGCCAGGCAATTGGACAGTAATTTGATTTTTCGCTAGCGCTAGTGCCATCCATTTTAACTGTTTTATAACTATCGCAAATTTCATTCCTATAAGTGAGTAAAAATTTATATAGCAAGAAACAAATATTCATAGGTACGGAGTTAGCCATTTATATACATAGATATATGATAAGCAGTTGTATTTTATTGTAATTCTTTTGTGCAAGCAAACACATTTGTGTGACATAGCAGACGAAATTAATAAGTCACTGTCCTTAGCTCGGCTCACATGACATATATAATGACATCACAAACACATAACTTATGGAAACAAATATGACCATTTATCTAGTTTAGAAACACTCACATAAAAAGAATCCCAAATCCCTTATGAGTTCAACTAAAATAGTGTTGACAGGAACTAGCAGTAATAACAAGAAATAAAAATAATTCGATTTCAAGTTTAAACATTTCTTCTAGATTAATATCAATGTTTTATTTTCTTGCAGTTCAATAGTTTCTTTGGAGGCACATGTGACTTGCGTGTTTGTCTCTCAATGTGGGATGTCATGTTCCAGCATGCAGATCCATTTCTGCAGTTGTTTATGGGTCTAGTTATTCTAGTCAATGCAAGGTGAGTTTGTATTCTTTTGAGTCACATAATTTAATTAATTATAATTGTAAAGCTGGTTGTGACACGACTTCTGTTTTCTCCGTATTAATAGTAAACTTAAAGTTAGTACAGGCATTTGGAGAATCCGTCTGGATAATAATTTGTAGATCAGCCTCAGAGTTGACATTTAGGGCACAGTCATTCAGGAGATCCCTGATGATGTATGACTTTGGTTTTCTTGACTGACTTATAGCGTGACTGCTGATGCACATTTCATAATCTTTTAATAAAGGCACTTGGATTGGTTTAATGTAACCACAGCTTGTATCTGTTCCATTGCAATTACTCTGTGAATATTCTGTAATTCAACTCATCTGTGTCTTATTTTCCTTTATGAAAGCTGTATTTCCTGACTTCCTTAGTACATCTATGATTGATTGATTGAGAACCCCAGGAATTGCTAGAAATTAATTCTTACTTCCTATGTACAGTGGGGTGGTTTTTCTGAGTGTTCTTTCATACCCACGAGACTTCAGCTTTTGGCATAGTGCAGTGCCTATTGAAGGAGCCTTCTACTCAGAGGGGGTATATAATTGTATAGATGACATGCTACAAAACTTCAATAAGAGAGCTTCAATATAACGGCATGTCATCTACTAAGGTTTTCTGTTGCACTGGTGGTTTGTTTAGTGGGCCATTGGTGAGACCCAGAGACACAACCGCATGCATATTAGTACATCTATAAAAGAGATAGTTTTTTAATTATTGTTGTTTAACAATGTTACAGAGATACAATCCTTGAAACTAAAGATCAAAGTAAAGAAGAACTGGTTGGTAAGTCATCATTTGATAACTTTGTTAGTTAATTAAACTGGTATCACTTCACTAATGTAATCGCAAGGAAAGAAACTATTTTGAATAATCCTGTTTCAAATTGTATGTGTATTATCAATAAAATGGTATTGAAATTAATATCACTTTATTATTATTATTATTTGTTGTTGGTGCTGCTGTCATTATTTTTGTTATTGGTAGTGGTTTTGCAATCACCTATTGGTACATGACCTCCAGATTCATATATAAAAGTGAATATCACCGTTAAAGGTGCTGTCTCATTTAGTAGATGGTGAATAGCATCTTTACTGATAACTCCCATACAGACAAGTTTCATCTAATTTAGTAAACAGAACCTGCTGACTCATCATATTTGGTACGAAATTCATCCTGTCTTAAGGTTCTGCATTTTGTGTAGACACAAATGTATCATTTAATCTTTGTGTTTTGTTTGTAGAAAGGAACAAACCATGATATGTGTGTTGAGTATAGGGAAAATATTGGGAACCATAGAGCACATGGTGAGAATACAATTTGGAGGGTATAACATAGTAATATAACAGCATGTAATATAGTCAAGTCTTTTTTCATATTACCGTTGAGGTGTATGGGAAATATAGTTGGCCCACTGTTTTTGTTGACCAAAGTGTGCTATTGATGATATCGTCATCATCACTCCTGCCACTTTTACTTTCCTAGAATAGTGGATGTGTGTAGTCCAGCCTGTAGTGGCCAAGACAATGGCAACAATGTCAAGCAATGATGATTGGTTACAATTTTGGATGATTGAATGAAAAGGTTAGCTTGCTGGCCAAGTATCACAGATAAACAGGTTGCGGCACACAGACTGGCCTACTAGCGATATTGTTATGGACTTTCCATTCATTCATAAGCTCATAACCCATCGTAGGGGTACCACATTGGACACATCCACACAAATAGTCCTCCATTGATTTCTCTCTTTAGCGATGAGGATGAGTGAGGAAAAATCCTGACCTTTCACGATTCGATGGAATTAATAAAACAATGAAGGTATACATAACACTGTCGAAGTCAAATGTGTTGGGCCATTAGAGCAAATAATACCACAATATAATGCATCTCTGTTCTCTGGACTACATCCTTCTTGAAATCTAAGAATAGACCAGTGTCCTGCAACAAGAGAGAATGAGCAAATAAAAAACTTTCCCATATTTTATCTGGTATTTATTTCTTAAATTTGGCTTGATCTGGGGCATGTTTTGTGGCCAAAAAATTATTTTAGGCACGGCGGACCACCTTTACTATGGAAGTGGAATAATGAGTGAGCTATACAGTTTGAATATGTGTGTATGCTGATAATTGCTATGACAATTATATCTTGTAAAAATGTCCAAATAATTGTCAGAACAAATCTAGCATGTATAAATAAGTCTTACAGACAGTTGCTTGAAAAAATGCATGTGTTAATGTCATCTTAATAGAATAGCCAAGAAACATTTAGCATGCTCATTTTTATAGCAGGTGCCATGAAAAATGTAGCATTTTCAGAGCAGATAATTGGTTAATCATTTTTTATGATTTGTAGAATATTATGATATTATCAAAGCAAACCACTCGCAACCTTCCTGCAACTTCTCCACTTACAACCTCACTGCAGCTTCTCTACCCACAACTTCTCTGCAACTTCTTCACTCACAAGCTCCCTGCAGCTTATCCACTTGCATTCTCTGTGTGATTTCTTAATGGGACAAGTGCAATATTGAAAGGTTTTTTGAAAAAAAATCAAATCATGTGCCATCTCAATGATGCCAGTCTACTAATGGATCTTCAATATTTCCTGACTCTTGCAGTTTAACAGATTGTTTTTCTCATCAGGAGAAAATCATCATGGTAATCCAAATAACAATTAGAAAATCATGAAAGCTGTAAAATATAATTTTCTTATCAAGTCGAAACTATTTATGTATAAGTCATAGATTAGTTGTGCATGCCCCATCGAGGTCAGCTTCTTGGTGAAGAGATGGGGCGTAGCATACCAGAGGCTGGAAATTTAGACTGGCTGGGCCCTCTAACATTTGGGCAGGACGACAGTCTTACCTAGCAAGTATTGGTGCCGAAGTTAGCAACATTTGGCCAGAAGGCGCACCAAAACAACCAAAATGTCATGCATTATCACACATGAATGTCTATATTTGCATTACCCCATTATGGTGCTAACCCTGTGATGACTCACCAGGCAGAAGTAGCACCAGGCCCTATACCCCGAAAGAGCCCACCACATGTGACTGGAGGTCCTCTTCGATTGCTTGTTGAGCCAGGGACACAATAGTAATATTACTAACCAACAAATATTACCAACCAATTAGACACCACTCACAATAATGAACTGGAATAATGAGAGCGAAAATATGGCATTAGCAAGAAATTAGAAAACACCCTTTTTTAAGGAACAGATCAGCATTTGCTGCACACAAGAGACACACCTCAGCAAGCAATTAGAATCATTATGGTAATGGCGCAAAGAGATCCACACCAATCATAGAAATGCAGAATATAGAAGGGATGAGTCATTGAAAGAATGCAGGGATACTAAAATTATAATCCATGAAGAAACGTTCTTTTCTCACCATAGTCACCCAATGAAGGAAAGATTCCAGAATCTGTCAAAGGACAGCATAAAAGAAGCAGCTTTATACACCAGGCCAAGCTTCTACGTAGGCAGGTATCGGATCTTCCAGAGGTAGCAATACCACTGATATCTCAACCAGTACAAACCCCATAAGAAAAACAGACATACCTACCAGTGACCATCCACACAACAAAAACAGGTGTGTATGGGGATGAACAGCAAAATAATTTGCAGAAAAGGGTAGCATCTCTCAGCTTCCTTGATGACGCTTACCCAGGTGATCTATAGACCAGAGTGTATTCTGATGGATCAGTACAGAATGCAGTAAGAAATGGGAGAAGTGGTGTATATATGGAATACCCAGATGGCACCACTGATACCACATGTATACAAACGGGGAATTACTGCAACAACTATGACTCTAAAGTGAAAGTTATTGGTGCACCTGCAGAGAAACTGTTCACATCGAACAGAACATCACACCCTATTGTAATACTTACAGATGCAAGATCAGTACTAGAGGCACTACCAGAGTTAAAAGAGGTATTGTCCATAGTGCAACATTGGTGTATAATTATACTGCAATGGATTCCATCACACTGTGGAATATCAGGAAATAAGAGAGCTGATCAACTGGCCAAGGACGGTTCTAACATGCAACAATTGGATGTACCAATTAGCTATCACCAAAAGAAATATACGATAAAGGCATAATGAAAACCTAACTTACCTTCACAGGATGACTACCATCTATTTAACAGACAAGAAAAGGTCATCATATTTTGACTCAGAACTGGACACAATAGACTAAACAGCCATATGTATACAAAATTTAAAATTGGCACAGCAGCAAAGTGTACATGTGGGCAAGCCAACCAGACTTCAGAACATATCCTTTAAGAATGTGCAAACTGACACATTATGATGTGCATACTGGCCTTCTGATACACCTATGAATGTTACATTCTATTGTCTATTATCTTTCCCCAGGTGGTTTGTGATCCACTCTTGCCGTTAAGCGTAGGGGTGATTGGAGCTTGAGCTTGCGTTCTAAAGCTAGATGTGTGGCCTCGGCTGTGCTATGACCGTGTCTGTTCAGGATGTCCCTGACGTTTTCTATCCATCTTTTCCGTGGTCTTCCTTGGCTTTATACCCTGATCTCATTTGGTTATATGCTTGTACAATTCTATTGTACAAAACAAAAAATGGAAAACACTGTCCAATTTCTACAAGAAACAACACTGCAGATATTAACATTATTATTGAACAAAAGAAGTTGTGCATGGAGTAGCAGCAACATTATGTTTCATAAATCCCTACAGAACAGGACACTGCCATATAAAGACACACTAACATAGAATCTTTATCAGAGACTCTGCAGCCTGTATATGCAGAGCAACAACACAGACACCATAATACAAACTTCAGGACTGTCCCAAATTTGTAGTTCACAGAACTAACATCCTTATCACAAGAACATCTCTGCAGATCAAGTTGTGAACTTACAGTGACCTAAAACAAACTGCTGAATATTTGACCAATATTTTAGATAATATCTACAATTCTTATACCAACTCTCTGCTATCAATGTCAAACATGGTCTTTAGCAGTCTCGCAGCAAAGGAAAATCGTTACATACAAAATGATGTGTTTGAGAAAAGCTGCAATGGTTACTAAACTAGATAAAATAAGAAAGAAAAAAGAAATTAGGAGAATAGTGGGTATAATATCATGTATTGAACATATCGAAATACAGCAAGTGAAATTTTGTCACCTTATGAGAATGAACCCGTATCAATTACCAATAAAAGCATATAACAAAAGAATAAAGGAACATAAAGCCAGAGTTAGAACAAGAAAACGGTGGAAAGAAAACATTTCAAGAATATAACCTTGAACAAACATGGACTCAGTGCAACCAATGTGACATATCTGGCATAGGAACAACAATTTAGGGTCCCAACCCAAGATTAATGATAAGTGTGGATACCAACAACCATCATTCACATGGGGAAAGACAATAGACTGCAGAGTAATTGATAACAAAAAAATACTATATAATAAATATAACATGTACTTTGAGATTTAGCTCTGAATAAAAAAGGGTAAAGTAATGAATTAAAACAATAAAAACTTTTTTCCCCAGACTCTTTAGCATCATTCCCACAAGCTCTGGAAGCTGAGGATGTTGAAGACTTTTGTTCTCTGGCTCAGTATTATGCTTCAAAGACACCACAGTCATTTAGAAGGGTAGATAACAATATGTTCTCAATCTTTGCATAGATGCTGTTGATTTTTTGTATCATGACCTTTGGTGTCTTTGTTACTTTTGGTTATTCAGATTACATATCACCCTCGGGAACTTAGTCTCAGCGAGCTTATAGAGAGTTTGCATGCTGATGGTTCCTGTGGCTAAGTCTAGTTCTTATTCTGCGTGCTTCATTCTATCTCAACTGTTTGATGCAAGGATGATCACCATCAACTTATTTTAGAGGAGAAAATCTGTGAACATGCAGACTTAGAACAACCTGCATTGTTTTCTTACAATAAAACTGCCAATCTGTGATTGATGTTAGTTGACAGATTATCATCATTACATACATGACACATCCATAGTGCTCGGATCTCCCCCCCCTGAGTGTATCCACATTCACATGATGACTGACAACTTCAGTTCACTGTTGTTTAACGAACATTCTTTTCAGTCTATAATAGTGCTTACTTCTGGCGACACCACATATCAAGCCTGGCTCCTTTATTCTGGTCATGTAAAAGGAGTTGTCACCCTCACAAATTTTGTTTATTCATACGTTTCTTGTAATGACGTCAAATATGTCAACCCAGTCCATTGCTCTGCTGCTTGACACATTAGCAGAACTCACCAGCTTATCTACTCTCATTGACTTGATACATTAGCAGAACTCACCAGCTTATCTGCTCTCTCATTGACTTGATACAGTAGCAGAACTCACCAGCTTATCTGCTCTCTCATTGACTTGATACAGTAGCAGAACTCACCAGCTTATCTGCTCTCTCATTGACTTGATACAGTAGCAAAACTCACCAGCTTATCTGCTCTCTCATTGACTTGATACAGTAGCAGAACTCACCAGCTTATCTGCTCTCTCATTGACTTGATACAGTAGCAGAACTCACCAGCTTATCTGCTCTCTCATTGACTTGATACAGTAGCAGAACTCACCAGCTTATCTGCTCTCTCATTGACTTGATACAGTAGCAGAACTCACCAACTTATCTGCTCTCTCATTGACTTGATACAGTAGCAGAACTCTCCAACGTATCTGCTCTCTAATTGAATTGATACAGTAGCAGAACTCTCCAACTTATCTGCTCTCTAATTGAATTGAATATTGAATAACGAGGAATGAAAGTGAATGCGATTTCCATCTCAAATTTCAAATTCTGTCTTAAAGCTGTAAATAATTACTTTATTATTTCTATACTGAACAAAGAGTAGTTTACTAAATATATGGGGTGAAAAGTGTTTTCACATTGCTCTCGTGCTGACCCAAGGTTAGCAAAAACCAAGATCCTAAAGGATCTTCTCGTGGTGCACCCTGAAGACAGAAATACAGCAGCTCGTGCTATGTTCTCACCAACACTTTTAAGGATCATGTCCATGGATTTTGAAGACTGTAGATGGAATGAGAATTGACTGCAAAAAGACAAGCAATATCTCCAACACTTCTGTGCAAAGGCATCTACCTGCACTTTTAATACACAGTGATGTAAGACATTGTGGCTTGATCAGCCGAAATTGGAGAGGCAGCCAATGTTGATGTTACGATATGAGACGATGTCATCACAATACACCCAGACCACTTACGTGTTTGGTGAAGCAGCACCTCACCTACGGAGGTGTATCAATCGTAACTCTAATTCAGCTTTCACCGTTGCCCAATATGGCTCATACAGAAGAATTAAGTCCTAGGGACACAGGGTGGTAATGCAATAGGATCTTCCTACTACATGAGGAATAGTTCACTAGCTGCAAAACACCTCGTTGAAGGAAAGATACACAATTGGTGACCCAGGCAAAATACCAGCTTGTCTTATAACATATACCCCCTCCGAGTAGAATGCTTCAATAGGCATTGCACTAAGCCGAAAGCTGAATTCTCCTGGGTGTGAAAGAAAGCTCAGAGAAACCACCTCACTGCACATAAGAAATAAGTTGCCTGCAATTCCTGGGATTTGTGACAAACAAACACTAAAGATATATACTAACTGACTGTAAAACCTAAGTATATTCTATACAAAATATAGAAAAATCTGTACCAGTTGGCTGGTAATTGATTTTATTTCCTCTTATAAGTACCCGGTACTGTCTGGGGCTATATCCATAGTGACACAAACAGCAGCAAAAAGGTCAAATTAACTTTGAGGTTGGTGACCAGCATTTAGTGTGGGAACGAGGTCTCTCATATGCTGGTGCATTTGCAATATGGTTACAGACCTCCACCATATAGTGGAAGTGGTAAAAACAATGAACATATTAGTTACCAATGGCGAAGTCAAATGTGTTGGGCCAATGACAAAATAAAACAGTAATACATTTCCATTTTCTGGACTATATCTTGCTGGAAATATAGTAGGACCATTGTCCTTCTGAAGAGAGATTGTCCTGCTAAAGAGAGACCCAGTGGGTATGAGAACAAACAGCACCAAAAACAAGTACTATCTCAGAAATTCTGTATATTCTTGTTTATGACCATATTTGAAAAAAAGTTCAAGAGAGTATTGTTGCATTTCTTGTTATGGTGATTTGTCTTTGAGTTTATGTTTAAGTGATATTGAAAAAACACATGAATGATTTGATCTATTATAGGACTATCAGCTAGCCATGTTTGGTGGGAGTGTTATTGCACAGAAAGAATCAGAGGATAATGGTTTGATGGATGCCCTGTGTTTAATGGTGTCTGGAGAGGAACTTCTACAGGCAAACAGAACAAATATGATATGTGTAAGTGTCTAAATCAATGTGCATGCAAGTTCTCTTTAACCTTTAGCACGCTAGTTTACAATTACGTAATATTCTCCTCTGCTGCTGACTGCCGCGGAATTGGTTTACGCAAATGTTACGCAATCTTCTGTGGCTGTTTTGAAATTTCGATAACTTTTTTGTTGTTACAGATATTTAAATAATATTTGCACATATTAATAAAGAATTAAATTCTGCATATATTGGCGTACGTTTTGTTTGTGTGTGATACGAGACATGCGAGAAAGTGATAAAGTCAAATTTAGATCTATCTCGATCTAGACATACCATATTTTTAATTGATCGTAAGCTGTGAAATCTGTTGAATATTATATATTTAACATAATGGAAACACCGTGGAGTACTTTAATAATCACAAATGAAGAACTTACCTTTGATAATTTGCGAATTTCCAGCTGTTTAATCATTGATTTCACTGAATATACTATTAGTAAATTGTATAATAAACACGATTCATTGTCTTGTCGCTTCAATATGATGCAGAAGACCACAAATTCCTCAAATTTCCATGACAAAATCACTTCATATCAGCTTACCCTCCATTTAAAAATGGCTGTAAAATTTCTACCCAGTGTTGCCATTGGATTCTGTCAAAAAGTTACAAAATTTTAGGACCTCGATTTTTTTCGTTCGGTTTCGGGTTTAGCGAACCGGGCGGTAGATTTCGACTTTAGTGATCAATATATGCCAAATTCCAGTGAAATGCTTCACCCAAATTGTATACACAGCATGCTAAAGGTTAATACACCAGAAGCATATTTCAGGATTTACATATCTTTCTTTTAAAATATGAGACACTACTTGAAGTGGCTCTTAGTTTGTCTTAGTTTTACTAGAAGCAACCTGAAATGTCTTTAAATAGTAGTTTTTATTAAAGCATATCATAAAAATGTGGTTTTAGCTTGAGTATATTAAGAGTTTAGTGCAAGGGGTAACCACTACTTTTGCAAGAAGTTTGTATATATGGTTGGCTGCAGTAAAGATGTATGGGTGCAAAGAGATTTGCATTGCTCTTGTGTAATCTCAGTGTTAGCAGATAACCATGATCTTAAAAGTACCTCCTTGTATCGCATCCTGGAGACAAATTGCTTCAAAGCTCATATGAGGCAATCTGTCAGGCAGTGTAGACTGAGATGAAATGAACATTGATTGCACAGGACAAACAATATCTATGAATAGCAAATCTTGGTCCTCACAGCTAAAACATTAATCAGAACACAGTGTAAGACAATGGCCGGCCTAACTGCCGAGTTGGCATGTTAAAAAAACTAGAGAATGGTGAGCACAGCAATGCAAACACAATTGAGAAAACATAATATCGAAATAATAATTAAAACAGTGTTCAAGCTCAAGGACAAACTTCTAGTTACCTTCCGGAAGCATATTCCATAGAGAAGCAAGAAACCATATAGTCCCTGATTGCTGAGAAATAGAAATAGAGGCTCAGACTTGGACAGAGGTGTTCATGCTGCAAAACAAAACCTGAGCTAAAAGGGCGTACCAGCCATAGTCCAATTCTGTCAAGCATTTCAAATACCAGACCAAGCTTACAGATCAGAAAATGTTCAGTACCTGAAGTTACAGAGGGTATGGAGTGTCCATACAAGAGAATTTCACTGGCAGCTGTGAAAATGATTGAGTTATATGAATATCAATGGCAAAGAAGTGAAATTATAACAATATTACAACTATAAAATACAATTATTTTTGGTCTGCAGTAACACTAATGTATATGGGGAAATGCCTATTACTATCAATGTCTGAGTTCTCATATGTGAAAATAAATATTCAACTTTCTGAGTGGGTGGCAGAGAGATTGCTGTTAGTGATACATATGTGTTCTGCTGCTGATAATTTGAGCTGATTGAAAGGGCAGTAGCACCCATGTGTGCAACTAAGTGCACAATTTTAACATTTTTACTCGTTTTCCAGTATTGGGAAACTGCATTATTTTGATATTGTTGGATTCGGAGGAGAGGGTTATGACTGCAGGTTATCATCAGCGCACTCTGGACAGGTCCATAGGTGCTCTGATTCTTGTCTCAATAAATCCATCAGTGTAGTATCTGACAGTTCGAGTTGGCTGCTGATTTATCAGTCTCGTCTATCTATCTATCTATTTGCTAAACTCTTTATTGCCTTTCAGTGTCAGGGGTAGTTCTCTGGAGATGGCCCCCTTGTGTGCTGAGTATATTGTGGAATTTGTCGCCTCTTTTATTTCGGTGGTCCATCGTTTTTGTGATCGGCCTCTAGGTCTGCCGTACTGTATCTGTGTAGCATAGCTTGCTGTGGTATGCCATCAGTCTCTTCATATATTTATTATGTTTCTCTTGACAATTCTGATATTTACACCAATCTCGTGCAGTCTTAAGAGCGGCCATGATTGACACTTTAAAAATCTTCTGAGCGGATGAGGTCCCTCAACTCATTACCTATGTTGGATCGATCTACTGATGTTCCTATTGACGCTGTGACTATGCTTGCCATTGTATCAGCTCGCTTATTACCTTATATACTCGCATGTCCTGGCACAAATCTTTCAGGTATTCTTTCTGGTCATAGATTTTGTCAATGACTCTACCCACTGATGACTTCTACTTCACCTTTGCAGATCATGTTCATTGAGTTGCTACTAAATATGAATGTATGAGAATAATTCTGTGACTTCAGCCATGACAGGGTATTCACTTGAACTCTGGTCCATCAGTAGAAATAAGTCTCATATCAGTCAGGGTTGTAAGGGTGCCATACTGGAAACATCAGCACAAAAAGCTCTTCAAACAACTCTATCCTCAGCCATTTGGAGGAGTGTAGTAAAATCACGCCCAGACCATTCCTTGATGTTATCAGTCCAAGATTTTTTCTATCCTCCTCTCCTCCTTCTATCCTCGACTGTTCCTTGCAAAATCATTTTAGAAAATGAGTCGTGGTGACTTTTCAGCACTGCCAAAAGTGGTTCTTGATAACCTATAAGCTTGTTTATTTGCTGCCGGACAAATATATTTGAATTACTTATAACTAATTCTTAACAAACATCTGTAGTAATAGTATACAAATTTGGGAATGTTAAAGCAGCTACAGTACTGACCACATCACACTTAGCATGCTATTGGCAATAGTATATATTGATTTATTATATGAAAGTATATATAGTTTATTTTTCTGTTGTAGACCTCATCTGTCAGTTCAATAAATGAGATAAGCAATGAGATAAGTATAAAATTTCTATTCATTTCACTATTCAAAAATGTTTTATTTGCAGGATGAATCAGTTCGTTATTTTGTTGTTGACTGCAGACCAGCGGAACAGTATAATTCTGAACATCTAACCACAGCTTTTCATTTAGACTCTAATTTGGTAAGAACAAAATTGGAGTAGCTGTCTTCTTTTGGTGTCAGATAGCTCTCATCTGTTGTTGACATTTGAGTAGCTGTCTCATGTTATTGGCATCTGAGTAGCTGTCTCATCTGTTATTGGCGTCTGAGTTGCTGTCTCATCTTTTATTAGTGTGAGTAGCTTTCATCTTATATTGGTGTCTGTGTTTCTGTCTCATCTTCAACTGTTAAGTAGCAGTCTCATCTTTTATTTGTGTCTTAGTAGCTGTCTTGTATCTTTTATTGATGTCTGAGCAGGTGTCTTTTCTTTTGCTTGTATCTGAGTAACTGTCTAATTTGTGTGTGTGGGTGTGTCTGATTAGCTGCTTTATCCATTATTCCTTTTCTTCTACATTCATTCTTGAATGCCTGCTGGTTAACATGATATAGCAAGGAGAACAAAATGCATTGTGTCATGGTTTACAATTTGACTGCGACATATTTGTCTTTAGGTCTGACTCATCTGACTTCAGTATATGTCTTTTGTGTCATTTTCACCTATGAGCTGGGACAGCCAACTCCATTCACAAACCTCCTTAGTCACCTCTTAACATACATGGTGGATCCAGGTGTTGTTATTATTTACTTCCCTTTCAACCCCCTTCAACACATGTCTGTATGTATGTATATCTACTATTATTTTGTCAAATCTATCTGACATTATAAGATGTTATGTCTGTTCTGCTTGTAAGTATGTAGTCTTGATGATAATGCACTGAAAGATACTTTGACACCAGTGGTGCATGCTCTTTGATATTTTGAAGAACAGTTATTGAGAGCCAATGGCAACAGTTTTGTGAAAGAATTATATTCCTCATTATTTGCTCTTTCAATTTTACCAGAATATTTTTATAATATTAAACCAATAAAATTAGGTTTTCACTATTCAGGGATAGAATCAGTAAATTTACCTGCATTCAGTCGAAAGATCTGTTTAGCAACAGTTTAACAGAATACATCTGCCTAGCAACATTATAACTGTGAATATGATATTTGCCTGGCAACACTTTAGCAGAATATAATGCTTGTCTAGCAACACTTTCACTGAATATACTGTAAAAAAAAATGTTTACTGAAGTATTAAAATTGACATTTCTCTTGTTTATAGCAAATTTGACCAAAACACATTTTGTTGAGATTTTTTATTTTTGCATGAATTTTGTGTGTGTTATAGTCATATATATATTATATATATATATATATATATATATATATATATATATCACAACGTTTTTCATATCACTATTGCTATATTTAACTACTCCTGTACGTAATTTATTTTTTCTATTGGTTTTTTTTCTGTTCCTCCCAGATGTTACAAAACCCAGAGGAATTTTCAGTAGCAGTTCAGGCATTGTTTACTTCACAAGCTCAAGCATTGGCTGCAGGTGTTTGAGCTATTTTGTTTTCATTCAAATTTGGTTTATGTTTCATTTATTTCTATGCACTTATTAGATAAATTTATATTAGATACTCCGCCAAAGACGGATGTGTCGGGCCATTTGCACAAATAAAACGGTGACACAACGCATTTCCATTCTCTGGACTGCATCCTGCTGGAGATCTAGTAGTACTACTACAGGAGAGATCCAGCAGGAATTTGAGAATGAACGCTGAAGAAGAAGAATATGAGATACAAATTAAAATTTTACAAATGTCATCATCATCTATACATTAATTAATTGATAAAATTAATTTAATAGTGGGTCAATAATCATGACACTTCATAAATTTCCGTGGTACAGGCACATGATAAGATATTCCTTGATGACGAGACCTCTTCAAGGTGTAGGGGGGGGGTGGAAAAAGACAAGGTGGACAGAAGAAGACATGGCTGGATAATATCAAGGACTGGACAGGGTGTGAAGTTTTCCAACTCATCAGAATGTTAGAGATGCGTGGAGATCTTTCTGCATCAAATGTCTCAATGTGACACCCTTACGACCCTGACGGGCTATAGATTTTATTATTATTATTACTGTGCTGACTTGCAAAGGCAATCATGGATCTTTACAACTCTTTTTTCCCAGCATCTTTTATCAAGACCATTGTTGATTCTTTGCAAAGCCGCGATGTCAGACTATCTAATACTTTCTCACACTGTCATTCTTGATCTCTCTTGCTTTCAATCTTGCCCATTGTAACTATGTTCACAAGACTTCTTTGTCTTATAACATGATCAAAAAATAAAGATTGTCTTTTTCTGTTATTATTGAGTAACCTATTAGAAACACTGTCCTGCTACAAGACAGGTGGGAGTTTGAGAGTGAATGAAAATATATCAGTGCCTACTGCGATATCAGGCTTTACATGCTTGGGCAGAAAGACCCACAGTTGAATCAAGGTTACTCAATCCTCACCTATGATCGCCAAAGAAGAAGAATTCCTCACCTCACATGGTTTAGGCAACCTGTCATAGTGATTACCAGAGTGATTGATGTCCTAATATATAGAAATATGACATACATGCTCACACTGTATCTCAACATTTTATTGATGTTCGAAGTATTTACTGTCCAGATTATCATATTGTTTCTCTATGCTTTATTTAGGTTCAGCAGCAGCAGGAGAACACCTTTGTTTTCTTGGGAGTGGAAGGGAAGAGGAGGACCAGTACATTAATATGGTAGTTGCCAACATTTTACAAAAAGGGAAACAATATGTATCCATAGCAAAGGGAGGATATCCAGGTATGTTTTAATTATTTCTCACTTTATCCTAAATTGTGTGTATTTCATTCATCAAAAGCTGAACAAATTCTAGAATCAGCAAAAACATGTGCTAAAAAGATGTTCCATGCTGTAGACTTGTGCATTATCCATGCAACATCAAGTTTTTTTCATGGGGAGATCAGTTTATTGTTTTTCATCACTCCATGTTCCATATATATATATAATTAGTAATAACATGAACAAAAAAGGGTGTCTATGTAGTCTTATATTAGGAAACACTTTTTAATAACCACTGTTGCAATATCTCTTTGTCATTGTGTTAACATTTGATTATATTAAAAAATTGTGTGTTTTTTAATGATTATTTCTTTCTACTTGTCATATATGCAGCCATTCACAACATTCTGAAAGCCACATCAGAAAATGGAGTTGCTGAGATGATACAGGTGGTGTCTGACAAAGGTGGTGACACAACATCTAACAACAGTGGGATAGGAATGTCTGGTAATGAAACAGGCTCCATGAAATATGTGAGTTTTTTCAAGATTTGAATTTTTTTTTTCTTTCAGTGTTACAAGTTCTTTATGTTGTTGTCTGTAAATGTGATCCATGTCCATTTTTCTCTTTCCTTCACTGGATTTCAGTGCACTGGTTTCCTAGAGGGCTGGCCAAGGTTCAATTTTACATTTTAACTGGAACATGTTTTTAGCTACAAGTTTCTTAAATACACTACAAAGACCAACAGAAATATAATCAGGCATTGTCTTAGAATCCACCAGGAAGGAAAGAGGAAGGAGTAAGACCAAGAAAGATAAGATATGCGGATGACAGTAATCAATGATATAAGAAAAAGAAAATCTTCGTTTTTTGGCCATGTTATGAGACAAGGAGGTTTGGAGAACATAGTCACAGCAGGCAAGTTTGAAAGCAACAGAGACAGAGGGCGACAAAGTGAGAAAATATTGGAAAGTTTAATGACTGGAATGGCAGGGAAACAACAATGTTCCTGATACATAATACTGGAGATAGAGAGCTGTGACGAGCCATGATTGCCTATGCCAGCCAGCATGACACCTGATGATGATGTTGGAAAATAAGGAAAATTGCAGCACTAATTTCTTCTTTTTGTCAGTGCTACTATTACCATTTTGTTCTTTCCATCCAATCCCTTCAAATTCTATATTATACATGAATTTGTGAAGTTTTAAAATCTATTTTATATGTGAATTTGTGAAGTTTTAAAATCTATTTTATATGTGAATATGTTAAGTTTTAAAGTTTGTGTTAAATGTGAATTTGTGAAGTTTTAAAATCTATTTTATATGTGAATATGTTAAGTTTTAAAGTTTGTGTTAAATGTGAATTTGTGAAGTTTTAAAATCTATTTTATATGTGAATTTGTGAAGTTTTATAGTCTATTATACCTACATTTTTGAAGTTCAGAAATCTATGTTGTACATGGAATTTATGAAGATTCAAAATATATGTGGTATACACATTTATGTGGAAGTGTCTTCTGAGAGAATGGATCAGAAGCCTAAGGTAACAGATTTGGTTTTAGGTGAAGGCAGTTGAACATATGGACAGTTCAGAAAGCAATGGCAATCTACTGAACATAAATACTTGAGACCAACAGGAATTGAACCAGTCCGTTCTGACGGCACCAAATCACCTGGCAATAAAAGTAAACAGGTTTTTCCATGCTTGACTAACCGCACCTCCAAAAAAAAATGTGATTTTGTCAAGACATTCAAACTGTGTGCTCAAGTCACTTAGAATGGACCAATCGAGACAAGGACTATTACAGCAATGAACATCCCATACAAGTATCGAAGTATCCTCAGTAACAACAAACATATAACATCCTTATTCGTACTACAAGGGCCCATAGGTCTTCTTGTAAACTAACACGGATGTTATATGTTTGTTGTTACTGAGGATACTTCAATACTTGTATGGGATGTTCGTTGTAATAGTCCTTGTCTCGATTGGTCCATTCTAAGTGACTTGAGCACACAGTTTGAATGTCTTGACAAAATCACATTTTTTTGTGGAACTGCGGTTAGTCAAGCACGGAAAAACCCATTTACTCTTGTTGCCAGGCGATTTGGTGCCGTCAGAACGGACTGGTTCAAATCCCGTTAGTCTCAAGAATTTTTAATTTATCCTCTCGCTTCCTACTAGAATTTACTTGTATGAACATAAATATTAGCTTAAAAGTCACTACAATAAAAAATGCTAGGTGGATTGCTAAATTCTGAATAGGATATGGTAACAACGCAATAGAGATTTCACAATACAAAGAAAGTACATATGTCTAAATTTAACTATATATTTTATGTATTTCAGTTTTCAAGAGACTTAATTGGGAAGTTGTCTGATGTTGTGAAAACTAAATCTGCAGAGATGAAAGTAAAACTGGCCAACTACATCAAAAATGAAGGAAATAATGAAAGGTAGAAGTAGAAGACTTGCATTAGTTCAAACATCTTGATTTGATTATTCAGTAAGATTTTTTTGTCTGTGCTACTGGGGCCATTAGGGGGAGAAAAGAATAGCAATGCTGAAATATAAGTACTTGGACATCCGTTTTCCGGAAGTTCTAAAAATGTTGCTTAGGTTATAAACTTGTGACCTGATGTATTGGGAAACACCATAGACCATGTTTAGTTTTTTGAGAATAAATATATCTGGATGCCTACCCAAGTTTATATTATTTGGACTGGCTCAGATCTGTTTTGTGCACAAACATCATTATTATTTATTTTGACGGAAATATTTCATATTGAGATTCCTTAACCACTTTTGTTTACATATATATGTAACTGTTAAGAATGTCTAAGATAGTGAAAAAACATGAATAATTTTTAATGACAATGACATTCCTTTTTGCCAACCATGTCATCGGCTATATGGCTGTTCCATTTATTATTTTCAATAACCATTTTATACAATAACCACTAATATACATTTTATGTGGTATTTTATTATATTTAATAGCTATATCATTAATTTGTGTTTTTTAAATATGCTAGTTAGCTGCCATTTTTTGAATATTAATTAGCTGTGTGTGCTTCTAAAAATTACAGAAATTGCATCAACAGATGCATCTTGTCTTCATGAACCAAAAAATGTATAGTTTGTGTAATGTATTATTGAAAATAACTAAAATTATCTACTTGTATTAATTTCAAAATTATCTACTTGGCACTATTTTGTGGGTGCAAGTATAATTAATATTTTCCTATATGTTTCATGTAAATTATTATAATATCAAATGAATTCGAAAAAAATTCATAACTTTTTTCAGAATTGATGTACATACTTATTTGAAGTATCGTTGAATTGTAATTTTCAAGGGCTATCTAGTTGTAGTATTTGTAATGATATAGCACTATTTTGAAAAATGTTGTCCACTTACCTATGAAATGCCATGCATGCTATAGTAGACAATTAGAAGGTTTTCTGGGGTGAGTTTGGCTGTTCCATCCAATCAATCAAAGTGATCCACACGCCATAAGTCATTGATTTTCTTTGGGGCCCGCAAATAAATATTTTTGAGGTTTAGTAACATGTATCTGACTAAATTTTTTTCAATGTAATTGCTGTCCTGTTTTCCCTGTAGACTGGTCCATGGCCCTCCAATTTCAAATTTTGAGTCAACACATCTTCCATCTTCGACCACACTGCATAATCTGAAAAATAATAATAATGAAAGGCATGGTTGCTGGTAACAGGACAAGAGACATTTATTTTCAATTGGTTAAGCATGTCCTTGGCTCTAGCAGGTCAACTTGCCCAGAATCATGAAGAATCTAGATCAACCATAAAGAAGAACGCATTGTAGAAAAAATATGTTGCCTTTAAAATAACAATCTTTGGTGTAAATTATAGTTTATGGTGATGAAATATTCCCTTTAGTTGTAAGCAGGTAGCTCTTTTGCCATTCTGACAAAAGCATAGGTCCTTCTCAGTTGAATAACCATGCACGTCTCAAAGTCATGGTTGTGTTAAGAGGGTTTATAGATGCATGTTTAGTCCCTGAAGACAGGATTCCTGTGCGACAGTATCCCAGGATCATCACATCCTGCCAGGAGTGCAGAGAATATGTCTGGGCCAACTAGTTATCATTTTTTTTATCAGATCTGCTGACCCATCTGCAGTGATGGCACACTGAGCATTCCCTTCCACCTAGTAGTTTGCCATAAAAGGACAAAGGTGCAATATTCGCTGGCTTGCATCTCTCCTTCATCAATGGGGACCATTTGACAGAGGACTAAAGTAAGAAATTGTGGCAAGAAATGCAGTAAAAATGTATATTTCACAGGTGACAGGTTGTCAGCATACCCCCCAACCCAGCATGCCCCCAACTTTCCTTAAGTGCC
This sequence comes from Meghimatium bilineatum, assembly GCA_034231615.1. Lineage (NCBI taxonomy): Eukaryota > Metazoa > Mollusca > Gastropoda > Stylommatophora > Philomycidae > Meghimatium > Meghimatium bilineatum. Next base: position 56,325,487 of record CM067304.1, read on the forward strand.
TCCTACGCTGTGTCTGGAAAGAAGACAGTGATCCTATTATGATTATGTGCACTCTGTAGAAGTCCAGGCCCGGTTGCAACATGGGCATAAATTTAAATTCTAGATAGTTAAAACTTTGTTAGATGAGTTAATCAGTTCTTCTAAAATAGTTAACTTTAGAAATAGGGAACTTTAAATATAGGTAATCTTTATAATATAGGAGCTTTAAATATCCTGCATGACTGCATTATACTAAACCAGTTAAGATAGGAACACTGGCCCACAGATACAGATATCCAGTGACCGCTGCATGGTAGCACTGAGAAGCTTTCAAATACAGCAGCATTTATTGAGAAAACTGTACTTGCTGTGGGGAGATGTTAAACTACAAATGAGAAGAAGAAGAATATCAGAAACACTAATCTGGAGCTGGAAGTTAATCCCAACCAATTGCCATAGGAAACAAGTGTGTCAAGCACGTACTCCCTCTGGGTTCTATCATCATCATGCCCATGCCTGGTAAATTAATTCTGGATAACGTGGTCCTGGCCAAGAATTATAAAACTAAATCACATTTTTGCATAGCATTGTTCAAAATACTGGCAGTGGTGGTTGGTAATTAGAACTTTTAAGAAGGAAGAAAGGTATGTGCTCTGTATCATTGTCATTACTGCTTGTTTTCCTGTTAAGTAGGGCAAGGAGGCTTGTTAGTGGCAGCGGAAATCATGACTGCTTTTCCATATTAGTCACCACAACATGTACAGGGAAGAATGTTTAAATTTCACCTCCAAAAAATACAAACTGTGGTTTGAACCTGAAACCTGGTTCTAAGACTGGCACTCTAGCCATTTGGCCATGCACTCCACTGTGCAATATTACATGGTGAAAATGGGATTAAAGTATATAAGATGTGAACTTATAATACAAGCTGATGGGTATGTTTGTGCATATGTTAGCTCCTGATGTGCCATAGATGGCATGTAGATCAGTAGTCATTTATTTCCATGTTGATTGCCTCAATGCAACTATCACCTGCTCACTACTTATAACTTATATAATATTCATTTCATTAAATTTCTACAGGCATGTGAGAAGTAATGAGAGAGGAGGTAAGCGTTACAGGAACATGGCTAATGTTTTCACAATTGGGGATGAGGAGGAAGGTGAGGGTCAACATTGTTTAGTACTGATGTATTAAAATAGTACTAAATGTATTAAATAAAATAAATATAAATATATAAAAAATTAAGGACCACTTTTTGGAATGCCACTAAATCAAAAAGAATAAATAGCAGAACATTTCAGAATATAACATGACAAGCTTATCAGTTACAATCAGCAATATATTTTATGATATGTGCATTAATGTGTGTAGAATGACATCACAGCAACCGACACAACCCTCATTTTAAAAATTAATTAGAATAACAACAATGGTCAACATTGTCAGTACTGTGAGTCTCCTCCAATATTTGCAATACATTCATGGCACAAATGAAATATTAGGGCAAATGCCTGCTACTGATGCTGAAGTGCCAAAAGCAGTTGATGCAGAGCTGCAGGAGATGGCTGATGTTGCTTATCTTGTCACTGAAGCTTGTCCAAAGATGTTCTATGGTATTCATATTAGGACTGTTTGCAGGCCAATCCTTTCTATTGATGCCAGCTTATTTAAGGAAAGAATTTTCTGCACAGGAACAGTATGGTCATGCATTATCATCTGTAGGACTGCATTGTTCCCAATAAATACAATGCCGGGATGAGAAGAGGCAGTAGAATCTCGTATGGTAGCTGTCACCTTTCAGTCATATTGGGGGGGGTCATTGCAGTAAACTAATGCCTCCCCACATCCTCACTGATTCTCCCTCCATATCGGTTATGTTTGAGAACTTCACCATCACTAAAGCGTTCACCATGCTCTGATTTTTCCATCTGTAGACTTCAAGACATATCAGGACTCATCTGTAAACACAATGTTAGTCCACCTGGCATGTCACCAACGCACATGCTGCATAGTTAGTTTGTTCCTTTCATGCCACAGGTGGCACATAGGGCAGAGGTTTTGATTCTGCATGTGCTGCGGTTCGCTGCCTGTACTTTTAGTTCTTGTATGGTGCTTTTTAGGGTAATTTTGGGTCTTCCCCTTTTTCTTTCCTGCATACACCATGCTAAATAGGCTGCTCTGTGGGCAGCAGTCAAGTGTAATTGAATGGTGGATGACAAGCACAAATTTGACATCATGTAGGTGATTCCGAATAGTCTAATATTTGACTACAGTGGTTGTAGCATCTCTGAGGAACTATCTGATAACATTTGCACTTGCATTTCTCCGATGCAGTGATTGCCTCTTCTTCTTCTTCTTCTTTCGTTCACTTGAAACATGTCTATATCTGTAATTCTGTCTCCTGAATAAAACTCACTGTCTTTTGTAGTTCATACAGTGTCCCATAGAGTTTTGATTCCAGTGTTGTTTCCTTTGGCCAATATGTCTGCCTCAGTGTTTCATGCTCAGAACACTCTTGAAGTATATGTTTGACACTCTGTGCTGCCTGTCCACATTTACACATGGCAGGGTTGCCAATCTTTGTATACATGTGACTGCGGAGTCGATTGTGTCCTGTTCTGAGACGTAGAATTATAACTCTGATCTGTTCATAATATGATAGTCATCTTGTGTTGGTGTTTGTGCCTTTTTTTATTGACTTGATCATCTGTTTTTCCTGATGGTAGGTGATTGGTATATCTGGTTGGTCTTCGGCAGCACCTTCTTTAGCCAGTTGGTCTGCTTTTTCATTTCCTGGTATTCCACAGTGAGAGGGTATCCACTGCATGGTTATCCTATACTGGTAAGACAATTCACTACATAGTTTTTTTCAATGTTAGTTTTCCAGACTGGAGAGCTTGAAGCACTGACCTTGCATCTGTCAGGAATACCACAGGTGTAGGTCAGAGTTGAGCAGTTTTTTAGCTGTCACACTAATTGCCTGGATTTCTACATCATAATTATTGCAGAATTTTCCTGTCGGTGTTCTGATTGTATCTCTAGGCTTGTGTGGATATTCTATATATACACCTGCACCTCCATTCCTCACTGCATTCTGTGCTGACCCATCTGTGTATACTCTGACCCATATATCTTGTGGATATTCCTCAACCAGGAAACTGAGGGTGACTGTCCTTCGCTGCACACTATTCTGTTTGTCATCGCTTAGTATTCCTTTCACATGGGTCTGAATGTATATTGGCATTCCATGCCTTTCACTCCACAGGGTTTGTTCTGGTACAGACCTTAAGGGGCTGTCAACTTCAGGTAGGTCTGTAAGTTGTCTACGGAGTTGTTTAGCTTGATGGATAAAGCTGCTTCTTTTCAGTCGCCCCATTGCTAAATTTTGGAATCTTTCCTTCATTGGATGACTTGGCATACACTGGAACATTTCTGCTTGAATTTGATTGCCTCTGAATTAAGTAATCTTCTCCATGTGTATTGACTTTAGGACTACCTGTGTGCATTGCCGTTTCTTGATGATTCCAGTCTGGTAAAATCGCTGCTGAACCTGACAATAACTAAATAAAATACCTGTAAACCTCTGAGGCACATGTCGGACAGTAACATCTTCTAGCAACCATGGAATGGTTCTACCTTCAGATTTTGTCATTCAGACATATTGTTGTGCACTGGTTAATCAGCTGTTGTGTTGTATTATCTGTGTTGGACAATGGTTCAGGTTTACTTACACTGTCACAAACACAGGTGGAATGATTGGATGAAGTTCAAAACGAGGCCATGAGAGCTGTCCTAGGATGCACAAGTGATACACTTATCACGGCCATGAGGTTTCTCCTAGACCTACCGAGTATCAAAACAAGATCTAGCTCAGGTTAAAGAATACTTCAAGGTCACCAATAATGGTCATCACCTCTTAAACAATCTCTAGACAACACAAAAGGAAGGTATATCCAGAGAGGAAGGTCTTGGATGACAGAAGCAGAAGATATTCTACTCAGAGTTTGTGAGCTGGAGAAAGTGGGAAGAGGCTGTGAATTGGTGACATTTGGTGAAGATGGAAAGTTATTGACAACAGTTGTTATACAGATGGGAAGAGAGTACGGTGACTGGGCTGCCAACAGAACAGAGGGAATGATCAAAGAACTCATACTGCAGCACTCAAAGCCACACGATATAATAATTTACACAGATGGCACAGTAACACGAGAAACAAACAGGTGGAGTTGGGGTTTCGTGGCATACCAAATTTATAAGAAATTAGCTGAGAAGTCAGCTGCGTACCACACTACAGCATAGAGTTTTAGAATGAAAATAGAGGTGTTGACAGCAGCTCTCACTTGGCTGGCGACGCAACCACCAACAGACTCAGTTATTCTGTTGGACTCTCAAAGTATGCTGCGCTGGATAGAAAGGTGTATGATCAGAGCTGAGTGGGTCACTCGTCTTAACAACGCGCAGAGCATTACATGGATCTACTGTCCAGGTCATGCTAGGGTCAGGCAAGCGATGAGCAGCTGTGTTGGCTGGTAAAGCCATGGTGAATGGCACTGAGATAAGAAGAGACAGGGTTGAATTGATTAGAGAAGTCATGGATGGATAACCTACGAGAAGATTGGAGGAGGTCGAACAAACTATGTACATGTTCAGAGAATGGTAGAAATGGGAGGGACTATAGGCGATGAAAGTTCTCTCTCTCCGGAAAGATCATAAGAACGCGTAATTATCAACTGACTGGGAGAGTATACACTTTTAGATGGCTGTCAGAAATGCAAGCAGAGCATATATGGGAATGCCTCCCAGTGCTATGATGCTTGTTCCTAATCAACAATTAAGTCTCTCAAATGCATCAATATATTTTTTTATTAGCACATTTTGCTTCAAACTCAAGACATTAAAAAAAAAAATCTTGGCATCTCAGTAGCATGTTTTTCAGCATGCTTGCTGAGTTTAACACTACTCACACGATCTCCTGGTGGCCCATGAAATGTGTTGAAATTTTGTTGTTCAAGAAATCAATTTCAGATTAATTGGTTATGAAATATAGTTTAACATTTTTGGTTCATTTCCAGCTACTTGTCCGTAACTTTTTTTAAGGGTATACATTTCTGACTTTGTATTTTCAATTGTTAAATAGCTCAGCCTAGTTCACTTACAAAATTATTTTTATTGTTTGTTCTCTGTCTGACCTATATTTTTTTCTTGATAAAGAGCTTGTGGTTGAAACATTGATTCAGTTTTTTTCTGTAAACTGTTAATTTATATTTGTGTGTGTTAGTCTAGTCTATTAATGAAAACGTAAAACATTTTTACTTCAGCGGTCTGGCTCTGTGGTGAAGTGTTACAGAGCACGTCTGTGATGGACAAGGTACAGAGTTCGACATATATATATATATATATATATGTAATACATGACAGTTGAGAAATATTTTTGACTATCAGAATAATATCAATGCTAGGATTTCTTAGCTCTGTCAAGGACAGTGGTATCCAGACTCTTGTCATGCCATTTGATATTCACCACCTTCTAGACAGAAGTACCACTATTCTGTAGACTTTCAGCTGAGTCTGTTGACTAATGGCCATTTCTATACCACACATTTGCTTAAAGCTGATAGTTGCTAGTGAGAATAGTATGATTCACTCTTACATTCTTACAACTCTCAACAGGTGAAGATCACAGTGCTGCAGATTCAGAAGAAGATGACCAGGAGAAAGAAGTAGTCAGCCTGGAAACATGGATACAGAAATCAGATGTGGTTTATTCCTGTCGGTGTAAAGAAATTCGTGCAAATGAACACTCCTTCCCTAGGTCAGTTGTAAATTTTATATGTATAATATTCTGTAAAAGCTTGGATGTGTTTGACCATTCATGCAAATAAAACAGCAGTACAACACATTTCCATTCTCTGTACTACATCCTGCTGGAAATATAGTAGGACCATTTTGGTACAAGAAAGATCCAATGGGAGTTTGTGAACAAAAATAAATGCTGACACAACACATTTCTGTTCTTTGGACTACATCCTGCTGGAAATATGTGGGACCATTGTCCTGTTACAAGAGAGATCGACTGAGAGTTTGAGAACGGACATTAAAAAATATACATGTGAAGCTGACAGTTTTGGAAATATCAGAGCTAGTTAAATATGTATAATGAAATATCCAATAACTTTTCTAATGAAACTTTCAGTGAAATGTGTATCATAAAAATCATGTATAGATAACGTGAAGAGTGTAGAAAAAAATCATGCCTGGTCATTCTTGGATAAAATAAAGTCAAGATTTTCTTGAACAACTCTTCTCTTGTACCCATAACTGTTCCCTGCATTATAATCTTTGAAAGCTAATGGTGTCTTGTCCAAGTCATGCAAGCTTCCGCCATTTCACAACTATCAACAGTGGTTCCTGTCAACCTGTAGTTCAGTAATTTTGTCTGGGACAAATAAATTTGTTTTATATTACTAATACATTTTAAAACAAATCTGTAACACACACCAGTAGAGCTTGTATTCAAACACCTGAATTTCCTTCCTGCAATGAATGTCCAGCTTTCACGTCCATACAAAAGAATAGATAGTACTAAATATAACATGAGAAGATGGACAAAGAACAGTTTTACATTACAGAAAGCATGACAGTGCCTAGAGACAGGAGACTGTTTGTGTTGAAGATAATACCCAGTCAGACCTATAATAAAACATTGATGCTATGAATAACACAAATGTTTTGCTGGAGCCCAAAATGGAAGCAAATAATTTTAAAACTGCTGCATACCGTGGATGACGTTGGTGGTTATTAATAAAAGTGTGCATTGGGTTGGCCCCATTATCTCCACTAAGATGGTATCTGCTAAAGATCCACACCTGGACTGCTGGGAGATAATCAACCTTTTTATCTGCAGCATGCCTCAGGATTACCAGAAAGTCATGGCAAAGTCACCTCCGAAGTTAGAAAAACTTTATAACTCGTGCGATTGCACCCTACAGCCACATTGAGTCAGTCATCTGGGACATGCTGAAACTCTGGAAAAATGTTCCCATAAAAAAGAATATTAGATAAATATTAATCTGGATTTGAAAGTAGAACTCTTACAAGGCACAGGGAATATGAAGGACAATATAATAATTATAAAACCCATAACCAGTTAGGCTTGTATGGGTGACACATTGGAGATAGCAAAACAAAAGCTCTCCAAACATCTCTATCCTCAGAAATTTGTAGGAGTATATAAAAATCATGCCCAGAACACCATTTCTTAATATTCTCAATCCAGGATTTTCTTTGTCCACAACTTCTCCTTTCAACCTCGACCGTTCCTTGCGAAATAATTTTCGAAGGTGAGTCGTGTCTCATTACATGTCCAAACCAAACATAAGTTTATCTGTTTCAGAAACATAGGATCTCCTCAGTTGAGTAACTGAGGTCACACTCAAATGCATACTGTTTGTTGTCTCAAAGACGTGGTTGTGTTAAGGGAGCTTTATGGATGCATGTTTAGTTCCTGAAATCAGGCATTCCAGTGTGGCAGTATTCCAGGATCATCACATCTTGCCAGGATAACAGCACACACATCTGGGTCAACTTGTACTTCCGTCAGATCTGTTGACCCATTTGCTTTGCTGACACATCTAGCAGTCCTCACTCCTAGGAGTCTGCTACAAATGGACACCGGTGTAATTTTCACTGGTCAGCATATCTCCATCTCCCATGGTGACCATTTAACTGCAAACAAAAGTAAGAAATTTAGACAAGATATTTCAGTAACAATGACTTTCTCACAGGTTGCCAGCCCATCCCCCAACTTTCCTTAGTCGCCTCCTACAGTGTGTCTGGAAAGAATACAGTAACCTATTCTGTGCTCCCTGATTGAGAAGTCCAGACCCCAGTTGCCACACAGGCATTGATTTGCTTATATAGGGAGTTATGTTATGGAGTCTTCAGGGTGTCCATCATTGGACCACCCGTAACCATATTTGACCTGTTTCAATTTTGTTTCACTATTTGCAGTTACCTCTTGGTTACAGCAAGTCACCTTTACATATTGAGGGAAATATCATCCCGTAAGGGAATGGCCCACATACAGGCAAGGAGAGCACTTGGGTCTATTGTCAAGATAACATCAAAGAAACGTCAGCCGGAATTAATTACCTTTAAGTACGGAACTCATGAAGATGATGGGTTTCATGTGACGGATATTCACAGGTGTGTTAAAAATTTGTTTATACTGGTGTTGTCATGTGACAGGTCAGTTGTTTTATTAGTTTTGCTACAAGCATAGTTGTGTTGTTGTCATGGGTAGAGCCAGTTTGTTTGTTTTGATCATCTGGAATTATGAACGGTTAGCTCTTGTTTCCTATGTGCATTGGGGTGGTTTCTCCAGAGTCATATAATCATGTCTGTTTGTTGTACCCTAACAATGGTGGATTTCTCCCTGTCTTAGTTAAATATTCCTCTTGAGTCATATAATCATGTTTGTCTGCTGCACCGTGTTCATGGTAGATTTCTTGATATCTTAGATATTCCTGTCATATAATCATGTCTGTTGTACCCTAACAATGGTGGATTTCTCCCTTTCTTAGTTTAAATATTCCTAAAAATCAAATAATGATGTGTCTGTTGTACCCTAACAATGGTGGATTTCTCCCTTTCTTAGTTTAAATATTCCTAAAAATCAAATAATGATGTGTCTGTTGTACTCTGACAATGGTGGATTTCTCCATTTCTTAGTTTAAATATTCCTAAAAATCAAATAATGATGTGTCTGTTGTACTCTGACAATGGTGGATTTCTCCATTTCTTAGTTTAAATATTCCTAAAAATCAAATAAGTATGTCTGCAGTACCCTGTTCATGTTGGATTTCTTCCTCTGAGGTTAGAAATTTCTAAGACTGGTATCTATAATCATATATCTTCCCTGTACTCTTCTCGTATTAGATAATTGTATTCAATATTCCCTATTATTTCTATAATTTGTTTCTCAGAGAATGTTTAATACCTCATATTTCTATGTTCAACATTTTAATAATTCTAAAACTTCTTGTATCTTCCAGATTCTACATTCCAACAGCCTCCGATGCCACAAGGGTGATTAAGCAGCAAATAATGAAGGTCCTAGATGCCTTAGACAGTTGACCTGGGCACACCAAATTTGTCATACCAATGCTGTAAAATTTGAAATTTTCATGTAAAAATAGGACATGTTAGTTGATTTGATTTCTAATTTTTATTTAAATGAAGAAGTTGTTTTGAAAAATGAAAAGTGTAATTGTTAGATTGTAAAACTGCAGTGTTGTTATGAGCCAAGTGTTGAGATTGGCTAATGTTGAATGTTGAACTTGAAGCACTAATGAAGAGAGTTGTATGAGTAAATGTGAGGAATTTATAACCTAGATTAGTAGTTGCCATTTTGTAAATTAGGACAATTCAAAATACCAAATATGCTGCACATTTGATTTTGTTCTTGAGTCAGTCTCATTGAAGTGGTAATATTTGAAATATCAGTGAAGCTAAATGTATATATGGATGTCATTAAGGTGTGGATATATAGAAAAATAGGGAGAACTCCATGAAAATAGAAGACAAAAAAAGAGGTTCTGTATAAAAATAAACTATTAAAGAAAATTAATCAACGAAAATATTTTGGATGTATTAAAAGACTAATTGTTGAAGATCTTATTTGAAGCTAGAGTTGAGGGGAGATGCAGAATTATGCAGAGATATTAGTGGGAGGGAGACATCATGAGATGGACTGAATACAGTCTGTCTAAGAGCACCACATACGACATGAGACAGAATACAGTCTGTCTAAGAGCACCACATACGACATGAGACAGAGAATGTTGAAGGTCCATTGCAGCCAACCTTTGATACACACATATGGCACCTGATGATGATAGATGGACATAGAAAAATGTATGAAATAACTGAAATTTCAAGAAAATAATCAGCCAGACAAATAGGAGTGGAATGTGGCAACACAGTTATATTAAAATAGAATAATTGGAGCATATATTATATATGACATAGTTATTCAACTCTTTTTGAATTTGCATACACCACTTATACATCCAATTATGCCACACAGTATAATGTGGGTGATTGGCTTTCTAACCACAAGTTAGTTCAGAGTTGGGTTCATGAGGTGGGGCCTACTGTTCACTATACCACCGAGCAATGACATTGTTAAATAGGCAGAAACAAATATTGATAATAGAGTGGTACTAATAAAAAATAAACAGTAACCACAGTGTCAGAGCATATCTGACCGCAACATAGGAAAAGTTATGTTCTTGTTTCCAATTAGTGACTTCCGCCAAGGGAAATAATTACATAGGTAGGCACTAATCCACACCAGTTCCACAAGGGTTACATATAAATATATTTAGGGTTAGGATTAGTTATCTAAAACATAACTAACCTATAACTTTAACCCTAAAAAATTAATATTTAAATTAATTATTGATATGATATTTAGATTAATTAACCATAAAATATATCGGTAGGCACTAGTTACAGCTACAAGTACCTGTAGGCACAAACAGTTTTTGTTACTTTGTTTATTTTTTAACATTATTTTAAATTTAGTATTTTTATTATTGATTTGTTTGTTAGTAACAGTAACACTAGTACATTATTCTTAGTGTTATCACTTAATAAAGAATAATGGTAAAAACTACTAATCTCTAAGTTATATAATTGTTACATATTAGTTGTTCTGTTAATCTTTATTAGTAAGTAAAAATTTAGGGTCTTGTTTGGAACCCATATCTCCCAATGTGATTATTTTCCTTGGCAATGTTTGTCAGTTTATTCTTATCCTTTATTCATTTTAATATAAATTTATTTAGAGTTAGGGGTTAGTTATGTAAAACAAAACTTCTCCTAACCCTAACCCTAAAAAATTAATAGTTAAATTAATAATTGATAAATATCAATTCACGAACATTGCAAAGGGGAATAATCAAATTATTAATTGGGGTGGGGGTGGGGGTGGGAGGTTCCAAACAATAACCAACATTTGTTATACTGTATATCCTTATATTACATATAAATGAAGGTTTAGTTTGTCACGGCAGGAGAGGTAAAAGACCAAAGAATTTGCAGAAAATGAAAAGGAATGGTATGACTGGAAAGCAGGTGACCTTTAATTCTTGCTAAATATGATCAAAATATGGATGGTTATGGAAAGTTGATGATGGTTATGGAAAGTTGATTGTTAATTAGTAAAATGCATGATGATGATTAGGATTAATGTAGAGGAAGTTTCTAGTAATGCTGTACAGTAGTGGCAATATTGTATGTATGTGAAACATTTTACCCCAATATAGGAAATGAAACAATGGTTGGATAGTTATGCAACATACTTTTTTAGGATAATTTTATTCAAAATGTAAGAAATAGACACACGATAGTGGGTGTCTGTGGCTATGTCGATAACGATTCATACAATGCAGCAACAGAAAGGTCAATCAAGTATGACTGTGGATAGTTTTAAGGCTGATGACTAACTTGCAATACAGGTAATAGGTTACTTGATAGTGATGTGACTACAGACGTACACTGTTCAGAGGAAGTGATAAAAACACTCAACATAGTAATGACTGTCTCTGAAGTGTGAATGTGGTGGTCATTAGCACAAATAAAATAGTGACACATCGCTTTTCTGTTCTCTGGTGAACATCATGCTGGAAATCTAGTGGAGCCATCCCGCTGCAAGATAGATTCAGTGGGAGTTTGTGAGAAAGAAGGCCAAAAAATACACACAGTGTACGTGGAGATGTCATCTAAACATATCTATTATTCCATATAATCCCTATTAACTTATACTGCTATACACCAGTATAACATTGTTAAATAGGCAGAAGCAAAGATTGATAATGATGGAAGTACATGTGTGCCTTTGTTCACCAAGTTTCCAAATGATAACGTATCCATGTCTTATCTACATGAATTATACCCTCATCATCTTCAAAACTTTACATGCGTCCTTACATGGAGCAAAAATATGAAAACCACATGAAGCCATGTTGAGACTATCCAGTTAATGGTGGAGTGCAGTCCAACCTTATTTGATGATTGCTTCCCGAGCTGTCAGACTTAAGTGAGGACACACATTATCATGAAGGAGAATAAATTCTGCTGTGCACTTGATATGTTTAACTCTGTAAAACTGTTGAGTGAGTTTTGTCAGTGTCTTTATGTAAGCTTGTGAATTGATTGTCTCACTTCTTGGCATCACATTCACAAGAATCACATCTTCAATATGCCAAAAAAATAGTGATCATAACTTTTTAAACTCATAGAGATGTCTTGAGTTTTTTCTTCATAGGGATTGAAGTTGATGCCACTAAAATTCATCTCTCAACTCCCTGAAGCTATAATTCTCTTAGACCAGTGACTGAAAGTGCTCCTATTGACTGCACATACCATAAACAGTACACAAACATTTGTGAATGTTCAAAAGTTTCATTCTCTGCAACAAGCAATTCTAATACAATTCCTTGTTTGTGTAACATGCATTTGTGTAGATATCAGGCACATTTTAAACTTTGACATCATAGGTTTTCAGTTTAAAAAGCATTGTGCTTTTTTACTTCATAAAAGTGCTACTAATATTTTTGTGTGATTATTATTTTTGGTAATCAAGAGGTTGCCCAGTTGATAGAGTGTCTCATGTGCAAGCTTATAATGTGAAGTTATTGTGTTTGTAGTAAATTAACCAATTAATTCTTTTATTCATGTATAAATATTCCGATTTTGTTTTCACTTGTAATTCTTGTTGTTCCATTAATACCCTTTTTAAAAAAAATAATGATTTATTATAACATGTCTACTTCCTGCCTTAACAATAATTCTGTCACGTACTAATGTTACATAGTGTAAAATGTATTTTATACACATAAAACACCCACATGAGACATAAGGGAAAAATTAGTGTTGTTTTTCAGTATAACTGGAATGATTAAAAGAAAAAATGTACAGTAGAAGTGCTTTTAATTGATTGAATTTCCTTTGTAAATATTGTTACAAGAAAAATGTTACTGTTCTTCCTATTTATGTATTACAAGATATGCCAGGACTATCATTTGGAGGACATAATATATACAACCTGCAATACGCTTATGTTACACTTTTGATAGTCAAAAATGAAACACAGGTAAATGACTTTATATATCATTGAAAAAGAAATTTAAAACATAGTGTTGGGTCTGAGTAGCAGAAAAACTGAAGTAATTGTGATAACAAACAAATGTCTTCCAGAATACAACATCAAATTAGATGGCACCAGTCTGAAGCAAGTCAACATATCTAAATATATTTGGGTACCTTAATAACAGATGATGTATTAAAGAAGCCAAATGTAGAATTACCAGAGTAAAGACAACATTTCATAAGATGAAGAACAACCTATATAATATATCTTTGTCAGCTAGGTGAGAGATTTCTTAGAAGTTATATAGAACCAATTCTGATGTATGGAAGTGAATCTTGGACAATAAGCAAAATAGTGAAAAATTATGTAGAGGCAGTAGAGATGTGCTTTTATAGAAGAATGTTAAGAACGACATGGACAGTTGAAAAATGTAATGAAGATATCTTGAAAGAAGTTAATTCAAAAAGAGCACTGCTCACTTAAGAAAGAGACAGTTTTAATTTTTTGGACACATGAGAAAAAAAATGAAACATACTGTAACAACAGACAAGTTGAAGAGCAAGAGGGGTAAGGAAAGACCTAGAGAGAAGATGCTAGACAACCTACCTAAAATTATAACATGGGAGAACATCAGTATTTGGAATAATTGACAGCATATGAAACAGATGGCTGTGGAAGGACATGATAACCAACAGCTCGAAGCATGGACTATTAAAAGAAGAAGATGTATTTTATTGAAAGATTAACATAGATACAATGTAGGAAACATGAATTCTAACATTGTTCTGCATCTGTTCTCAAACTCAAGCACATTAATCATCATCATCATTTTCCTCTTGTGCCAAGCTTGGCACATAGGGCAAATGTCATAGCTCTCCATGCCTGTCGATCAACAGCCAGTTGTTTCAGATCGTTCATTTTCATACCAGCTGTTGTGATTTCCTTTTTGATAGTTCTTTTCAGTGTTGTTTTTGAATTCCCCTTTTTCTCTTGCCACTCGGTGACCATGTAAAGACTTGATGTGGTATTCTGTCTTCATTCATTTTGAGTGTGTGACCGATGTATGCTGAATGCCTTTTTCTAATAATGTTTGTGATGTATTCTTGTTTTGTCTCTTCTCTTATTGTCTCGTTTGACTTAAAGTTTTTCCAGTTTGTGTTTGTAATTTTCCAAGCAGATTAGCAGAATGTAATCCAGAGAACATAATTCATTTGTCATGGTTTACAGCTTGGCTGCAGTATCAATTCCTTTTGGCTTGATACCTCTGACATCAGCATGCCTTTTGGGTCACTTAACCCACTATGGAATGGGACAGCCAAACCAACTCCCAAAACCTCCTTAGTCATTTGTTATGATGTGCATGGCTGGTAACAATATTGCCATTCTTTACTCCCCTTTCAGGTCCTGGCGACCCATCGCCACCATTTATTGTTGAATAATAGACTATGTATTTATGTAGGATGAGCCGCAAGTTCTAAGTTACTTTTTTACAGATGATGAAGATATGCTGGTTGTAATTGTAGCTTGCTGGTTTACATACTCTTGTCATTCCATACACTTGATCTGCTAATGTTTATCTGATTCTGTGTTTGTTCTTCAACTCCTGCTGGTTAGCAAGATGTAATTAGGAAAATGGAATGTGATGGGTCATAGTTGACTGCCTGGCTGTGATATCTGTATCTTTATGCCTGATACATCCGACTTCATTATGACTGGGTCTTTTTGGCTTTCTGTGGAATGGGACAGCCAGTCCTACATATCTCCTTAATTGCCTCTTATGACATACATAGCTTGTCACTTTGTTGATATCTGCTTTTCTCCTTTCTGGTCCCAGAAACAGTGGAGCAACCAACTCATGTAATTGCTCGTGTATTTTCTTTAATGCATAGTTAATCTTACAAACACTATTGAAGAACTTATTAGTCTTAAAAAGTATCATTGGAGTAATATTATTCTTTAATGAACCATTGAATATCATTAGGCGTATAATCCCTCTGAAAAGCTTGGTAGGATTATCCAAGCACCTTTGAAGATCTAGTATAACCACAGACCACAATTTGCAAGTAGAATAAGTGGTTGATGATAATACAATTACACATATTTGAGAGTATTACAAAACTCTTAAATTTATTGGTTAGAACAATGAAATCTGAGGTTTAAATCAAATATTGGACTGGATATGTATTTTTTGAAGGTAAAATAAAAATTCCTTCCTGTACTCACCTAAAACTGATTTCATCTACTGTGAAGTTGCATTCTGGGTGGCATTTATTCTTGAATATAACCACTACTTAAGTTTTTCTGCTATTCAGACTGAGTCCTATGTTTTTTAAAATATTTTTTTAATGATATTAATCATTTCTTGCACCCGTGTTTCATTTTTGGCTATCATAATTGTATCATCATAACTATATCATTAGCAGATTGTTTATATTAGGCC
This sequence comes from Meghimatium bilineatum, assembly GCA_034231615.1. Classification (NCBI taxonomy): domain Eukaryota; kingdom Metazoa; phylum Mollusca; class Gastropoda; order Stylommatophora; family Philomycidae; genus Meghimatium; species Meghimatium bilineatum. The sequence continues at coordinate 56,341,066 of CM067304.1, forward strand.
CTCAAAATGATATTCATGGCATATCGTGTATGGATCTCATTATTATTTCACTGTATACATTGAACAGATTGGGTGACAGCACGCAACCTTGTCTAACTCCCTGTTTAAGTTGAGAGTATAGGAATGACAAATTTTGCTCTGGTTTGAGCATTTGTTGAAATCTAAAGAAAGTGAATAGTAACTGAGCACAAACAGTATGGCATTTATCCTTCTCTATTACTTTGTGCCTTGCAGTGTTGGTAGTAGAAGAGTTCTCCAGAGATGGCCTTTATGTGTTCTTCGTATATGATTTTCATATATGTTTCTTTTATTTCTGTAATTCCCCATTTTTGCATTGTTGTCTTCTTACTTTGTGAGAGATAGCTCAGTTGTTAGTGAACTGGCTTCCTATTTGGGTGATCCTAGGTTCAGTTTCCAGTTCAACTTGAAATATTTAAAAAATCATTAATTGCACCTGGGTCAACACAACCCAATCAGTACCAGATTTTCTTGGAAAGTAAAGGCATGCTTAAGGTGTGCCATTGGTCAGTGAAAAATGCTAGTCTAGCATTTACCTCAATACACCTCAATGGTGTGGAAATAGGACACTTTGATTACTCTGACTTTGTATCTGTGTATGTGTGGCATTGGTTATCACATCTATTATAAGCCGTCTGTTTCATGTACTGTCAATAATTTCCAAAAGTGATGTTGCCACAGTGTCAAACTGTCAATCATCTTCTCTCTTGATCTTTCCTACCTTTTTGTTTTTCAACTTGTCTGTTGTCACGATGTGCTCCATTTGCCCTCTTCTCAATGAGATGTATCCAAAAAATGTGGAAGAATGTGCACTATCTTCTTTTGATGTCAGTGAGTACTCTCTTTTTTAGTTAGCTTTCAAGATACCTTGACTACACTTGTTATTTATCCATGGTGTTCTCAACATTTTGGTATTAATTCACATCTCTATGACATTCAGGCTACGTCCTGAATAGGATGCGCTACCAATATCTATTTATGTCATCTACACATTTTCTTACTATTCTGCTCATTGTCCAAGATTCCAAGAGTTTGCTCAAAATAACTTCCAAGAGCATCACATCTATTTAAAAAATATCTATCTACTCTATAATTTGTACAATGATACAGCAAGAAATTGATACAGTAAAATGAATACAGTAAATTCCCATTATAACAACTTGGTCCAGACCAACAAAATATGTATGTAATCTCATTAATTCTCTATATACAGTATAAATAAAACATAGCTTGGGGGATTTTTGAAGTGTTGTTAAATAGGGAAATTTTTGAGAAATGTATGAAAGGATTTATAAAAGGATATCACTATAAAAAGATTCCACTCAATTTAATTAGTTTTGGCAAACAGTCATTAGTTAATGGTTGAATTGAACAGCGTTATTGGATCAATGAAACAACAAACTATTAACTGATTGGTTCAACTGAAGCCATTAACTGGTTGGTTCATCAAAGCCAGTGCTTCACAACCTCTAAGCTGCAGAATGTCTACTGGGCTTGGAGAAGTTCTCCTTAAGCTGTAAAGTTATATACAAGTATATATAATTTGTTTGGACTGGGCCCAATTATACAATTATTTTTTTACCCAGGCACAGTCTCACAATAGTTTAGAAGCACTGATCTAAGCAACAGTTTATCAGAATTTACAAATATATTATTAGAACAAAGCAACACTAGTTTGATTTATTACAAACAAGTTGTAAATATATAGTTGGAGATTATATGTACATTATATTCCTTGTCTGCATATAGCCATGCATGTTACACCATGTGCTGTTCATGTAAATTGTTCATTGGGCCATTGCAATAACTCTGCGTTAAGTTATATTTGTGGTTCAGTGATTATTTGAGTGAATGAATTATCACAGTAGATCAAGTGATTAAGCCACTGAGGTGTAAAGCTTGTATTATAAATGTCATGCATGTATTATATAATGTATGATATACATGAATTAGCTAGATCGTGAACAGATTACATTATACGAGTACATTTTAAAAAGTTCTCGGAATAGTGGTCTTGTGTTTGAATGAAAGATGATGTTATGGAGATTATATGGAGAGAGTACTAAGCCATTCACTTTCCACATAGATGACCTGAGTTCAAGTTCACTCAACACTGGTTTGGAAAGATAACTCTCCTGTTCAAGCCAACCATCAGGAAATGGTTATCAAGACTCATGCCCTGGGAAAGTTGAGGAATGGTACCACTGTTATGAAGTAAATGATAATGGTAACACTGGTTAGGTTGTTTCTGTTCAACCACTGCCTTAATGCAGCTGAGCACCCGTGGTCAAAACCCAGTGCTATGACGCTCATTCATAACTCAACTATATTTATCTGTACCAACACCTTCTTCTGCATTTGTTCTCAAACTCCTGAAAATTAGCAGGATTTAGTTTGGAGAACAGAATACATTATGTCATGGCTTACAGCTCTGCTGTGATATCTGTGACTTTTTTTCCTGACTCATTCAACTTCATCATGGTTTCTGGGTCACTATATGGAACAGTCAACTCCACCTCATAACCTCCTCAGTTGCTTCTTATGATATGCATGGAAGGTAAACAGTGTTGCTATTGTTTGCTCCTCTTTCGGATACTGTAACAAAAGGCAGCTGTATTTGCTTTTTTGTGTTCATTATATCAAATCTGATCAGTTTCTTGACCTTAGTGCAAAAATCAGTTGCTGACTTTCTTTCATGCCATGATATTAATCTGTCATATTTGTCTTCTGTCTGCTTTTCCATTACTTTCAGTTATCAAAAAGTATATCTGAACCTTGTTCTTCTTTATTACATGCCTACTAAATGACAATGCCTTCTTTCTGCTCTGAGCTATAAATTTCCCTGAACATTGTCAATTCCTCATCTTAAGTAATCTTTGATGTCCATGAGACCGATAACATTTCTCTGTAAACTTGCGTCCACATTCTGTGTCCTACACTGTCATTCTTCTACATTGTTCTTCAGCCAGTCATCAAGTTTTAGCACTAATAGTCTAATGTGTGAGGTTTTCTCTCTATCCTTGTATCCTTATTTTTCATCCATATCTGACAATGTAACCTCTTATAACTTTCCTCTAACTTACTGCTATTGACGAGTTAATCCATTTGTGTTATCTATTCTCTCATTGCTAAAAACAGTTTTACTCTGAAATAACCGAGCACTAGCGCTTGCCAACCGTTTCATCCATGTGGTTAATGTTATCTGGTTTCAGTAAAAAGCAAATACACTGAAAGCTCTTATTTTTGTAGAAGAGAATGATTCATTGTAGGGGGAAAGTCATTGGGGTGAGAATTTAGCACAGCTGTGATCTGTTATTGAGAACAATCTAGCAGCTGAAGAATGAAACTTATGTTCTGGCACTCTAGATGTGTTCTAATATAGAATATATTATAGTATATAATATAGTATAGTATATATATAGTGTCTAGTTTATAAAGTTTGTTATAAGGATATTAGGTGTTCTTTAGATACCAACTGCAGATCTTGGACCCATTTAGAGGAGTGTTACTCTTTGTCCTACAGTCATATGATTCAGTGGAGTAACAATATAATGTAGCTACTGGGAGCATGAAACATTCACCAGTGTCATGACAAATACGGCCAAAAACCCACTGTTGTAGAAACACATGTACAACTATATATTTGCATTTGGAGAACACACTATTTTGTCAGTCTCGTACACAAATTATGCAGAATACTGTGATTCTAAAAGAATGTAATTGATAATTTATTTCTTTAACCTTCTAGACAGTGTAGAAGCTCTTCATATTTCATTGTTATTGTGGCAGACATGCATGGAAATTTCCCTTCTACTTCACCATTTTGTATAATGTTTTGAAATGTTTTAATTAACTTATTCAACTAAATAAAAGTAACTTTGTACTAGATTGATAAAATAGTGTGTTCTCCAAATTCGTTTTGCAATGTATTAACCTACTTTGCAGAATGTTTCAACATATTTTAATACGCCTCGTTGTTGTATTGATTTCCAAAAACTACAAGCAATTAGCTCTTACTTCCTAAGTGCTATGGGGTCAGATTCTCCAGAGTTTTATTTCATGTCCAAAAGAATAACTCTCAGTGGTTGTACAATACTTTCAGGAGAAGTTTTCTACTCAGAGGGGGTAAATGCTAGGAGTTTTGTGGCTTTTCAACCTTTCTACTGCATGCAGAGTTGGAATCATGGGCTTCAGCTCCCCTGCCAAGCATCCCTCCCTGTCAGGAGTCCATAGAAATTCAGCTCTGGACCATGATCACTTGTATAGATGGAACAGCCAGCTATGCATTCTCCACCATCCAAGGGTGTTCTCCAATTATACAGGGCTAACTTGTTTGCCCGAATCTGGGCTCTGTCAGGGAAAAATGTTATGTCCCGCGGAGAGTTGCTTTTCACCACATCCATGTGCTACCTGTTCATAGTCGGGGCACCATGTACACATTGGCAGTTAGCACCATGTTGAGAATTAGAGCTCATTTGACGCCGCCAGTGTGATGTGCGATGCTGAATCAAACTGAATATTGCACCGTAAAGAGAAATTTTATACCCCTCTAAATGGGCAAGCCCTTTTTCTGTAGTTAGTATCTAGAAAAACATGGGTATTAAAGTAAAAAATTCATTATGATCTTAAATCATAATAGGTAGATTTCTGTAAAACTATATATATATATATATATATATCAAGTGACATATTCTTTCCAGAGCATTTTCTTCGCTGTGGATACTCTGAATGCCTCTCTGTCATTGCATTGCCCAGAGACATGTCATACATTCTTCGATGTTGCTTGTCCATTGTCTTCTTTGTCTTTCTCTTCTTCTCTCACCTAGCACTCTGCCCTCTAGAATCAGCCTTTCGATACTATCATATCGCTTAAAGTGTCCAAAATACTGTAGCTTCCTTCTTATGATGGTATTTAGAAGCCACCTTTCATTTACTGTATAACATAACTAAAACTGTATAACATACAGTAAGTACTGTTATAACCTTAATCATTTCAAAATACAATAAATTACAAGAACTTATCAGAAAAATGTTAAACATTGAATTGTGATTCCTGTATTATAAAAATTATAATTTATAAATATATGTATCTGTATTATAAGATTTGTTTGGGTTTTTGTTAAGGTTTTGGAACTTTGGTTTTAAGACTTTGTGAGCCTTTTGCATAGGTTTTTTGAGAAAAAAAGGTAGTATAGTGTCTAAGTTACTTACCCGCTGAACAGGTGACCAAGGTAGTGTAATGTCTAAGTTACTTACCTGCTGAACAGGTGACCAAGGTAGTATAGTGTCTAAGTTACTTACCCGCTGAACAGGTGACCAAGGTAGTGTAGTGTCTAAGTTACTTACCCACTGAACAGGTGACCAAGGTAGTATAGTGTCTAAGTTACCCACTGAACAGGTGACCAAGGTAGTGTAGTGTCTAAGTTACTTACCTACTGAACAGGTGACCAAGGCAGTGTAGTGTATAAGTTACTTACCCACTGAACAGGTGACTAAGGCAGTGTAGTGTATAAGTTACTTGCCCACTGAATAGATGACCAAGGTAGTGTAGTGTATAAGTTACTTACCCACTGAATAGATGACTAAGGCAGTGTAGTGTATAAGCTACTTGCCTACTGAACAGATGACCAAGGTTGCAAGTTCACTTATCACTCATGGTTTTACAAAAAAAATTAACTCCCTTGTTTCACCCAGCCACCAGGAAACTGGTACTTGGACTTATGCTATAGAACAGTTAAAAGTGTCACCAGCTAGTTATCTGAGCACTTATAGGGAAAACTGCATGCTGTGATGCTGGTAACTTTGAGGCTTTCAAATACATTCAGAAAACATAAATAATCATTATGATGCATTTCAAATTTTAATTTAGACTAGTTATCTGGGTACTTATGGGAAGACTGCATGCTGTGATGCTGGCTCATAACTCAGTTACCTTTACTTTATACAGGTGTTCATCTCGATAGATTGACAGATATATAATAGCTTCAGTAAACTTTTATTTTTGTTAAGCTTTTTTGTAACTCATTATTTTTTATTTAAAAAAATGATTTGAAATTCTTGCATGTATTTTTAGCAATTCTGGATATTTGAGTTCTTATTTTTTAGCATTACAAGCCATAAAGGAATTTGTATTGCTGCAGGCACAATTCCTCTCCACTCATCTCTGCTTGGTCTTGATTCTCTACTGTCTGGTCCTTAGTTCTTGTAGATCCGTCTATATACTGTTCACCCATCTTCATCTTGGTCTACCCCTTGTTCTTCTTTCTTATATTTTATATGCGTAGAACTGCTGTATAATTCTGGTGACTATTCTTTCCAAATGTCCCTTGATAACAAGTGAGACTACAGTAAAACTGCATAACAAATAAGGTACAAACACAGAACACAAGGGTTGTTTTACAGTTCACAAACATACAATCAGACTAACAGGCATGAACAAATATGGATGACAGTTTCAAAACATAGTAAATCAACATTTCAACCATAGTCTTTCTCAAGAAAAATAGACAGAGAACAAAAGATAAGTATAATGTTTCTAAATGCCCCAACCACCTGAGCCTGTTTGTTTTGAATATGATCCTGTTGTGGGTGGTAATGTATACAGATCATTAATTTGTCTGTGTTGTTCTTGGTGTTTACTTTCAATTATCTTTATAATGTAGGCAAGAAGGAATGAGATATTAAGCAAATGTTCATATCCTGTAATACAATTGTTCTACCTGTCTGACAGGTGTATTGCCTGATTATTGCTCTGATATATTTGTAGTGATCCTAATCAAACAGCAGTATACTTACACCTGCTTGTGTGTCATTTGTATATTTGTAATATTTCTAAATATTGAACATCAACAGCTGTTGTATATATGTATTTGTAGGTAGCCAGATGTTTACCCACATATTCTGTTTCTCATATGCTTTGATAATATTTTGAAGTTTTCTCATGTCATTGAAAGTACTTTCAACCAGTACATGATGTATTCTGGATTTATGGAGTATTTTAATTCAAACAACATTACCAACAACAGCTCTATGTCATACACTTGTAGTATCATAATTCAAATAGCAGGATAGCAACAACAGCACTGTTTCATGTATCTTTAGTGTCTCCACTCAAACATCAGAATACCAACACCAGCTTTGTGCCATGTATCTGTAGTATGTCAACTCAAACAGCAGGTTACAACAATAGGGCTATTTCATGGATCTTTAATATCTCAACTCAAACAGCAGGTTACAACAATAGGGCTATTTCATGGATCTTTAATATCTCAACTCAAACAGCAGGTTACAACAATAGGGCTATTTCATGGATCTTTAATATCTCAACTCAAACAGCAGGTTACAACAATAGGGCTATTTCATGGATCTTTAATATCTCAACTCAAACAGCAGGTTACAACAATAGGGCTATTTCATGGATCTTTAATATCTCAACTCAAACAGCAGGTTACAACAATAGGGCTATTTCATGGATCTTTAATATCTCAACTCAAACAGCAGGTTACAACAATAGGGCTATTTCATGGATCTTTAATATCTCAACTCAAACAGCAGGTTACAACAATAGGGCTATTTCATGGATCTTTAATATCTCAACTCAAACAGCAGGTTACAACAATAGGGCTATTTCATGGATCTTTAATATCTCAACTCAAACAGCAGGTTACAACAATAGGGCTATTTCATGTACCTTTAATATCTCAACTCAAACAGCAGGTTACAACAATAGGGCTATTTCATGGATCTTTAATATCTCAACTCAAACAGCAGGTTACAACAATAGGGCTATTTCATGGATCTTTAATATCTCAACTCAAACAGCAGATTACAACAATAGGGCTATTTCATGTACCTTTAATATCTCAACTCAAACAGCAGGTTACAACAATAGGGCTATTTCATGTACCTTTAATATCTCAACTCAAACAGCAGGTTACAACAATAGGGCTATTTCATGGATCTTTAATATCTCAACTCAAACAGCAGATACCGACCCACAACAGAGCTGTTTCATGTACCTTTACTATCTCAAATCAAACAGCAGGATACCAAGAACTTTGTGGCATACATTTTTTTGTCTCTACTCAAACAGCAGTATATCTACATCTGCTGTTGTCATATATTTATAGTATTTCTATTCACAGGTCAAAGATATGGAATATATTTATAGTATTTCTGTTCACAGATCATATAGTTGCTCAAATAGCATTATACTACATCCTCTGTATTTTTTATAGTATCTATACTCCAGCATCCAGATAGCAGCAACAGTATACTTCAGCAGCCAGACAGCAGCAACAGCAGCCAGATAGCAGCAACAGTAGCCAGATTGCAGCAACAGGTCTATTTACTCATCCCCAATTGTTTATCTTATCTCACTGAGTCAAATTCATTATTGTAGTAGAATTTATGAATCATATCTGCTTGTGCAATAGTTCCTTGTTGATTGTGTTTGCAATATCAACACTTGCAAATTGAATGAACCAAACTGTTCAATATTCTATTGCTATAAAAATGTGAACAACTGTCAGCCTGTTGTAATAGCTGGCTATCGCAGGTGATGATGACAACAGTCTCAGACTGTCTGGTGTATCCAGTGATGGCTAGTACATTCATTTCTGGCATGGAGTCCACAATCATAATTAGAAAATATATAGTCATTTGGACATCAAATTGGTTTTTACATTGCATGCAGCACGTTTTCTCTGTTTCTGCAATTTGATACTTGTCAGCAAGGGAAGCACCTTCACTGGTATTGTTGCACCACATTGAGCAATTAAGTCAGAGCATTCACACATGTCCAGCCCATATCAGTCAAGCAGTTTATGTATTGTGTGGATACCCATAATATTGGTTCTAGTGAGGACCTCAGTATCGGGTATTTATCTTGGTAATTTAATCTGAGAAGTCTGCAGCTACAGCAGCTGTGGAAGTGAATTACCTCTGGCATGATTTCTGTACAGCCAGCAATTTATTGCTCAACCTTATTTAGCCAAATACTTGAGCCCACAGTCCACTGGATCAGCAACCATCGGGTTATTCTTGGATCACATCTCATATTATTTCTGTTTAATTTTATTATGGAACAGTTACAATTGCATTTCAAATATTCTAGCATCAACCCTCATGACATCACTGCTTACATTACACAAATATTCTAGCATCAACCTTCATGACATCACTGCTTACATTACACAAATATTCTAGCATCAACCTTCATGACATCACTGCTTACATTACACAAATATTCTAGCATCAACCTTCATGACATCACTGCTTACATTACACAAATATTCTAGCATCAACCCTCATGACATCACTGCTTACATTACACAAATATTCTAGCATCAACCTTCATGACATCACTGCTTACATTACACAAATATTCTAGCATCAACCTTCATGACATCACTGCTTACATTACACAAATATTCTAGCATCAACCTTCATGACATCACTGCTTACATTACACAAATATTCTACCATCAACCTTCATGACATCACTGCTTACATTACACAAATATTCTAGCATCAACCTTCATGACATCACTGCTTACATTACACAAATATTCTAGCATCAACCTTCATGACATCACTGCTTACATTACACAAATATTCTACCATCAACCCTCATGACATCACTGCTTACATTACACAAATATTCTAGCATCAACCTTCATGACATCACTGCTTACATTACACAAATATTCTAGCATCAACCTTCATGACATCACTGCTTACATTACACAAATATTCTACCATCAACCTTCATGACATCACTGCTTACATTACACAAATATTCTAGCATCAACCTTCATGACATCTCTGCTTACATTACACAAATATTCTACCATCAACCTTCATGACATCACTGCTTACATTACACAAATATTCTAGCATCAACCTTCATGACATCACTGCTTACATTACACAAATATTCTACCATCAACCTTCATGACATCACTGCTTACATTACACAAATATTCTAGCATCAACCTTCATGACATCACTGCTTACATTACACAAATATTCTAGCATCAACCTTCATGGCATCACTGCTTACATTACACAAATATTCTACCATCAACCCTCATGACATCACTGCTTACATTACACAAATATTCTAGCATCAACCTTCATGACATCACTGCTTACATTACACAAATATTCTAGCATCAACCTTCATGACATCACTGCTTACATTACACAAATATTCTAGCATCAACCTTCATGACATCACTGCTTACATTACACAAATATTCTACCATCAACCTTCATGACATCACTGCTTACATTACACAAATATTCTAGCATCAACCTTCATGACATCACTGCTTACATTACACAAATATTCTACCATCAACCTTCATGACATCACTGCTTACATTACACAAATATTCTACCATCAACCTTCATGACATCACTGCTTACATTACACAAATATTCTACCATCAACCTTCATGACATCACTGCTTACATTACACAAATATTCTAGCATCAACCTTCATGACATCACTGCTTACATTACACAAATATTCTAGCATCAACCTTCATGACATCACTGCTTACATTACACAAATATTCTAGCATCAACCTTCATGACATCACTGCTTACATTACACAAATATTCTACCATCGACCTTCATGACATCACTGCTTACATTACACAAATATTCTACCATCAACCTTCATGACATCACTGCTATATATGTAAATAGAGGCACAGTACTTGTATCAACAAAATGGTATCTCAGTTGTATTATGGAATACAAATATTGGACTATGCATCTGGAATATGAGGGAGACAGTAACACAAATTGAATGTGAGCTAGACTGCATATTAATTTGTGGGTTTTTTTTTCCTTTGTTTATTTGACTAAGCTTTCCCATTTAATTATTGGTAGTGAAAATAAGAGGTTCTAGATTTGAGATTTGTACATTGTATTTGGGAGATGTCCACAATCATGTTTATTTTGCCCATATTTTTGGTAACTGTATACAGTTATAAATGAAAAATAATATTTGATGTTCATATCTGTTGATGGTCTAACAATGTTTTTAATGAGCATCTGATTGTGTTGGTTGTAATTACAAGTAAATTATGTTTTTAAAACACACTGACCTAATATAACAATACCTTTTTAAACTTTATAATGAGATTTGGATTGTTGTTGATCAGGTGTTTTCCATGTCTTATTTTGTGTTGTGTTTACATGACTATAAGCAGTGGTTCTCAAAATGGACAGTTTTGCCCAAGCATGCATTTTGCAGGGGCCATGAGGAAAGTAATTTTAATTTGAGGTGGATTAGGTGGCACAGACTTGTCATAAAGAGTCCACAAAATGTCACTATTTGAACTTATGTGGAAAATGCTTAATTAGATGATAAACCTTGAAGAAAATTGACAAGCTTGTTTTTGGTTCCAGGGGTTCCTTCTAAAAATATTCACTTGTATAGAGAGAGAGACACGAGCTAGGAAAGGTTGAGAACAACTAACCTGTTTTACTAAAAATAAGTTAAGGGTTACTTTCTTTCCTCTATTGGGTTGATGGAAAGTTATTTTTTGTGTAGATATTCAAACAAGTGCTCATGTCAAAACATTGCCATAATTAGGTATTTTTAGTTTTCTGAATCAACTGTAACTTGCTGAAGGCAAACCTATAGGTGTTTGGTCTCTCTCTCTCTATCTCAGCACACAACAAAGATTATTCATTATTATGATTGTTCTCATAGCTTGCTGTTTGCATACATTCCTTAGTTTATTCCTTAAGTGCATTATTTTGCTCACAATTGGGATAATTCATAATTTGTGTAGTCGTAGTATCATTCTTGATTAGAAACACACAAAGAAAGCAGATGTGTCAGGATATTGGCACAAATATAACAGTGACATAACACATATCCATTCTCTGGATTACATTTTGCTAGAAATCTAGTGGGATCATTGTCCTGCTACAAGAGAGATCCAACAGGAGTTTGAGAGGAATGCTGAAAAAGAAGATTAGAAACTAGCTTCATGGCATATTCTCATAAGTGCTTCATTCTAGCAGCCATCAAAGAGTATGAAATTCAAAGTCACAGTCAGATGTTGATTAGATGATCTTCAGATCTTCCCAGAAAGGACACACTTTTTTCCCTCACCCATGGTAAAATATATTATTTCAGTCTTGTGCCCTCACTGAGGATTCATGTAGTAATTATAATATGCAATTCTTATCAATAACTAATTTGTAGAGTATTGGTTCTATCAAAGCCAGCATGTGTGCTGCTCTTTCATTGCCGCAAACTTGTGCATGTCCAAGACTGTAAATCCACAGGAGAATACTTAATATATTCCACCCACTTATGTCTGAGCCACCCACTTATATCTGAGCCACATACTTATGTCTGAGCCCCCACTTATGTCTGAGCCACACACTTATGTCTGAGCCACACACTTATGTCTGAGCCACCAACTTATGTCTGAGCCACACACTTATGTCTGAGCCACACAATTATGTCTGAGCCACATACTTATGTCTGAGCCACATATGTTTGAGCCACCCACTTATTATCTCTCTAGCATTATTTTGTGGATAGCCAAGGTACCAGATTCAAACCCCACCACAGACAACTGTGCAACGTGACTGTCCAGAAAGCAATGACAACCTAATGCACATATTTATATTGCCTAGAAGATCAATACAGATAAAAAACAGCTGACTTAATCTATCTATTTTCCTTTGGTGCCAAATACAGTTTGGACAGAAACCAGAGCTCTCCAATTTGAGCAATGTGATGCTACTGTGTGTAGTTCTTGCCTGTTTAGACCTATAGTCATACCCTCTTTTGATTGTTGTTTTGTGAAGAGTTTCTCTAGGTCTTTTTCGTTTGCCGACTGGTACCAATTTTAATAGGGGGCAGCATAGTGCAATAGTTAGTGCACTGGCTTCCATATGAGTGAACTTGAGTTCATTCCCCAGTTGAGGCGGAAATGTTTTTTAAGATCACATAGGCTCCCTGGTCAACCCAGCATGCATTGAGAACCGAATTAATTGCTAGCATCTCACACTCCTATGGCTTTAATAGATGATATGGGCTAACTTTACTACCCATTTTAATGCTTGTAGTGGCAGTCTGTTTTCATTCATTCTATGTACATGTCCAATATAAGTCCATTGTTTTCTTCTTATTGTTGTAGAAACATATTGATTATTGGTTGATCACTAAGTCCTAAATAGGGTATGCTACCAACCACAAATTCTTCTTGATTCTTGATTAGAAACTGGCTTCACAGCACTTGGGACATTCCCATAAGTGTTCCGCCCTCCGCTCCAGCAGCCATCCCAGTGTATGTAGACTCATAGTTCCAGTCAGGTGTTGATTGTGTGATCTTCGGGACTTTCCAAAAAATTTACTTTTCCTCCCCTCACCTCTGAATACTTCCATTTCTAACATTCTCTGTATGTGTACGTTCTCAACCTCATTGACATCATCTGTATCTTGAAATGAATTTATTACTGCCTTTATTAAATCTGCTTTATCTCTTTTCAGCAATGTGCCATCTATCGCAGCATTGCCTGCCAGTAAGTCGGCTCTATCGTTTCCTCTGACCCCAGCATGACCAGGGCAGTATATCCATGTAATGCTCTGGACAACTGAGTTGTTCAATAAGTCCCACCATTCTTTTCTTAGCATGAACTTTTCTATCTTGTGCAACATGCTTTGAGAGTCTGTGAGTATTACCAACCACAAATATCAGGTCTACCACCTTGAAAATATTGATTCTCATCTAATCAACTTCAATTTCCAGTTTAATTGGAAATATTTATTAAACCACCAAAAAGGTTCCTGGGTCAACAACCAAGGGAAATGGGTACCAGGCCTTCCAGGAAAGTAAACATGACAAACATGTTGATGATTACATCATCCTAGTTATGGTTCAATGAAAAATGTAGGTCTAACACTATATTTTCCATGCGACCCAGGGCATGGACATGGAAACCTTACATTTTACATTAATAAAGTACAAGATGGTGTTTTACAGCAACAGAAAGATAATATACACCTTGAACTCCAACATCAAGTACATTTTCAAGTGGTCTGCATGGTCTTAACGATATAGGTAGATATTTAATGCAGTAAAAAAAAATGTCTTACACAAGTACTGTGTAGTCTTTTGTATACCTGAACACAGTTCAATCACTTCTGTTGTAGATCGGGGTTACTTATAGAGTGGCTGTTTAACCATGCCTCAAAACAAAATATAAGTGTTCCTTACACTTTAATGAAACTTATCTTATTTTTAATACTATATATTGTGTTATATTTGTGGCCCTGTGTTGAATTGTGAGATTCTACTACTGATACATATACACCTGACCTACCTATGAATTCTTCTTCTTCTTCTGCGATCATTACTACCTATGAATTTATAATTAATACCATAGTTAATTTAGTGAATATGTTAAAGAGGAACAGTAATGCATACATTGTTATCTCATTGCTATAATTATACCGGGTATATTGAATTTGATGCCTTTCATATATAGTCATAGGAGTGTATACCTAACATATTCATGATGGGACTGTATACCTTTCATGGATAGTCATATATGTGTATACCTTTACTTTTCACAGATAGTAATGGTAATGTATACCTTTCATAGATAGTCATAGAATGTATACATGTCATAGTCATGAGACTGTATACCTTTACTTTTCATAGATAGTCATGGGACTGTTTACCTTTCATAGTTCCAATAATGGAAATTTATACCTTTATCTTTCATACATAGTCTTAGGAATGTATACGTTTACCTGTTATGAGAATGTATGCCTTTCATAGTAATGTGAATGTATACTTTTACCTGTCATTGATACTCATGGAAATGTATATCTGTCATAGTCATGGTATGTATACTTTCATAATATGTTCTTGATTCTTCTTCCTTACCTCCTAAATGTGATACGCTTATTCAGATCTGTGCCCTTCTTATCATCAGTTCTCAATGTAGCAATTGAAGGATCCTGCAAATCTGGTGTTCTTTGATTACTTTTCTACCTATTCACCCATCCTATTTCTAAAATTTCTAGAACGTGTATCTGGAATAAAGTATTATCATCACTTACCTGAATTATGAGCCGTATGCATTCCCTTCTGTTTTGAACCACCTATAAAAGTTATTTGTTGAGTCTCATGTGTGAATTACTGTGTAGTTGGAGCATTGTTAACATTTGTTATATGGATATTATTTATTATTGGTACTAACGCTTGTGAACACAATTACTTACTTACATCCATATATGCTGATAATATCACATGTATACAGTGCCGTCACTAAGGAGGTGCAGTTGACAGATGCCAGATGCAAAGATGTAAATTATTATTGAACAAGAAAAAAAAAACACAGCTGGAGTATTCAGTCTCATTTCTTACTCTTAATACACAGGTGTATTGATGTGGCCTGAAAGGGGAGTAATTATTTAGTAGCATTGTCACCTGCGATAGTTGTAGTAGGAGGAGATGACCGAGACACCACACGATCTCTGCTGTGAGAAGTCTGTTGTATGTCTATACCTGGACTACCAGGAATCAACACTTGTATGTTGACGTCTGTGGCTTCATCGATGGTGATATAGATAATGGTGAAAAGGATAAGAAAATGTGATCGTTGGTAGGTTTCAAATTGGTGATCAACGTGCAATATGAGCAGGGGCTATGATGTTTAAGTGGTCTACTAGTGAGATGGCTATGGATATCCGCAGTTCATTGGAAATGTTAAAAACACTGAATATATTATATACCAAGCTGGTCGAATATTTTGGGCCATTCTGGGCTACCTCCTGCTGGAAATCTATTAGAATCATTGTTCTGCTACAAGAGAGATGCAGAGGGTGGGGAGGGGGGAGAAGAAGGTTTGAGAACGAATGTTTAAAAAAGACATTTTTACCAGCAGTGTGCTTCAAAATAATCATGACAGAGTTCACTCCAAATTAGAAGAATCCACTCACGACAGAATCCACTCCAAATTAGAACTCCACCTCATGACTCCACTCCATTAGAAGACTCCACCTCACGGCAGAGTTCACTCCAAATTAGAAGACTCCACCTCATGGCCTTGCACCCTACAACAACATAAAGCAATAAATCTGAGACTATCTGTACATGGTTACAAGAAGCAAGAGAGATCAGGGACGACAGCGTGAGAAACGATGAGTCTAACGTTGTGGCACATGTTCCTAAAAAGGAGTGACACCACGAGTTATCCAACCTGATGACACCAACCCTTGTGTCAGCTCGAGATTAACTTATACAGTCAAGTCCCATTCTAACCAACTTGGTCAGGACTGACGAAATATTGTTGTAATAAAAACACAACATAATCAGTACAAAGTAAATGTACTGGGTAATTAAGGCAAATAAAAACACTCTGAAATTGGGAAATTTATTTTGTAGGTTTACACTTAGTGAGGTACGCTCATTTTAAGCAATAAATAGATAATATAATGAAGAAGCGTTTATACTATATCATAGCTTGGGAATATACACGTCTGGACTAAAATCGCACCTTTTTTGAGGGATGAGTTGTGGTCGAAGACGGAAAACTTGTTAACTCACCTGCACCTGGTTCACATTCCGTTTGCTGTGAAAAAAATAGTGGAGGTTGCGGTTCTGGTAATCCAGCCTCCACGACCTCCGGGGTAATTTTTATAAACGTATACGCTATGGGGGTATTCTACTATACAAACTCAATACATGATTGATGGGCATGTATAAACGTTGTGAAAGAAAAGTACGTACAGAATAATATTATTGTCTGGGACTTATTTGTAAATCATTGATGCTTATCACAAATAAATGATTGCATGTGGATTTGTACATACGAAATGTTTTGTTTGTTTGTTTGTTAGCATCCACAGAATTAGGAGAGGTAGTGCTCCTGTGTCTTTGTGTGCAAAGGAGAGGTTTCTTCAGAACTTTATTTATACCCGAAATACTTATACGTTGAACTGTGTGTAATACAGTGGACTCCCGTTAAAACAACTTGGTCTGGACTAACAAAGTATGTAGGCCCCTTGTGCTGATGTTGCCGATATTCAAATACTGATGAGTAATGCTACTCTTGTCAGCACAATGCCATTCTTAAAAAAAAGTACAGGTCTTCTGAAATTGACTTAGTGATCCATGCCTTGTTTGCCTTGCGGCGTCAGGAGTAGAAGAGTTCTTTGGAGACGACTTTCTTGTGTGCTGTTTGTAAGCTTGTTCCTGTGGCTTTTTTTATATTTCTGTGGTCCATCTTTTACATGGTCTACCTCTGGCTTTATAGCTGTGATGTCTATGTGTCGTGGCCATCTGTGGCATGCTGTCTGTTGGTAGTCTAGAAGTGTGTCAAAGACAATAGAAAATAGCACAGTGATGTCTTGCATTAAGTCTTGCATAATGAAAGTTTAGTGGTTATGTTTACATTTTTGTTCATAAAAATACGTGTCATCTGTCCTAGGATCTGGTATGTTTTGTGCATCTATTCTCTTTACTGTTTTCCCCTTCACTCGATATAAGGCTTCCTAATTAAGTGAACATCTTTACCTGTTTATTGTATTTATGATTGATGTAAATAGTGATATTTTTTTCTTTCTTTGCTATTGCCATTATTTCGGTCTTTTCAATAATAATCTTCATGTTGAATTTTTTGTCATGTGTGGAGTCTGTTCATATTTTTTTGCAATTGTTCTTCTGATGTCGCTATTAGTATTTGGTCGTCTGCAAATAGTAGTTCGTTCAATTTGTCTTTCATGTTATCTTCTTCGTTGGTACTTGTTGGTTTACAGATGTGGTCGATATATGTTATAAAAAATAGAGGGGATATGACACAACTAACTCCTGATTGGATTTGGAACTTATTGGACACGCATGTATTTGTTCTTACTTCAAATTGGCTATTAGTGTAAATGCTCTCACAATAAATTGATTAAATGTTGTGGTACTCAGTATATAGATAGTGTTTTCCAAAGTTGTTGTCTGTCTGCTCTGTCAAAGGTATTTTCTTGGTCGGCGAATGCGATGTATAATTCTTTGTTGTTTTCTATTGCTCTTTCTGTTAGTTGTCTAAGTGTAAAGACAACATTCGTACAGCTTTTGTTCTTACGGAAGCCCATTTGGGTATTTTTAAGATGTGGTTCAATGTATGATCGTAATCATCAGTGTCCTAGATAAAGATAGAGTACGGCAAACACGACTACACAACAATAACGGAAGTGCCACCATACTTGGCCAATCTTACAGCCTATGTCTGTAGTTCTTTATACGTTTATTTATAAGCAAACTAGTAAACTTTTAGGTATGCGATGACAGGATCACATCCTGCATAAGAAGATCATTGAAAAGTTAAAGATGGAAAGCATCTATAATTTGTTGATGAGCTCTCAACTTAATAATTGAACCCGTCACGTCTTTCGCATGCCTGATAAGTGACTCCCAAGGAGACTTTCTTGATGAGCAGGGCGTAGGTTATGATTCAAGCGAAGACTAGAAGAACTTTTCAAAGACTACATGAAAACATCTTTCAAACACTCAGTATTTACTCCTAAACTCTAGAAAAATCACAGTATTTGACCGCCGTACCTGAAATGGTCAGGACAGCACGAATATTAAAAGATTGAAAACTGCAAGCACTTTGAAAGAGACAAAAAGGAAAAGAGATATTAGGTAGCTTTCCCTCATCTCAAGACATTCATTCCTGTTCCCAATCCAACAGGTTTTGTCAGAACCTGCAATAGACTCTTCATCTATCTGTCATAATTGACGTTTTCAATTCCATGCTCACCTTCACTTACACAGGAGATACCATACGCTTATTTTATCTTTTTTGCAAAATGTAATTATATGTAATAAATAAGTGCATATTTCTACAATATTAAATGAAACAACATTACATCAATGCATATAGTGTATGCATTGTTCTGCATATAGTGTATGCATTGTTCTGCATATAGTGTATGCATTGTTCTGCATATAGAAAACGAACTGTTAAGTAAATAGAAGAGAAACATTGTGTTTCCCATACGTTGTCGGGACTCGATAAAGGAGCAAAGAATAGTTACCAAGGGGATTTGAAGATGGAGTTTGCTGTCCTAAACCATATAGAATGAAAGTGACTCGCATGCCGTGCTGAAGTTGGATATGTCAGGGCATATAGCGTAGATATTGCAACCTAATTGTAAATAAAAACATATCACATTCCATGCCGTGGACTACAGCCTGCTAAACAGTTTCAGTTTGACAAATGAGTGTGAAAGATGTTTTTAAAAATAATAAATAATTTAGCGAGGTTATCTAAGGGACGTGTTTACAAAACTATTAATAAAAATTAATACATGAGACGCAGAAATTGATTTGTGTATGGTAACTGTGACACATTGAAGCAGCAGAAATTGATTTGTGTATGGTAAATGTGACACGTTGAAGCAGCAGAAATTGATTTGTGTATGGTAAATGTGACAAGTTATGCGCTCGTGCTGAAACTCCTGCTGGTTAGCTGTATGTAAACGAGAGAACGGAAAGTGTCATCGTTTACAGCTTGACAGTGATATCTACGCCTTTCAGCAGGGCACATTCGACCTCAGTGTGACTTTTCTGTCACTTTAAAATAAACTATGGGATGGGACAACCAACTACACACTCAAACTTCCATGGTCGTCTCTTACAACATGCATGTCTCAGCGTTGCTATCCTTTGATACCCATCACGGAGACGGGTGGGCGTGTCAACGATTTCAGATTATTTGAGATGCTTGCATTGTTAATCCTTTGCAACACTGGAAACACACTAGCCTTTCAAGAACTGAAGAAATATTGCCTTTAATCTAGCCCCATGATTCATTAGATATGCATTTATTTGACCAATTGAATTTATATTACATTGAAGGCATTAAACAAACAAAAAACGCTTTAGCAAATTATGTCTAGTGTAGTGTTTCCCAATATTTTTAAAAATATACCCCACCTAAGTCTTCTGATGCCACCCCCTCCATTTAATATATACATATTTTTTATATTAATTTTTTTTAATTATCCCCCGCCCCCTCACCTGAACAATCAAATTGCCCCCCCCCCCTATAGGGTGTTGACCCCACGTTGTGAAACACTGATCTAGTGTACTCATATTTGTTGCAGAAATTTTCTCTCACTGAGTCGGTGACATCTCAATTTTCTCACTGAGTCGGTGACATCTAAATTTTCTCACTGAGTCGGTGACATCTCAATTTTCTCACTGAGTCGGTGACATCTAAATTTTCTCACTGAGTCGGTGACATTTCAATTTTCTCACCGAGTCGGTGACATCTCAATTTTCTCACTGAGTCGGTGACATCTCAATTTTCTCACTGAGTCGGTGACATCTCAATGCAGTGTACATATGAAATAATGCTCTGAAGAAATTACACCACTGCGCATAGGAAGTAAGAGCCAATTTCTCGTAATTCATGGGGATGGGAATAACAATAACAACAACATTGCAGAAATAAAAAAAAAAGCTGGAATTCAAAGTCGTAGATACCGGGTGGTGGGGGAGGGTGGTCAAAGATGAGCGGTTAAAATCCCCATCCCCCCCCCAGACAATGGCCAATATAACATTAGAATAAAATATAAAATGCTGCCTACCCCTCTCTGTACATTTTACAACCACATTACTGCTTAACCATAACCTAGTTAGGGTAATATGATCCTAATTGCATTTTGATAAACTCATTTGTTTAATTTATTTTGTAGTGTCGTTCCTACGGCCCTATTGAAGCTGTAATGGAAAATAAAAGACATCGTAGGACACCTGCAGCTCACAATACATGTGATTAACACTTGTGTTACTGACCGAAATGGGAGCAAGGAGTAGTAACACTGTTTACCTTCTATGTATATCGTAAGAGGCGACTAAGGAGGTTACGTGGAGGAATTGTTGTTCCATCCTATATATGGTCAGTTACCCAAAAGCCACGCTGAAGTTGATGTGCCAGACCCAAAGACCGAGATATCACAACACAGCTGTAAACTATCACACATGGAATTCCGTTCTCCCAACTATATCGTGTTAATTTGCAGACGTTTGAGAACGAACACAGAGAAACAAGAAGATACTATTTAGGTACAAGTTCAGGTATTTTGTTTGTATCTTTTCACACCGGACATATTCATAGGTGCTCATATCTAACTCCAGTAATTCTCCCAGGGTGTAGCAGATGCTCTGTGCCAGAGCTCACTCTGAGGTATGCAAGATCATTTCACATGTCATTTTTGTGTCATGAGCTTTAAGTCAAACGTAGAAAGCAGCCACATAAGGTGTCCACGAGTCTTCATATGTTATTTGTCATATAAACATATTGTGATTTGTTAAATAAAACTACACGTAAAGTGTATTTAGTTCCACCTTGACGGGCATTGGTTCATTTTCTTTGAGCCATTACAATATTTTTAAAATAAAAAAGAATAGATGCGATCGTTTGTTACCGCTATAAATATCAACTTGAAAATAGCAAATAGAATGCTATAAAGACGTCATAAGAATATCATAGGCAACAAAGGTGTCAATAAATACGTGAACATAGAAGAAGACTGACTCCTCAAGATTATCAAACAGCGCAAGCTAGCAATAAATTACACATATAAAAGCATGGTTTAGAAAGATTAATCACGCAAAAAATGAAAAGTTCCAGGAGGAATTTGGACGTAAAGTTATATACCTTTTTGCTTGTATTAAACACCGTATGCTGACTCACCTTATGTATATATTAGATCAGTGGCTCCCTTATGGGGCATATTCATTATTTAAAAAAAAAAAACCACGCACATATAAATAAGATTGAATTGAATTGTACATATAAATACCATATGCTGCAAATTATTTTTAAGCAAATATTTATGGCCTCCATTGAAAGAAACTTAAAGCAGACATATTCTCAATAGGATAAGGTATATATATATATATATATATATATATATATATATATATATATATATATATATATATATATATATATATGTGGAACGTTCTCTCAGTTGTAACGTGCGCAGTGACCATTCACGAAACGTATTGACTAAACCTTATGTATGCAAGACATATTGTTCACATTAAGTGTCGCTGGAGAAAATAATATATATATATATATATAAGGTGCTTTAGTACATGATCGTTGAACGCGTTTGTGAAATACGATGGTCGACCGTATGATTTTCGATTTTAAATAGAAAGTATGTCTTAGATATACACTCTTGTCATTTCAGTTGTGGGCAGGTAGCTCTAGACAGACTATATCCTTTCTGACAAAACCACAGGTTCTCAGTTGTGAAACTGAGGTGACATCCGGACTCATATAAGTTCTGAAATATGGATGGGTATGGGATGTTTATGGATACATGTGTAGCCCCCGAAGAAAGGCAGCGCGCCAGTATCCCAGGATTACAACTTCCTGCCAGGAGCACTGCACACACTTCTGGGCAACTTAGCTGATAATTATTGTGTCACATTTGTTGACCCATCTGCAGTGATGGCACATACGATTGTATCGTATCGATTGTATCATATACATAATCAAAACTCTTCACTGTTGTTGATAAGGGGCAGGGGATTCAACAATTTGCCCTCAACTGTTGATGTAATTTATAGACAGTCCTTATATGTCGCAGACTTCCAGATACGAATGGACCATGGATAGAAGACCTATTGGTGAATGGGAAATTCAGCTTTCCAAAATGACTCATTTGATTATCCCTTGATTTTCTTTGGCTGTCATACATAGTATAATCATAGTAACATGAAAATCACTGGATATTCCGGGTCGTTAAGAAGGCTACACAAAGACAACATAACGCCAAGATTACACTGTGTCAGCGACATCAAAGTTAAAAGAAAGAAGACTTCCGCTTCCCATGACGACTAGCAGCACACATGCGTAGAACAAGCCAAGACAAGATTAGATTTTCCATTAGACAATATGACTTATACTGTAGCCGGTGTTCTGCTTTCACAATGCGTTAATCATATTGGCTGATGCAACTGATCATTTTGTCGCTTTACAAATACTTTGTCTCGGCAGCCAATACACAACACGATAAAAGTCGAATATATCAAGATGAATGGCGCTGTATGGTGCCTGTACGCTAACTATCCTAGAGAGTCACTGTTTTCTGTGAGAATTGGCTCACAATGATAAATTCTGGCTAATTTTTAAATTAACAATTGCCTGTTTTTACATGTCGTCAAATGTCAATATGTATTTAGAAATCTGTGAATGTGTTCACTGTTTGCAGACTAATGGAGAATTAAGAGGATGAAATAATCCGTTTACCTGTGAGCAGATAATGCACACTGTCGGGTAACAACCCTAAACAGGAAATGGGGGGGGGGGGCTGGGGTAACACATGACAAAAATCAAAATAGACAAAAATATGTATAAGTGTTACCAAAATAAGTCAGTGAAACAACCTAACAAAGAGACATAGTGACAAACGATGTTTCGACTAAAAAGTCCTCATCAGGACCAAAAAAAAGACCACCAAAAAAAATCTTATAAAGGGAAATTCTTGTTGTACTGCTATTCTTGAGTAGCACTTAAGGGCTACTCCTTTCGGTAGTAAAGTGTGTCTTTGTGCGATCATTGCTCTTTGTCCAAAACAGATTGATTGACTTGATCAGACACAAAATTCTTCTTCTTCTTCTTCTGCGTTCGTTCTCAAACTACTGCAGATTATTAGGATGTAGTCCGGAGAAAGTAATGCGTTGTGTCATGGTTTACAGCACTGCTACGATATCTGCGCCTTTTGGCCCGACACATCCGACTTCAGCATGACCTTGGGTCACTGACCCTATATGGGATGGGACAGCCAACTCCATCCCATAACCTCCTTAGTCGCCTCTTACGACATACATGGACGGTAAACAATGTTGCTATTCTTTGCTCCCCTTTCGGGCCCCGGCAACACATGGGCGAGATACAAAATGAAGCTATGCTTATCATTGTTGGATGCCCCAGAGATACAAAAATAGTGGCGATGAGCTTCTTGCTAGATTTCTCTACCTAGGATCAGAACGCAGATATGCCGTGCTCGTTTATACCTTCGCATCAGTGTCAACAAAAATCACCACTACATCTTAATATTGAGAAGATAAAAGGAAACATTAAAAAGGGGGCATTCATGGCTTGGCAGGGCAGAGTAGGCTATTAAACAGGTATACAAATTTGAGGACATAGAACACGGAGAAGAGTGGCGAAGTAAGACTATTAAGTTTATAACTTCCGTTAACGTGGTAATCACACTTTCCAGGAAACGTGACAATGCCATTCCAGTGTATATAGATTCAGAAATCAGAAGACCAGGATCTAATCGTTCAGAATTCCTTGGGCTAAGATATTATTACACGCACTAGTACGTGGTTCGGGACGCACGCAGAACTTGAACAGTCACGGCTCAATATAGAAGGAAGTGAATTAGGTAAGAAAGGGGTGCTTACTGTACAACCACTAGTAGTATAACGATATGACTATGGGAGTGATGACGGTGACCAAGGCACTGTTTGTATATGTATGGAGCCCCAGAGTATTACATGTGTTATGTTCTTTAGTTTTCTGATTTTAAGGAGTATGTTTTGAAAGATTTAGTCAAGATGCCGTCAGTGGTTTAAGTCGTTGATGAAGTCTGTGCCGATGAGAGTTACCTTCATTAATGTGCCTGGGCATACGAGTGTAAGGAGAAATGAAACAGCAGACATACTTGCCAATGTGGCCACATTGACTAGTGGTCGTTCAATGGACTGTGCTTATATTTTGAATGTAATCAAAGAGTTAGATAGATTGTATGATGTGGTGTATATTTCTTCTTCCTTGCCCATGCTTAGAATGCAAGATCTGGGATTAAAGCAAGCTGTTGCAAGAAACGAGCGGCATATAGGAATCAAAAGAAGAGTTGTCAATCAACACAGAACAGGAACAGTCCGTTACCACATACTGAAGAACATATTAAATATGAAATTGTAGTACCTATGGATGTGTCCGGAGTGCTATGATGATGTTGTGATGACTAACACTTCAATCCTTGGAGTTGTCCTAAATACTACAAGTTTACTTATGTATTTCTGAGTTCACAATCCAGAAAACTTGATTTTCTTGATTTTCGTTGGTCACTATTACTATACTTGAGTCGTATGGCAAAAATAGATAAAGCCCACCAACAAACGGGCGCGGAAATAATCAAAATGGACCTTTCAGGTCATGGTTACGTTTTCTGTGCACGTGTCTTATAGTACCTGACGCCGGTCACTGTATTACGTTACCACTGGTATTTGTATATGCGAGTGTCATACAACTTCTAGTGGTAACATTTTCAAGTCTGCATACCCGTTTAATAGCCCCACTGCTTCGCTAAGCCATCCTGGCTCCATGTGTAATATTTCCTTTGATCTTTTCAACATTATCACACAGTGATATGTAGTATTTTTTGTTGCACGCATGGTATGAACATCACGGCATATCTGCGTTCTTTGCATCATATATAGGGTAATCTAACAAGAAACGCATCGCCACTATTTCTGTATCTCTGGGGCATCCAACAATGATACGCTCATTTTGTGTCTGATCAAGTCTACCAATCTGTGCTGGGCAAAGAGTAAGGATAGCATAAAGACACAGTCTGTGCTGGACAAAGTGTAAGGATAGCATAAAGACACAATCTGTGCTGGACAAAGTGTAAGGATAGCATAAAGACACAATATGTGCTAGGCAAAGTGTAAGGATAGCATAAAGACACAATCTGTGCTGGTCAAAGTGTAAGGATAGCATAAAGACACAATCTGTGCTGGGCAAAGTGTAAGGATAGCATAAAGACACAATCTGTGCTAGGCAAAGTGTAAGGATAGCATAAAGACACAATCTGTGCTGGTAAAAGAGTAAGGATAGCACAAAGATACAATCTTTGCTGGGCAAAGAGTACTGATAGCATAAAGACACAATCTGTGCTGGGCAAAGAGTAAGGATAGCACAAAGACACAATCTGTGCTGGGCAAAGTGTAAGGATAGCATAAAGACACAATCTGTGCTGGTAAAAGAGTAAGGATAGCATAAAGACACAATCTGTGCTGGTAAAAGAGTAAGGATAGCATAAACACACAATCTGTCCTGGGCAAAGTGTAAGGATAGCATAAAGACTACCACACTTAATCCCTTGATATAGAAGTACAAGAAAAACTCTCCTCCGCCCCAAAAAGGAGAAAAAAACAACAGCATCCGTTACCATTACTTTTCGAAATAAATAAATAAATTATCCTCAACTAACTTTTCCCTTGACGACGCGATTCTCGTATCAAATCTTGTATATATTTGTGTCTTGAGATCCATGGTTGTGCACACTAGCCAGATTTGTAGCTGTTATTTGTCGTATATTGCACTTCTTTCGAATAAGCTTCACGAAGCAGGATAGTCATAGTGTGACCGTCGGCGTTTAAAAAAATGATTGATTTGACAATTTCCTTGATTTTCATTGGCTGTCACATAAAGTATAATCATAGTGACCAGTGAAAATCATGGGAATAGTGAAATGAATCATTAACATAGCTTCATTCCCATTTAGCCAGTAGGTCTTCTAATGTAGACGGTCATGAATATATTGGCCAGAATAGTATTCGAATTTAACAATTCATACATGCTCAAATGTCACTAGTCCTAAAGTTTATGTTATGGTAATTTTTGTATCTGCAATCACTTGGAAAATAAATTCGTGTTGAAGTATTTTTTTATGCTAATTTATTAAAATATTCGACATCCGAACACTAATCGAAAACATATTCAGCACCAACGTGATCTATACCACAACTTCATTGACTTTACAAAGGCCTTTGATCGTGTTTGGCATGATGGTCTGTGGCAGATACAGAGGAAATTTAATTTTTACACCACATTTATAGACATTATTGAAGCTGTACAAAAATGCAAATAGTGCTGTCTTGACAAACAATACAATTGGAGAGTTCTTCAAAACAACTGTGGGAGTTCGACAGGGATGCATAATGTCCCCAGTACTTTTTAACATATACTTAGAGCACATCATACAAGAGACATTAGATGATTACAACACATCTATATCGATCGGAGGTCGCCATATTTGCAACTTGCGTTTCGCTGATGATATTGATCTTATAGCTGGGTCAGAACAATCATTGCAAGAATTAACATCAAAGTTGGAAAAAGTTACCAGCAAGTACGGAATGGAAATCAATACAGATAAGAGCAAAATCTTGGTAAACAGCAGAGACACAGAAAACCAGACTAATATCATGATGAATGGACATAAGCTTGAGGAGGTGAATACCTTCAAATACCTCGGATCCAGTATATGCAGCGATGGTAAATGCAAAGCAGAACTAAAAATAAGGCTGGAGATGGCTTTAGCGTCCTTGTCAAGGCTAACTGTGATTTGGAAAAGCAACATCAGTGTTGGAGTGAAAATCAAACTGCATAAGTCGCTGGTGCTTTCTGTTGTGTTGTATGGTTGTGAGAGTTGGGCACTCACTGCGGACATGGAGAGAAGATTACAGGCTTTCGAGTACAAATGCTACAGACGAATTCTACGAATTTCCTATAGGGAACATAAGACCAATATGTACGTAAGAAATAAAGTAGAGATGTGTGCAGGTGTCCAGGAGCCATTGCTTTCAATAGTGAAACGACGAAAACTAGCATGGTTCGGACATGTATGCAGGCGCGATTCCTTGTCAAAAACAATACTACAGGGAACTGTCGAGGGTGGAAGAAGCAGAGGAGGACAAATAAAGACACGGACAGACAACATCAAGGAATGGACAGGGCAAGATATTTCCACACTCATCCGCATCGCTGAGGATATAATTCGCTGGAGGACTCTGTGTGCTGAAGCATCCAATGTGGTACCCCTACGACCCTGAAGGGTTATGGGTTTATTGATTGATTGATTAAAATATGAAGTCTGGTCAGATCAACAAGTAGTGTCGTTGTTGTTAATAATATAATTGTTTCCCTCGTATCTGCTTCCAAACACACAAAAACAGAATGAAATGTAATCACATTGATGCCGCTATTAGAATTGGAACCTCCGACGGGTGAGCACATCAAATATGTGGGTGGACACATCAAGTCTGCGTGTCAAATTTGTGGGTGGGTACATAACATATGTGGGTGCGGACATCAAATCTGTGGGTGCGAACATCAAATCTGTGGATGGGCACATAAAATGTGCCTGTGGGCATATCAATTATGCTGTTGGATTACCTGACAAAATGTGTTTCAGGTTATAGACATAATATATTATACTACTGTCGAAGTTAGAGAGCGTCGGCTGGAGGGGCTTAAGACAGAGCGTCTATGCAACACATTTGAATGTGTGAATCAAATGTGAGCAGTCACAATCTCCTTGTAGAGAGCGACCGGGGATCTCCCCAGCGTAGTGGTTAAGCTATTCACCTTGTGTTCGAGGTTTGGGTTCAATCCGGCTCGTGTCATTTTGTTTACAAGGTGGTTATTTTTGGAGATCTGTGTGGATTATCGATTGAAGCTACGGAGTTACATGCTATGAGTGGTACTCTCGACAGGCGACGTGGCACTTCGTTGGTAGTGACGGAATACATATGGGAAACTGAGTACTGTGAAGTCAATTCTCTTCGACTTTTGAACCGTTTTTTATAGATCAACAGTAAAACAAATTGTGGGAGCCTTAAACAAACAGACCACCAACACGAAGAGGGCCTCCGAAGCATCAACAGACCACCAACTTGAAGAGGACCCCAGGAGTGTCAGAAAACCTAAAATAGTTGTCAAAGACATAAATAAAATCTTGTTATGTGGATGTTGCGGGAAAGGAGAATTCTATCACATTAAAAACAGATAAATCTTTGAGAACAGTTGTCAAAGGAGACAAAAACTATAGCTTCAAACTCCGGACTGAAGGAAGCTTGATAGCTCTTTTAGGTAATTCATCTTAGAGAATGAAAACCCCAAAATTAAATCTCACAGCCCTATGGACAATCCTTGTATTGGTAAGGGCTAGCTATGGAAACAAATGGTGACTGAAAGGTAAAAAGAAGATACAGTAGGTTGGAAGGCGCAGACTAGTCCAGCCAATGCGTAACAGCAGAGGCTGAAAATAAAAGTGTCACGCAATGACTTCGCGTGTCAGATAAAAGAGAATTAATTTATTTAGAAGCTACAAAAATAGACATATAGTAAATTACCACTAATGATAAAACGGTAAATACAACAAACATAAATAATAATAGAAATAAATAAAACGGTAATAGATAACGGAGATATGCCTCAGCTAATAGGCAAAATGCAAAACTAGATTCTAGATACAACTTTGATATAGGATTGGAGGTGAAAGGGGTGTTTACATTAAAATAAGGATAATTTTTATGATTTTTTTTCTTTTGAACAAACGACTATTGGTATGGTGGGGGTACCATCAATTTTATGTATTTTTAATACTAAAAAACAGCGATGAGTGTCACACTCCACCGGTTATTCTCAAACATTGTTCTTCTTCTTCTTCTGTGTTCGTTCTCAAACTCCTGCAGATTAGCAGGATATAGTCCGAAGAACGGAATGCGTTGTGTCATGGTTTATAGCATTTCTGCGATATCTGCGCCTTTCGGTCTGACACATACGATTTCAGCACTGCTTTGGTCACTCACCCTAAATGGGATGGGACAGCCAACTTCATCTCATAACCTCCTTAGTCACCTCTTACGACATGCATTGAAGATAAATAATGTTGCTATTTTTTGCTCCCCTTTCGGGTCTCGGCAACACACGGGCGTTTCTCACACATGCTATGCCATCACCGATCACTCACTATTCATGTAACTTGTACGTTTTAGATGATGAACTCTAATTACTCAGGTATATGGGTCTATGTTCACTGAGGCTGCGTATTCATAGATGTCTTCGCTTTTATTTACAAAGAACTGATTTGTATGAATTCTATTTTCATAGACCACTCTACGAATAAGATGGGAAAAAGCTATGGCAAACATTACTGGCTATACCGAGTCACAATTTTCCTGCCATATTTGCACGGATTGACAATATCAATATTATTCTGCATATAGACACATTATTTGTGCACATTGACTGTGCACATTGACTGTGCACATTGACTGTGCACAATTTTATTTAAGTAAAATTTAGAATTGCTTCTGTTGATATAAATTATGTTTTCATCAAATATGCCTTAGTTAATGAAGTATGTCGCTTTATGTCTGTTGTTGTCAATGATATTTGCCGTTGTCATGTCTGTCGTGTCAATGATATCTGCCGTTGTCATGTCTGTCGTTGTCAATGATATATGCCGTCATCATGTCTGTCGTTGTCATGTCTGTCGTTGTTAATGATATCTGCCGTTGTCATGTCTGTCGTTGTCAATGATATCTGTCGTTCTCATGTCTGTCGTTGTCATGTCTGTCGTGTCAATGATATCTGCCGTTGTCATGTCTGTCGTTGTCAATGATATCTGCCGTCATCATGTCTGTCGTTGTCATGTCTGTCGTTGTTAATGATATCTGCCGTTGTCATGTCTGTCGTTGTCAATGATATCTGTCGTTCTCATGTCTGTCGTTGTCATGTCTGTCATTGCCAATGATATCTGCCGTTGTCATGTCTGTCATTGTTAATGATACATGCTGTTGTCATGTCTGTCGTTGTCAATAATTGCTGTCGTTGTTAAGTCTGTCGTTGTCAATGATAACTGTCGTTGTTATATCTGTCGTTGTCAATGATAGCTGTCGTTGTCATTTCTATCGTTGTCAATGATTTATATCGTTGTCAATGATAGCTGTCGTTGTCATTTCTGTCGTTATCAATGATAGCTGTCGTCTCCAGTGATAGCTGTCATTGTGAATGATTGCTGTCGTTGTCATGTCTGTCGTTGTCAATAATTGCTGTCGCTTTATGTCTGTCGTTGTCAATGATATTTGCCGTTATCATGTCTGTCGTGTCAATGATATCTGCCGTTGTCATGTCTGTCATTGTTAATGATAAATGCTGTTGTCATTTCTGTCGTTGTCAATGATTGCTGCCGTTGTCATGTCTGTCGTTGTCAATAATTGATGTCGTTGTTAAGTCTGTCGTTGTCAATGATAGCTGTCGTTGTTATATCTGTCGTTGTCAATGATAGCTGTCGTCTCCAGTGATAGCTGTAATTGTGAATGATTGCTGTCGTTGTCATGTCTGTCGTTGTCACTGATTGCTGCCGTTGTCATATCTGTCCTTGTAAAATGTACTGTTACTACTTGGTCGCTATGATTATACTTTGTGTGACAGTTATGAAAATCAAGGGACGTGTCAAAGAAGTAAGCTTAGAAGCTTAGATGTCCCATTAGTCAATAGTCATTACGGTTCTTGTTTGGAACACGTGTCTCCATGCGTATGTTAAGATTAATTAATCTAAGTGTTATATCAATAATTAATAAATATAATTAATTTAAATATTCATTTTTAGGGTTAGAGTTAGGATTATTTAGGGTTACTTGTTCTTTACCTTTGCTAGTCGGTGAGCTGCCTCATTTACTGAAATTCTGCAGTGTGAAGTAACACTTCTGGGATACAAATACGTATACCATACCATACATTTCAAAAATAGAACTATAAATCTATACTGGTAAATTGTCAACAAACTACAGGGCAGAGATGCAAGCAATCTTATAAGCATCAAATACATTAGAAGAACAGAGAGTCTTTTAGGTGAAATCTTCTTATAGTACTGCATGTCAGTTCTCCAGATCATACTTTTCCTGTGTTTATTTTCAACCTCCTACATATTAGCATGATGTAGGAGGTAACAATTTTCTCTGCGAAGCATGCTTTTTGAGTCACTGTAACCATATATTTGATAGGGCAGCCAACTCTACCCCAAAACCTTCCTGGTCGTCTCTTACAACATGCATGGAAGATAACAAAGTCATTTTTCTTTGCTCTTCTATTGGGCCTAGTAACACACGGGCGAGAACATTCAAATTGCTATAAACGATCTAATCATATATGCCATTTTGGTGCTTTCGTGCCAGATCTGGTGCTTTTTCAAGTTTCTGGTGTCAAAATTTGTGAAATAGTGCAAGCGCACTAGGTTAATACATTGTAAAATAGTGCCTTGTAAAATAATGCAATCGCACTAGGTTAATGCATTGTAAAATAGTGCATTGTAAAATAGTGCAATCGCACTAGGTTAATGCATTGTAAAATAGTGCATTGTAAAATAGTGTAAGCGCGCTAGGTTAATGCATTGTAAAATATCTGGTGCTTTATAGTGTTATTCTAAATTTGTTGGTGCTTTCTAGTGTTTTCAGCTCGTCGAACACGTAATTGTTTTTTGAAGAGCACTACAATGTCTTTATGTGTAATCTCTGATGTGTTCTCATATGGTAACATATAAACGAATGTTTCTCCTGCAAGCAATGGCAAACTACTGGAGTATTGTGCCAAGAAGTTCCTTATGGATGTGTTGAAAATGTCATTATAAACTGTAAATATTTAATAGTGTGAGATTATAAAATAATATACACGATATTACCAAAATATAAGAAAATCAAACAACCATTGTGATAACAACCATTGTGATAACAAACATTGTGATAACAGACATTGTGATAACAAACATTGTGATAACAAACATTGTGATAACAACCATTGTGATAATAAACAAGAATTGTGATAACAACCATTGTGATAACAAACATTGTGATAACAAACATTGTGATAACACACACGAATTGTGATAACAAACAAGAATTGTGATAACAAACATTGTGATAACAAACATTGTGATAACAAACATTGTGATAACAAACAAGAATTGTGATAACAAACAACCATTGTGATAACAAACAAGAATTGTGATAACAACCACTGTGATAACAAACATTGTGATAACAAACATTGTGATAACAAACAAGAATTGTGATAACAAACAACCATTGTGATAACAAACAAGAATTGTGATAACAACCATTGTGATAACAAACATTGTGATAACAAACATTGTGATAACAAACAAGAATTGTGATAACAAACAAGAATTGTGATAACAAACATTGTGATAACAAACATTGTGATAACAAATATTGTGATAACAAACAAGAATTGTGATAACAAACATTGTGATAACAAACTTTGTGATAACAAACATTGTGATAACAAACAAGAATTGTGATAACAAACAAGAATTGTGATAACAACCATTGTGATAACAAACATTGTAATAACAAACATTGTGATAACAAACAACCATTGTGATAACAAACAAGAATTGTGATAACAAACAACCATTGTGATAACAAACAACCATTGTGATAACAAACATTGTGATAACAAATAAGAATTGTGATAACAAACATTGTGATAACAAACAAGAATTGTGATAACAAACATTGTGATAACAAACATGAATTGTGATAAAAAACATTGTGATAACAAACAAGAATTGTGATAACAAACATTGTGATAACAAACAAGAATTGTGATAACAAACAACCATTGTGATAACAAACAAGAATTGTGATAACAAACAAGAATTGTGATAACAAACAACCATTGTGATAACAAACAAGAATTGTGATAACAAGAATTGTGATAACAACCATTGTGATAACAAACATTGTGATAACAAACATTGTGATAACAAACACGAATTGTGATAACAAACAAGAATTGTGATAACAAACATTGTGATAACAAACATTGTGATAACAAACATTGTGATAACAAACAAGAATTGTGATAACAAACAACCATTGTGATAACAAACAAGAAATGTGATAACAACCATTGTGATAACAAACATTGTGATAACAAACATTGTGATAACAAACAAGAATTGTGATAACAAACAACCATTGTGATAACAAACAAGAATTGTGATAACAACCATTGTGATAACAAACATTGTGATAACAAACATTGTGATAACAAACAAGAATTGTGATAACAAACAAGAATTGTGATAACAAACATTGTGATAACAAACATTGTGATAACAAACATTGTGATAACAAACATTGTGATAACAAACAAGAATTGTGATAACAAACATTGTGATAACAAACATTGTGATAACAAACATTGTGATAACAAACAAGAATTGTGATAACAAACAAGAATTGTGATAACAACCATTGTGATAACAAACATTGTGATAACAAACATTGTGATAACAAACAACCATTGTGATAACAAACAAGAATTGTGATAACAAACAACCATTGTGATAACAAACAACCATTGTGATAACAAACATTGTGATAACAAACAAGAATTGTGATAACAAACATTGTGATAACAAACAAGAATTGTGATAACAAACATTGTGATAACAAACATGAATTGTGATAACAAACATTGTGATAACAAACAAGAATTGTGATAACAAACATTGTGATAACAAACAAGAATTGTGATAACAAACAACCATTGTGATAACAAACAAGAATTGTGATAACAAACAAGAATTGTGATAACAAACAACCATTGTGATAACAAACAAGAATTTCACACTTAGTAAAAGCAACAGAAGTAAGCATATATTTGTCTGTAACTGGACATCATTCCCTAGTCATTGAGTGTCCCTAGTCACATGATTTAAGTGACTGTACGATACGCTTTAGTATCAATAAAGGATGCAAGAACATAAAACCTAAAATATCTAAGCGTTATGTCTCCCACACAAAGAAAATTATTGATCACAGAACGTGTATGAAAATCTGTTTCAAACATCAACATCATCATACAACTTGTACATACACGTACACATAGAAAATGCTATACAAGAACACATTATGACTAGGATTTGGTATATCTGTAACAAACATATTTCTAATATAAAACAATAGTGAGAAATTTTAATATGAAATCTTGTTATTTTTTCTGAATACCGTTAGCATATTTTTAAAATAATTTTTGTTTCATGAATAATGTTTTAATTTTTGGTATGATACTAGTGCTGTTTGATAAAAATGGGTTGACAACACTAAATACAACAGAGCACATCTACAGAAAATTAAGAAAGTATTTCGCGACTATGATTTTGCATATCTATTAGTTAATTCCTCTCGTGCCCCAGACACAAGTCGATAGATTAGAAAAAAAGTCCAAAATGAAGCAAGTAGAGCGGTACTGGGGTGTACTAGGGAAACATCCATCTCTGCTATGAGGTTTCTGCATGATCTCCCCAATATTAGAGTGCAACATCAGGTAGCACACGTTAGGTCGTACCTTAAAGTGACAGAATACAATCACCACCCATTACACCGACGTATAGATTAGTCAAAGGGAAAACGAATCAAGCGTGGCAGATCATGGATGGCAGAGGCCGAAGACATACTGCGAAGAGTATGTGAATTTTAAGAAATAGGAAAGGGCAGTGAATAGGTGAAGGTAGACACTGAGAAGAAATCACTGACTAAAGTAATAATACAACTAGACAAAGCGTGTCGAAAATGGACGGGTGTCAGGGCTCAGGATACAGTGCATGAAGTCGCCCAGCTACAATCGAAACCACAAGACGTAATTATATACACAGATGGCTCAATTAACAGAAACACAAATAAAAGCGGTTGGGGTTTTGTTGCCTACAGAAACGACGTGAAGTTGGTTGGTTGGTTGGTTGGTTGCTGATCCAGCGGTCCATGGGCTCATGCCCTTTGACCCAATGCCATTGTGTGATATATGCATGTGTTTGTGAGTTGTTGTTTTGTTCCATATAATGTGTTCCATTTATCTGGCCCTGGAGGGAGGAGCATTTTCCTGATGTCATCCAGCGCTGGACATTCAAAAAGGTGGCGGTCAACAGTTTCATAGGGATGAGTGCACAGCCGGCACCCTGGAGTGTGTTGTGGTTGTATTCTGTTCAAGTGATTGTTAAGCTGTACATGTTGTGTGCGCAGTCGGAATATGATACTCTGGTCTTTTCTTTCCAGGAGGTTGATATTGTCTTTAGGATTTGGGCTGGTCATATATTTATAGATTTCCCTCCCAGTGTTTCCCATGGCCCATCTGTTCATCCAATTTTCTTTGTTCACAGATTTCAGAATCATTTTAACTGTGTGCATTGTTGTTTCTGTATAAGGCTGTTCTTGTTGTGCTCCCCTCTTTGCTAGTCTGTTTGCCTTATCATTACCAGGTGTGTATGAGTGGCCAGGAATCCACTGCATAACAATGTTGATATCATAAGATGTGAGCAGCTGGTTTGCATGGTGGTATATTTCAGTTAGCTCGGGTTTACAATGTCCATCACATTCCAATGCTTGGAGAGCAGACATAGAGTCTGTAAAAATAACAATGTTTTGGACTTTTGATGGGAAGGCATCAAATATGGTCTTCAGGTGGTAGAAGGCAATTTCTAGTGCTGTTATTTCAGCTTCATAGTTAGAACAAGTTGGTTGAGAAATCTTAAGCATATCCCACTGGCACATCAGCATGAGGATGGAGATAGAGGGAGTTACAGCAGCACTTAATTTGTTGATAACTGATACATCAACACACTCGGTAATACGCGCAGATTTTCAAAGTATGCTGCGCAAGATAGAAAAAGTACACGCTGAGGCAAGAATGGTGGGACTTATTGAACAACTCAATTGCACATAGCATCACATGGATATACTGCCTCGTTATGCTGAGGTCAGAGGAAACGAGAGAGATGACTTATTGGCAGGCAATGCGGTGATAGACGGCACATTGCTGAGAAGAGATAAAACAGACTTGATCAAGGCAGAAATAAATTCAATTCAAGATGAAGATGATGTCAATGCAGCTGAAAACGTACACATACAGAGAATGTTAGAAATGGGAGTATTTAGAGCGGAGGGTAGGAAAAGTAAATCTTTAGGAAGGCCTCGAAGATCACACAATCAACTCCTGACCGGGACTCTGAGTCTACATACACTGAGAGGGCTGCTGGAACGGAGGGCGGAGCACTTATGGGAATGCCCGGCGTACCGTGAAGCTAGTTTGTAATTACGAATCAAGAATCTTGTGCCACAGACGGCACACAGGGCAGATGTTTTGATTCTCCATGCGTTGTGGTCCGCTGCTTGTACTTTTAGTTCGTGTATGAACTTGCTACCTATTCTTTCTCTTTCTTTAAATATGGTCATTTAAGTCTTCCTCTTTTTCTTTTGCTCTCACGTGTCTACATAAAGGCTTGTCGGTTCAGCCTGATTTCATCTACTCTTAGAACGTGTCACAGGAATTTCCATGTGTGTTTTCTTATAACATTCGAAACATATTCTTTGTGTGTTTTATTTATTAGGCCTCTATTTGTTACAAAATCACTCCATTTTTATGTTGAACATTTTTCGGAGACATATGTTTTCAAAGCTGTTTAATTTTTGGTCCGTTGCCTGTTTTGATTTCCATCTTTCACTACAATAAGTTAACAATAATGATGGTATAACATAGGCTTTGAATAGTTTTAACTCGGTGTTTCTTCCTGTCTTTGGGTTTCCAGCTGCTCGTTAGTTTAGCGAATGTGCTTGCTGCGACTGGTATGTGTGTATTTCTTTCTTTCATTGAGTTTGCAAGACATTCTGCCATTGAGTCTACGTACATTCTGCGTATCTGCATATCTATAATAATATTAATTATAATATTTAGTGATGTTAATAAATGATCATATAATATCATGTAACATGTTCATGAAAAAAGGGTTAGTGATTTTTAGGAACGAAGATAGTTTTTTTTTTTTTCTAACGAAACTAGTTGGCAGCAATTTAACATCAAAAACAACCTTACTACTTTTAAATCAACTTTCTGCTAACATTTGACAAATGGACTGGATTTGACTTCCCGGGTTAGAAATACAAACGAATCCAAGTACTACAGAAACTAATGCGGAATTCATATTTATTTTCAAGAATGTACACGATTATACACCTACCATACTGGTGACTATTTTCCAATATTAAAGTTTTCATCCCTTAGTCATGAATTGCAGTTATAAAGTGGGTCGAAGTTCAAGAGGTTAGCACGTGATATAACGTCAAGGACAGTGTGCTGCCAGACAAGTTACTCTCGCGGTGCTCAATCCGTATTTCACACACAATCTTTAGTTGGGTGGTGCTACATTTATTCCATCTCGTGCTGTCTTGTGTACAAAATAGTTCGTGGATTATTTCATTGCAGGAAATGTATTATTTAAAAATATAGGAATTCCTCTTATGCAGGTGTGTATCTACTAACATTTGAAGCACGAAAAAATACTTGATATATGTTTTGTTTTGAAGAATTGTCAACATTTCGAACACGTGATAACTGATATTTTACTTGGTCGAAAACAAATCCTGTTTGTTATTTTGTTCGAAAGTGTTTATCTATATAACCTCTCTTGTTTTACTTTATCATAAGCTGTCGGCATTTAGTGAGATCATTATTGCTGCTAATAATTCCATTTCTTGTGTCGATTATATGTTTTTCTCTGTATTATTATGTGCTGTTATACACAGCTGCAACAACAACACCCACCAGGATGCCGAGAATAACTCTATAAATAACACTGAGAACACTGCTGTTTTCAATAGCATCGCCTTCGTTATTAACTACTACTACTATTACTACTACTACTAATAATAATAATAAAGGCAATACTATTATGACTAATACTACTTGTAATACCACTATTTTACAGCAAACATTACAAGAATAGTTACTGCTATTATTACCACCACTTCTATTACTATTACTTTTACTATTATTAGTTTACTGCGACTATTCTACCAACTTACTACTACTATCACAGTACTGCTTGTACTAATATTCTACTAATTTACTACTACTATCAGAGTACTGCTTGTACTACTATTCTACCAACTTACTACTACTATCACAGTACTGCTTGTACTAATATTCTACTAATTTACTACTACTATCAAAGTACTGCTTGTACTAATATTCTACTAATT
Source organism: Meghimatium bilineatum (assembly GCA_034231615.1). Classification (NCBI taxonomy): domain Eukaryota; kingdom Metazoa; phylum Mollusca; class Gastropoda; order Stylommatophora; family Philomycidae; genus Meghimatium; species Meghimatium bilineatum. Next base: position 56,380,019 of record CM067304.1, read on the forward strand.
TACTACTACTATCAAAGTACTGCTTGTACTACTATTCTACTAATTTACTACTACTATCAGAGTACTGCTTGTACTACTATTCTACTAATTTACTACTACTATCAAAGTGCTGCTTGCACAACAATTACCGTAACTTGTCTATGTTTAGATTTCAATCTCTTCCACAATTGAATGCTGAAATAGATTTAATACAAGAGCATTAGCAATGTCTCAGATAGTAGCAACGTGCTTGTGTACATTGCACGTAGCAAACCATGTTAACATCCGAACACTTGCACATTAGTTCCGCCTACGATCCGCAATTTTCTCATTACGAATCATTTCCGTAGATAAGGGGGGGGGCGGTTGGCGTGTTAACACCCTCCCCCATCCCCCTCCAAAGCAAACCTGAACGTCACGTTCTTTTAGTACTAGGAACTTAGCTAAAAAGATAGGTAAATACCCCAAATTTAGCAATTTCTCACAAAAAGGTCTTAAAATTGCATGTCAGATTGTGAATTTTACACACGAAAACGAACGAATGACTTTTGTTTTAGGTAAAATCTCTTACTTAAGGTAATCATATCTACAAATTAGATTAAATAACTAAACTTTAAGTCTGATGCCTGCAATACAACGTACTGTTTTGTTTTGTATGGGGAAAGGTTAGTGTAGTCTTGTTTGTGTAATTAATTTGTCTGCAATGATACAACTTGGAATTTTTCACTAGATCTGGGGTTCTTTGCAATCGTCTCTGCTGCTGGGGTTATTTTGGATAAATTAGCTTATCTGTTTGTTTGTTTAAAAAAAAGAGGATATCTTAGGAATTTAGCCAGGGGATGAGTAAACCTTCCTAACCCGTAGCAATTTCAATCAAACTTCACCAAAAGTCTCATGGAAACAATAAAAAAAATCTGATCACGAAAATCACAAAATGGGGATAATTGCTACATTTTTAAAAAGTATATTCGCTTTCCTTTTAGTGCTCTAGCCTTATTTATATTGAATTATATAGTTTTATTTCCAGGGCGATCTGTGGTTTGTTTCTAAAACATCAGTGGGAACACTGTTAGAGGACTGCATTATAATTGTATCCTATTAAATGTATACAATTTTAGTTTCCATTAGAATCAAATTTCTCTTGAAAGACTGAAATCTTACTGATAAATATCTTGTCATATTTAATTTACGTAAAGCGAGAAATGGAGAGAGAGAGAGAGAAAGAGAAAATAAGAGTAAAAGAGAAAGAACGAGGGAGAAAATTGGAGAGGCTGAAGTACGCGTATCTGATTCCAACAATAGTCTGCAATCTCCAGGCAACGGTATCGATCATCAGCACCGAGCAGTTTCAACGTCAACACATTCCCTGCCTCGTCCTCGTATACAGGTTAAACAGGTTGAGTAGAAGGCTCATTCAATAGGCATTTCATTAAACCGACAGCGTCTCCTGGGTATGAAAGAAAGCGCAGAAGAACCACACCACTGCATATAGAACGTAAGAGCTAGTAGCTCGCAATTTCTGGAGTTCTCAAACAAACAACAACAATATTATATTAGTATTTTGTGTGTGTTGACTTATAAAGTGTTGGAAATTTAACATAAAACAGTTGAGATGTTTTTATATCCACAAAAAGAGATGTTAAACATGTACAAATATTTTCGATTACACACTAAACACTTATGGCAATTTTAATATACTAATTAAAAATATGGGCCCAAGTGTTAATTTTATGTGTAGGCATTATGCTAATTAATTTACACTGAAAATTGTGTGAATTAGCATCTAATTGTTCCTTGTTTGTGATATGCTAGCAAAAGATGGAGCAATACAGGAACAAAAAGGCCAAGAAATCACATACGAGGAAAGAGCATCCCCATCAAAGTTATTAGGAAAGTCAACCACACAAATAACAACTCATGTTATCTTGACAGAGCAGATCAAGTTATCATCTTCCGCATCAAGACATGACACACCAGACTAAAGAGTTATTTAAATAGATTAAGGCTGGTTCCATCACCTCTGTGTCCATGTGGGCAGCAGCACAGAGCGCGGAATATATATCATGCAAGACCTTATACACTAAATCAGTTGACGGAGGAGCACTGCCCACAGAGACAGACATCCTTTAGCCCGTGTGTTGCCAGGCCCGAAAGGGGAGCAAAGAGGAGCAACACTGTTTACCTTCCACGCATGTTGTAAAAGACGACTAAGGAGGTTTTGGGATGAAGTTGGCTGTCTCATCCCATATAGGGTCAGTGACCCAAAGCCATGCTGAAGTAGGATGTGTCATGCCGAAAGGCGCAGATATCGCATCACTGCTGTAAACCATGACACAACGCATTCCGTTTTCCGGACTACATCCTGCTAATCTGCAGGAGTTTGAGAACGAACGCAGAAGAAGAAGAAGACATCCACAGAATGCTGTACGGGGAGTCTTGAAAAGCTTTCAAATACAGCATCATTTATCAATAAAAACGATATTGCAAACATCCCAAACTGCAAACGTGAAAAGACGTGGGGGTTGGGGGGGGGCAAAATTTGTTGATGTAATTTATGAGGACCCCTCCCCAATTGTTGTCAAATAACAAAATTACAATAACAACATAATTCATAATATAAATAACATCTAGGATGTAGTAACTAAAGTTACAAGCAACAAAGTTTGACACGCCTCTTGGTTTACTACTTCTAGTTATCTCAAACGAATGTGTTCACACACTTGACCCACATTTTCTGTCCTATATGAATACGGTATCACAACACAGTTAAGCTTTTCTACTAGAGATAACTGGCCACTTCAGTTGTCTGAATCATACTTTAAATAGCTGGCTATTGTATATTATTTATATTTGGGTATAAGATAATCCTTAGGGTCTTTGTTACCTCTAATATTTTATAGTAGTGTGTCCTGATATAACCTAATTGAACTTTGTCCGCTGGTTGAAAGAAGTATGCCTCTCCAAAAGAGAAGCACACTCATTAACTACCATCATCATCATCAAGTGCCGTCTCCGCAACGAAGGTTGGCTGCAACGTATCTCCAACATCTCCGGTCTCTTGTCTTGGTGGTGCACTCTGCTAGACTGTAACCTGTCCATCGTGTAATGTTACTCTCCCACTTGTATCTCTGCCTACCTCTTGCTCGCTTCCCTTTGACTTTACCCTCAAGTAAGGTCTTCAATAGGGTGTCATGTCTTTTAATGTGTCCAAAGTATTTTATTTGTCTGATCTTTATTTCTCTTAGTAGTTCTTTCTTCATATTAAGTGTTTTTAGCACCTATTTATTTGTTTTCTTCTCTTTCCATGATGTTCTCCCTATTCTTCTATATACCCACATCTCAAAGGCATCAATTTTGTCTTCTAATTGTTTATTTAGTGTCCATGTTTCTGAGGCATACATTAATATGGAATAGATGTAGCATTTTATAATTCTCATTTTTAACTATTAACTACCATATACTCAAATATGACCAATGTTCTTTGAATATAATATCAATAGCTGAAATCATCTTGTAAATGTGATCAAGATTATGGACGCTGGATGTAGGAAGTCTCCGTAAACAAGTGCTATAATAAAAATCTTGTAAATGGGATCAAGTTTATGGATGTTGGATGTATGAAGCATCCATCAAACATGTGCTATAATATGGTCTTCTAATTGAGCTGCAAATGCTATAATATGGTCTAGTAAATGAGATCAAGATTATGAACGATGGATGAAGTTTTAATAATCGACTTACTTTATGTTTGTTTAGGTGTTTGTAGTCCTTATATATTTATATGCATGTGTTAATCGTGTGTTTCTAAGGTCAAAAGAGAAACAAAGAAAAACAACATTTTTACTTGCCAAACATATGGCGAGAGACGACTAAGGAGATACCATTTAGGGTCAAGGTGACCAGAAACCATGCTGAAGTGAAATGTGTTAGGTAGAAAGATGTAGACATCACTTCTGATCTGTAAACCAGGACACAATGCATTACGTTCCCATGACTATATCCTGATGACGTACGGGTGTTGAGAACGAACACAGATGAAGATGACTAATGTGTGTACAGTTGTCTGTTTTGCGATCTACTGGTTTATTCAGGCCTGGACTAACCAATAAACATAACAAAACGTTGACTCGGGGCTGGACTAACCAATAATCATAACAAAACGTTGACTCGGGGCTGGGCTAACCAATAATCATAACAAAACGTTGACTCGGGGCTGGACTAACCAAGAAACATAACAAAACGTTGACTCGGGGCTGGACTAACCAAGAAACATAACAAAACGTTGACTCGGGGCTGGGCTAACCAAGAAACATAACAAAAAGTGGATTCTGGCCTGGACTAACTAATAAACATAACAAAACGTTGACTCGGGGCTGGACTAACCAATAATCATAACAAACCGTTGACTCGGGGCTGGACTAACCAAGAAACATAACAAAACGTTGATCAGACGTCACTTTTTCGACAGTATTATATAATTTATACAGAAATAATGAGACCTTAATTCGTGACGTTTTTTGTTATTGTCGTGTTTCGGTTGGTCACTATTTATATACTTTGAGTAGCATGCACAAACAAAAGAAAAGGCCACTCTAAGTATATAAATTTCGACCAGCGGAAATCACGACAATAATCAAAAACTTAGGACATGAAGTGCATTCTGCTATACAGCAAATGGTCATGCAGGGAACACCGCAGCAAATGTAAGCAAACCAAAAAACATATTAAACTTTTCGGTGATTTCCCCTTTAAACACCCATACTACGTGGGAGTGACAATTTAGAAGAGTGTTAATGGTTAATACTCAGCATACATAGAAATAAGAAGAGGGGTAAGACAATGATGTATTTCTTCTTCTTCTTCTGCGTTCGTTCTCAAACTCTTGCAGATTAGCAGGATGTAGTCCAGAGAACGGAATGCGTTGTGTCATGGTTTACATCATTGCTGCGATATCTGCGCCTTTCGGCCTGACACATCCGACTTAGCATGGCTTTGGATCTCTGACCCTATATGGGATGGGACAGCCAACTCCATCCTATAACCTCCTTAGTCGCCTTTTACGACATGCGTGGAAGGTAAACAGTGTTGATATTCTTTGCTCCCCTTTCAGGCCCCGGCAACACACGGGCGATGATGTATTTGATCTCCCAGCATATTTAATATCTGCACAGATAATATCTTTAAACATATCGAAGAAATGCCAGGACTCAAGATCAATGGGAAAATAGTAAACAACCTGAGATATGTAGATGACACTGTTCTCTTAGCAGAAATTGAACATGAACTACAAAGGATAATATATTAAGTAAATTAATCACGTAATAAATATGGACTAGATATAAATATTAAAAAAACAAACAAAAAAAAACCACTATGATAATCAGCAAATATACAGAAGAACAAGAGTTAAACATACATGGAGAGAAACTGGTGTCATGTGATGTTTTCCTTCCAGAATGTTGTCTTCCCAATGAACTCTCTGAACCTCTCTCTGTCTTGGGCGATGTGGCTTGCATTTTCTAGGGATGTATTCATGTTATCTTTAATGTCGTCTGTCCATCGTCTTCTTGGTCTGCCCTTTCTCCTCCTACCAGGTACTCTTCCCTCCATTATTTGTCTTTCTAAACAGTTATGTCTCTTTATATGACCAAACAGGCGTAGTTTTCTTTTTGTTATTGTGTTTAGTAACCAACACTCTGGAATATTCAGTGTGTTTATAATATCTGAGTTTCTGATTTTAATCTTTCCTTGATATTCTAAGTATCTTCCTGTAGCATTTCAGCTCGAAGGCGTTGATCTTCTTTGCCGCTGTTTTACTTAGAGTTCATGTTTCACAGCCGTATGTTGCAACCGGAAAAATAAATGTTCGTAACATTAGCTCTTTCGTTTCTATTTTGTTGTTTTTCCATATATTTTTCAGCCGTGTTATTTTGCAATATGCCATTGCCAATCTCTTCCTTATTTCTGCCATGCAGTCTCCTGCACTGTTGGAGAGAAACTACAAGTAAAACATTATCAATATCGTGGACCCATAGTTCTAAATGTATCTTCAATGACGCGATGTAAATATTAACATCTAAACAAATTACAAGCAAAAAATGAGAATTATACAATGCTACATTTATTCTATATTAACGTATGGCTCAGAAACATGGACACCAAACAAACAATTAAAAGACAGATGCTTTTGAGATCTGGATAAATAGAAGAATAGGAAGAACATCAAATATCATGGAACTAGAAGAAAACAAACAAAGAGGTTCTTAAAACACTTAATATGAAGAAAGAATTGTTAAGGGAAATAAAGACTAGGCAAATAAAATAATTTTGACACATTAAAAGATATGACACCTTGTTGAAGACCTTACTTCAGGTTAAAGTTGAAGTCAAGCGAACAAGAGGTAGGCAGAGATGCAAGTGGGAGAGTAACATCACAAGTTAGACAGGTTACAGTCTAGCAGAGTACACACCAAAACAAGAGACAGGGAATGTTGGAGGTATCTTGCAGCCAATTTTCGTTGCGGAGACGGCACGTGATGAAGGTTATGAATGGTTAATATGAAAATATAATATTCATGTTGTGATAATTTGTAAGTTTTTCTAATGAGCCAAGTTGAGTATTGCTGGTTCAGTACAGGAAACAGTGACCACATCACGTGACAACAATCCAACTTTGTAATTTCATACGCTATTGCGCAGAGCTTCCGTGACTTGTAGATTTGAAAAGTTGTAACTAGGGAATTAATGTCTGGCTCAAAAACATGGACACTAAATAAACAATTAGAAGACAGAATTGATGCATTTGAGATGTGGGTATATAGAAGAATAGGGAGAACATCATGGAAAGAGAAGAAAACAAATACAGAGGTGCTAAAGACACTTAATATGAAGAAAGAATTACTAAGAGAAATAAAGATCAGGCAAATAAAATATTTTGGACACATTAAAAGACATGACACCTTATTGAAGACCTTACTTGAGGGTAAAGTCAAAGGGAGGCAAGAGACACGGGATGCTATAGATCCGTTGCAGCCAACTTTCGATGCGGAGACGGCCCTTAATGATGATGAACTAGGGATACCGATTTAGCTATTTGCCCTCAACGCACCGGTCATTCAACCACAGCCCCTCCCACTTAGCGTGTAACGAACATATCGAGTGATAGGGGGCTCTCATCGCCGCATTGCCTGCCAATAAGTCATCTCTCTCGTTTCCTCTGACCTCAGCATGACAAGGGCAGTATATCCATGTGATGCTATGGGCAATTGAGTTGTTCAATAAGTCCCACCATTCTTTTCTTATCATGAACTTTTCTATCTTGCGCAACATGCTTTGAGAGTCTGTGAGTATTGCCGCGTGTGTTGATTTATCAGTTATCAAACAATTAAGAGCTGCTGTAACTCCCTCTATCTCCATCCTCATGCTCGATGTGACAGTAGAATATGCTGATGATTTCTCAACCAACTTCACGCCATTTCTGTAGGCAACAAAACCCCAACCGCTTTTATTTGTGTTTCTGCTAACAGAGCCATCTGTGTATATAATTATGTCTTGTGGTTTCGAGTGTAGTTGGGCGAGTTCGTGCACTGTATCCTGATCCCTGACACCCGTCCATTTTCGACACGCTTTATCTAGTTGTATTATTACTTTAGTCAGTGATATCTTCTCAGTGTCTACCTCCACCCATTCACTGCCATTTCCTATTTCTTCCAATTCACATACTATTCGCAGTGTGTCTTCAGCCTCTGCCATCCATGATCTGCCACGCTTGATTCGTTTTCCCTTTGACTCATCTAGACGATGGTGTAATGGGTGGTGGTTGTATTCTGTCACTAAGGTATGACTTAACTTGTGCTACCTGATGTCGCACTCTAATGCTGGGGAGATCATGCAGAAATCTCATAGCAGAGATGGGTGTATCTCTAGTACATCCCAGTACCGCTCTCATTGCCTCATTTTGAACTTTTTCCAATCTATCGACTTGTGTCTGTGACAAAGTTAGTAGGCCGAGGCCATAATCTATTACAGATAGCACCACCACTTGCAGAAGCGTAAGAAGTACCCATTGCTGCATGTCGAAGGGCATCATAACCTTGATAACACTGATCCCTCTTTTAGCCTTCTGAATCATATTTGTGACGTGCTTGTTGAATGAGAGACTTCAATCAAAGATTATCCCAAGATATTTAAAGTCCTGTTCTCTTTCAATGAATGAGCCCATGCAACTAACAGATGGCAGTGTGTCATTGACAAGATTACTATTTAAGGAGTACCAGACGACCTTTGCTTTCGAGGGATTGATCACAGCGTTGTATGTTCTGCACCATTTCGACAATTGATCTAGTCCATTCTGTACACTGTCAGCAATATATTTTCTTTTCCTGCCCATGTTGTATAGTAGGATATCATCAGCGTATGTTAGAACTCTACAATTGCTGGAAGTTTGCAATTGAGCAATTCTCAATGTATAAAAATTAAACAGTACTGGGGACAGAGGAGATCCTTGTGGCAGACCAGGTGCTATTTTTCTGATCTCAGACGTCCAGGATTCACACCTCAGAGCGTGTTTTCTACAGATTAGCACATTTGCTATCCAGCTTATGATCCAGGGGGGGGGGGGAATCTTGTTCCCCCCCCCCTTAGAAACCTGGTCACGGATCACCGTAGAGTACCGTATTGCTTTTATAGATCAAGAGAACGTTTTCGATCGAACAAATAAACTAACCCTGGAGTACTTTTGAAAACTGTGGAATAAAAGGAATATTATTTGAGTATGTAAGAGCCATATACAACGATAGTAAAAGTGTAGGACTTACAAAGTGAATTTCAGTAACAATAGGTGTTAGACGGGAGTGTTCCCTCCATGAATGTCCATTATTTCTATGGATAATATTATCAAAGCATCAAACATAATACCAGACGCTTATCATGCACATGATCTAGCTGAACTGCTCTTTGATGACCATCAGTGTTTATTCAAGTGAAGAGTTCCTGATTCCGTACTTCAATACATGATCAATACTTTAAAAAAACAGAAGTAGTGTCTAGGGGCAGAGAGTGTTCGAGACAAGAATTAAAAAAGTCAACAACTTAAATTATGAACTTACACCAATTTTTAAACACAAATATATCTTTATTAAAATCAAAAAATAATTCATAAATTCAAACGTCACAATATTACTGCATATCAAGCAACCAAATGGGTCATAGCCCAGAAACCTATAGTCTTCAATCCTGCGACTTCTTACAAGAAAAGCAGAGAAGACAAGTACATATATCTACATTTCGTTTCACACAATACCCATTGAGTTAGGCCTTTTTTTTACCACCTCCCACAGAAAACTACAAAACAACAACAACAAAAGGAACAGAAGCTTGAACTTATCCACGTTCTCAGTTTAACATGCTTACAGAGCAAGTAGATTTTTTAAATAAATTCTACTTTATTTGGAAGCACACAATACATCTTTCTGTTGATATCTGCCTCTGTGGTCATGTGCTACTATCTCAACAGGTTTAATGTAATCAGTCTTGCAGAAAGAGACAGGATAAAACGAATTACATTATTTTAAACTACAACATAGCCTAACGTGTTGTAAACCTAATGTGTTATATCCTACCTCAAAAATCGTCATAGGTTTAGATTCACTCTTGGCTCTTGATAGTACATACCTTTTAGCTGAAATAATTTTGACTCCGTTCGTTACGTTTTTTATTATTGCTTGACTTTTAATTGGTTGCTATTTACATACTTGGAGTAGCATGCCAAAAAATAACGAAGACCAGCCAGTAGATTTCACGCAAATCGGAGACTAGTTCATGTTTACGTTTTAGCGAACAGACCTATACAGTCGACGGTCGCGGAGTCGCTTGTCACTCGTCGGTGATGAAGTTCCCAGAATAATTGTCAAGGATAATCCAACAGATTGGAAAGATTGGGGAAGGGGTTACTAGCCGTTTACACAAAAAACCCATGTTCTCTACCCAGGAGACTGCCAACGAATGGCAGCACCGCTCATTACATGTACCGAAGACTACACTATCTCTTATCAACCACTGAATGAAGGATGATGGTGAAGGAGTCTCATTGCTGTATGCAAGTAGCACTTCAGAACCTTTCCTTTCTGATAAATGAACAATTTCTTATCAATTAAGTACCCGAAGGTGACACCCAAACTCGTGCACGGCTTGTTGTCTCAAGAGCATGGTTGTGTTAATATAGTTTATGTGTGTCTGTTTATTCTCGAAAGGGAAGTATTTCACTGCGGTAGTATAAAATAATCATCACTCCCTTCCAGGAACGCTGCATACACGTATGGACCAACCAGTCCACCATTCCTGTCATATTTGTAGTGGTTTGTTGTCAGCATACAGATCTACATGTTTCTTATATTATTGCTTTATAATTTACTTTTCTGTTAAACGCCGTGTCTTCATGTAATGTAGCTAGCCAATCATTCTTGTATTGCGTGTGGTTAAACTCTGTGACTTCATGTAATGTAGCTAGCCAATCATTCTTGTATTGCGTGTGGTTAAACTCTGTGACTTCATGTAATGTAGCTAGCCAATCATTCTTGTATTGCGTGTGGTTAAACTCTGTGACTTCATGTAATGTAGCTAACCAATCATTCTTGTATTGCATGTGGTTAAACTCTGTGACTTCATGTAATGTAGCTAACCAATCATTCTTGTATTGCGTGTGGTTAAACTCTGTGACTTCATGTAATGTTGCTAGCCAATCATTCTTGTATTGTCTGTGTTTTTTCTTATTTACCATACTCGCTTTTCCATTTATGTTAGTTTAGTGAAAACTACATAATTCTATGTAGTCCCCTTTTATATTGGCGCCCTTTTCTTTTATTGTCATTATCTTGATAAAAACGTGTATTTTTTCAGTTGTAGGGTAAAACATATTTAACCCACCTGGTCTCTTTTTAAAATATTGTATAATTATCCACCTATATGTCATATCTGTTGATCTATCCTTTCGGCAGTGACGGGACATCTAGTATTATCTATCTATATGTCATATCTGTTGATCAATCGGCAGTGATGAGGTATCAGGGAACCGCGTAGCATGGTGGTTAGCATATTGACTTTGCATATGAGCGTTCCTGGGTTCATTCCTCAGTTGAGGCTGACATGTTTTTCAGATTGCAACGACTCAGTGGTCGACCCTAGCCTTAATTGGGTACCGGTTTAATCCAGGAAGTAGAAACTGCGAGGGATAGTGATGGCTACATCCATTATATAGTAGAGCTATTGAAATGTGAGATCATTAACATCTCACACCCTACGACATTTGAATAAATGGTGTAGTATCAAAAAAGTTAAAAGGAGAATAGGAATGGCTAAAAGTACCTTCAATGACATGAGGAAATTATTAACATCTACACAAATTACAAACAAGTTAAAAATGAGAATTATAAAATGCTATATCTATTCCATATTAATGTATGGCTCAGAAACATGGACACTAAATAAACAATTAGAAGACAAAATTGATGCCTTTGAGATGTGGGTATATAGAAGAATAGGGAGAACATCATGGAAAGAGAAGAAAACAAATAAAGAGATGCTAAAGACACTTAATATGAAGAAAGAACTACTAAGAGAAATAAAGATCAGGCAAATAAAATACGTTGGACACATTAAAAGACATGACACCCTATTGAAGACCTTACTTGAGGGTAAAGTCAAAGGGAAGCGAGCAAGAGGTAGGCAGAGATACAAGTGGGAGAGTAACATTACACGATGGACAGGTTACAGTCTAGCAGAGTGCACCACCAAGACAAGAGACAGGAGATGTTGGAGATACGTTGCAGCCAACCTTCGTTGCGGAGACGGCACTTGATGATGATGATCAAAGTGAATGACATAATATTAAACAGATTCAAATATTTAGATACAACATTTACAGCAGATGGAAGAAGTTGAACGTAAATTAGAAGCAGAATAGCGCAGGCATAAAACAACATTCAGAAAAATGAAAAGTATATTGTATAATATGACCTTGTCATTAATAGTGAGAGAGTTCTGCAGTGCTATATAACTTTTATACTAACTTATGGATGCGAGTCTCGGACAATAAACAAACTGGAAAGTGGGAAATTAGAGGCAATAGAGATGTGGTTCTACAGAAGAATGCTGAGAATACCACGGACTGCCAGAAAAATTAATGTGAAGGTGTTGAAAGAGTCAAATGCGAAACGGACCTTAATCAATAATATAAGAAAAATACAATCTTCATTTTTGGCCACTTCATGAGACCAAATAGTCACAACAGGCAAGATTGAAGGCAACAGAGACAGAGGGGGACAACGTGAAAAAAATATTAGACATTTTGACAACATGGCACGGCAGGGAAACAATAACGATCTTGATCCATAATACTATAGAAAGAGAGCTGTGGAGAGCCATGATCGCCTACGCCAGCCGGTATGGCACCTGATGATGATGTCATAACTGTTGATTCTATCGGCAGGGACGGGACATCTAGCAATATCTATTTACCTATATGGGATATCTTTTGATCTATCGGCAGTGATGGTACATATAGCATTCCCTGTCAGATATGAGTGTGTCACAAAAGGACAAATGTGCAATGTCCCCCTGGTCTGCATCTCTTCTTCGTCATCGATGGAGACCATTTGATAGAAGAAGAAAGTAAGTAATTGGGATAAGACATGCAACGACAATGTTTTTTTCACATATTACAAGTTTTTCAGCTTATCCCCCACCATCCCACCGTTCCTTAGTCGCCTCCTACGACATGATAAAAGAGAAGATAGATGAAGCTTCCAAAAGACACAACTTCCCGAAATGGCGTCGTGTGGAGTAGAAGTTTTCTGTCTTTGGCCAAGGTTGTTGCACTTGCTATGGTCAGACTGTCGTTCTTAAACAATCTCTGATTGAATCTTCCTATCTTGTTCTTGGTCTTCCTCTTGCTTTGTAGCCGTTCTTTCAGCTGTTGTACGCATGAATGGCTGGTTGTTATGGCTCCATTCGCATAAGGTGTCCGAACCAGTTGCTCTGCTGTCTTTCTATACATTGTGTGCATGGTATGGTCTTAACTATCTTTCTGATGTATTCATTTCTCATTGAATCTTTCTGGTGACGTTTTTAGCTTTTCTCATGCATTTCATCGCGCATGTTGTAATTTGAGTGTATAGCGATGACAAAACAAGGCTTGATGTCGTGAAGACCAAATTGAAATGTCGCCGTGTTTTTTATTGGTAGGTTTCATTTATAAATATTGACTACACTTATACCTATTTCCGTTCAATTTTACATTTGCCTTGTGCGTGATTCTCGGCAGCAGAAGACATTTGTACATAATTTACTAGAACTTCATTTATTATGTTTTTGATTATTGTCTTCATTTTCTTTGGCCACTTTTTATATATTTGGAGTCGCATGCCACAAATAGTCAAGACCTTCAAAATGCAGGTAAACAATCAAGTCATGTTTACCATTTCTATGCACATGTCCTTTAGTATTGTCGATGGTCACGCCTTGCGTTACTCCAGCCACGACCGTCTCTATAAGACCTGTTATCTAGAATTGTCACGAGACATCACGGGAGCCCTTTTTTGGAATTTTGGTTGGTCACTATTTTATTAGATGGAGTCGCATTGTCTGTTTTTGGAATGCGATTCCAAGTTTGTGAATAGTGACCACAACCAAATCCTAAAAATAATAACAAAAACGTAACATATAGGATCCTAACTAATTCAGTTGAAAGGTCTTTATTGGAGATGGTCATGCTCCAGCACTCGAATTTCCAATATCGGGTCGTTTTCCGACACTAGTGTTATCTATTTCCTGATATGCAAAATGGAGACATGTGTCGTTATTACTTGCGATAATATTGTTCATGAATATTTGTGAGTAAATGAAATTTGGTTTTGTGGTAGCGTATCCTTTTTGTTTTAGCACGCAGCAATCAACTCAGCATTTTTTTAGTTGTGGTGACTTCTAGGCAATATAAATACGTTCAGTAGTTTGCCATTACTTTTTTATATTTCACAGTTATAGGTTGTATTTTAATTTTATAGGTTTTGATAGGCACTTTAGTATACCTCAAGTATTGTTATAACTCATTGATGTTTAGATTGAACTGCGGAGGCCACGACTCCACAGGTTAATTGCACACATGAACAGCAAATTAAATGACCAAATATACCTATGATACGAAGTGTCTGTATGTTTCAGTGAATTGAAATAGATAACCATAGGAACGAGACTGGTCACATCACCAGAGAGTTCTCTCTTGTCTAAGACGCTGACACAGTATTGAGTCACACTACTGTGACGCAGCTGACAATTCTCTTACTGTCACACTAGTTATCTGACCTTGCAAACCAATGACCCTGTGACAGTAGGATGGGCAGATTTGAAGGATATGATCTGATGTCTGGGTGCATGTTTCACGTCTACATTCTGAAGTATCTGACGTACTGAGTCTATACAGATATTCTCGTAGGCTTCAGTGCCCTGTGTGCAATATAGATATGGTTGTATGTTCAAGTCACCGGAGGTATAGGAAGCGCGTAGATAAGTATAAAGCGAGTGGGGGGATTAATTAAACACCCCCTCCACCCGATAAGAAATGAGAACAAGACATTGCAAAATAATTTTTAAAAAATTTAAAAATCGGGTGAACATCTACGGAATTTTCAAAAAAGTTCGAACATTCCACCAACAACAGATTATGGTTTGAACACCACCCCCCCCCCACACACACGCACACACTTCACATTACCGAGGATTCATTTACGGTCCTGGTAACATTCTGGTGTGGGTTATGTTTGCTGAGTGACTGTTTCCAACGATGACAGTTTATTATGATGGTTATTAATTGGGTGATAGGTTATTTATTTAGCTTCATTATACACGGTGAATAAACACAGTGACCTACAAATAGGCCTACAGTTGGTGCTAATATAGCAACATGGAAAACAACATTTAAAAAAAAATAATAATATACTGTGTAATATGACCTTCTCATTAGAGGGGAGAGAGTTCTGCAGTGCTATATAACTCCTATACTAACATATGGGTGCGAGTCTTGGACAATAAACAAACTAGAAAGTGGGAAATTAGAGGCAACAGAGATGTGGTTCTACAGAAGAATGATGAGAATACCATGAACGGCCAGAAAAACGAATGTAGAAGTGTTGAAAGACTCAAATGCGAAACGTACCTTAATCAATAATATAAGAAAAAGGCAATCTTCTTTTTTTTTCGTCACTTCATGAGACAGGCAGGTTTAGAGAACATAGTCACAACAGGCAAAATTGAAGACAAAAGAGACAGAGAGCGACAACGTGAGAAAATATTAGACAGTTTGACAACCTGGCACGGCAAGGAAACAACAACGACTTTGATACATAATACTGTGGATAGAGAGCTGTAGAGAGCCATGACCGCCTACGCCACCCGGCATGGCACCTGATGATGATGATACAAGGTAGAATGTTCTTGTTGAACTCGTTTTCTAGCAGATTATGCAAGTGTATCAACTTGTTCAGTACCAGTAGTTGCCAGAGTTTACTAGGATCAACTAGGCCGCAAATTTTAGTCTGTGTGAGAAAGTACATAGCAGATTTCACGTCTTAATCTTTTCTAGTGGATATTTAGTCCAAAGTAGTCCTTGGTTTCACCTTCAATAATCAAATAACAGAACCATGTACCTCTTTTCTGCATGTCAATAGCGTCGACGTCTGTTATTCGTGTACACCAAGCTGGAACACGCAAATCACTCGTGACATTCTTAAAAGCAATACTAACATGTAGTGAGTGGCGTGTATATTCGTATTTCTGTAACACTTTGAAGCATTTCAATGGAAGCACTCTCGTATATAGCAATTCTTGCACTACGAGTGATGTTACCAGAGGATCTATGTATATATATATATATATATACATGGTTCTATTGTGTGACATTGTAGCACCAATCTAGAATACTTTATTCTGAGCGAGATTTCGAGGAGGGGGACGAAGAAACATGTTGAAATTGAGAGACTGCAGACACAACTAGAGAAGAAGATACAAAATTAACTCATCATCATCAGGTGCCATGCCGGCTGGCGTAGGCGGTCATGGCTCTCCACAGCTCTCTGTCCACATTATTATGTATCAAAGTCGTTGTTGTTTCCTTGCCGTGCCAGGTAGTCAAACTGTCTAATATTTCCTCACGTTGTCACCCTTTTTCTCTGTTAAAATTAACTATAAGAAGAATATGTAAAAAGACATAAAATAATATGACTTGAATAAAGTCAGCACGTTTATTATTGTAAGAATTTAGGGGTCATGGAAGAATAATGGTCACGAAATAGACCTTTGATGAAAAGAAGTTGAAAACCATTGATCTAGAGTGGAGAATCCAGTGGATTATTAAAATTCTCTCCGATTCCACAGAGAGAATGAGAGTTGCACTTAGGTCTCAAGCACTGATGCGCATGCTTGTGTTTTGCACTTTAGTATCGATTTCTGTTGCTAACGGTTATAAAACAACTATGTAGGTATCATAACAAACAGAATCAATGCACGAGACAAGAGTGTTAGAAGACTAACGGGTTATTTTTCTGATTACTTTGGTACCATCAGTAGAGAATATCTATAATTCAACAATTATATATTTTCTACATTCTAATTTTGCACCAATTCTCTAAACAAGATTCATTATTGAAGATAATTTTGCATTCCGTTTACCGGACTACATCCTGCTAATCTACAGGAGTTTGAGAACGAACGCAGAAGAAGAAGATAATTTTAATTGTGTATGTGAATTCCACATCATCATGTATGTCATCATATGTAAACGATTGGGCATGACCTACAAAGTAAGACTGAAAGGCACTACGACCGCATCTGTCAACATCTGCACAATATAAACCACGGTTACGGTGCTCCTGTGGTTGCACTCTTCAATGGCAATGATCATAGATAGAGTTCCGCAAGGAGATGCGTGAAGGAATGTGGAGTGCTAATACCAGGCCCTTGATTGTCATGTCACTGTTAGTAAATCATGCGCCTATGAGATGTCAAATTTGTGCTATTTTTAATTACTATCCAAGCGAGTTATTCTATTCAGAACATAGTCTTCCTCTGGTATGCAATTTTGAACCAGTATATTTCTCCATACATATTACGGTATTAACACTTTTCACTCCTTCACGCAAATACTCTTTCTGGAACTCTCTATTCCTTTCCTTTTGTTTCACCATCGTTCCTACATGGTTTTAGTATAGCAGTTTAGCGTTTACTTTTTGTAAAATCTCAGGTGGTAGATGTTGTTTTTCCTTTTGGAGTTTATTTGCTTACAACTGGGGTATAATAACGATGAATTTCTGATTTCTGCCTTATATCAAAGTGTGGTTAATGAGACCAGTGTGCGTCTGGAATTTCCTTTCATGAAATGATATACCACACAGCTTTCATACTCTGAACATGTGTGAAGGTTGATAAACTTTTGCTCAAATCATAATTAAACTCAAGTCATGAGTAGTCTCTTTTCTGGGTTTTTCTAGAATGATAGTTTTCCTCGAGTACCTTCACTCCAGAAATACTTTAAAATCGTATTTTTGATCTGCTCTAATGTTATAAACTTTACTCGCAGACTCATTTTCCGTACTAAACAACACAATATTTGTTGTAGAAACACTGCTGACAGACAATAATGAGCGTTATACCAGATACAACCGTAAACACCGTTTGTGTTGTGCTCAAGAGTACACAATAGTGCAATTTCCAGCTTAAATCATGCGAATTGTATGATAAATCAAACATGTAAATGATGTTGTATAATTGACTGTAAAAATCTTTAAAATGTGTATGATATGTATGTTGGCATGTAGACTTTGATATATCGCAAATACATGAAAATTGAAGCCAATAATTACGTTTTAATTAAACAAAAATGAATTTATATGGTCCATACCATTTCAAATTCACACACAAAATGTCACTTATGTGCGTTATAAATTTGCTAAGCAAAAGCATTTAAACATCTAAGCAGAATTATTTTTCGAAAATGGAAGACTAGACAGAGAAATAGAAACAAGGTGCCAGAAATCAAACACAGTGACCTACCAACTTCCACCATTACTTCCTCACCCAAAAGAGCAAGATGGAAGTTAAAAAAAACCCAGATAATATCTACAATTTTTATACCAACACTGTGCTACCAATGTCATACATGGTCTTTTACAGAAAAATATGTAATGGTTACCAAACTAGATAACATAAGAAATAAAGAAATTAGGAAAAGAGTTGGTATAATATCATTTATTGAACATGTTGAAAGACAGCAAGTAAATTGGTTCGGTCACCTTATGAGAATGAACCCAAACCATATACCAATAAGAGCATATTAGAAAAGAATATCCGTGCGTAAAGCCAAAGGTAGACCAAGAAAACGGTGGATAGAAAACATCAAGATAGCCTTGAACAAACACTGAATAAATGCAACCACGGCGATACATCTTGCCTTAGAACGACATATTAAACTCCCACCCCTACCTTTAACGACAAGTGTGAACACGATCAGCCATCATTTACCCGGGGACAGATAATAAACAATAGACAATATATTTGCTGGTCCGGCTCTGTGGCGATGTAGTAAGTGAGCATCTGTGACAGCCAATATACCTGGTTTGAATCCCACTGCAGGAAATTGTGCATCCGTTCAGAAAGCAATGGCAAGCTACTAAACGTATTTATATTGCCTAGTAAATCACTAAAGCCATAAAAAAAGGCTGGGTTGATGGAAAATTCCAGAATATGACATGATACCAAGTTTGTTTAAGTGCTGAGATACATCATTTTGAAGTTAGGACATGCTAGTGAAAGGTGTTATAGCTGATCACCAACACGCTTATACGATAGTATTACTGCGCAAACTTAATTGATGCACTAAAAACACAGTGGCTCTAAAACTGAAATCAAGTTTATTTATGTAAAAGGGGAGGGAGGATGAGCCAGAACTAGCACAGGGGGCAAAAATTCATAATATTGAAGATTCCAAAAAGAAGAGAGGGTACATGATTTGTATGCGTTTCAATATATGTAACTGCTACTGTGATAATCAATGCCGTATAGTTAACTAGAGAAAAATACTGTGCTATATTGAAGAAATTATTAGTCTATAGATTTAAGAATTATTATTCCATCGTTTGAATCATTAGTTCGTAGTTTAATGGAATCATTAGTCCAAATATTGAAGGAATTATTAGTCCATAGATTGTAGGAATTATTAGTCCATAGATTGAAGGAATTATTAGTCCATAGATTGTAGGAATTATTAGTCCATAGATTGTAGGAATTATTAGTCCATAGATTTAAGGAATTATTAGTCCATAGATTTAAGGAATTATTAGTCCATAGATTTAAGGAATTATTAGTCCATAGATTTAAGGAATTATTAGTCCATAGATTTAAGGAATTATTAGTCCATAGATTGAAGGAATTATTAGTCCATAGATTTAAGGAATTATTAGTCCATAGATTTAAGGAATTATTAGTCCATAGATTTAAGGAATTATTAGTCCATAGATTTAAGGAATTATTAGTCCATAGATTGAAGGAATTATTAGTCCATAGATTTAAGGAATTATTAGTCCATAGATTGAAGGAATCAGAAGTTCATAGATTGAAGGGATGATCAATAGATGTATGAACAGAAAAGAATGACAGACGGGACTAATTAGACGTATGAAAAACCAACAAGCGACGACAACAGTAAGTATAGCCTACATACCATTCACCATCTGCTGAAACAGACTGAGCACCTATAGTTATGCCCGAAGTGTAGTAGCGCTATTTATTTAAATTGATGTACAATTTATTCGTCAGATTACTGAGGAAGATAAGGTATGAATGCCTTAAGTCTATCCCACCCTCGCCCCTTCTCCAACCAATAACTCTGGTCTGAATAATTATTAATTTTCTCCCAGCATTCAGCATTCCATTGGTATGTTTGTGTTGTGTTCATGAATATTTTTACCCGTTGTATCTTGTTTTATGAGCTAGATGAAGGCCGTTTGGACGAAACTGCTAATTTTTGTTTGTTTTGGTTCAGTCGTGAATCCATATTCTCGTGGATTGAATTACTTGCTGACTGAAGTTCCACCTGTTGTTGATCAGCCGTCATGTTTAAACAAGATGGCTAATTCTGTGGCAATTAAATATGTTTGATGTTAGAGACACTGTTCACGTTTTCCATCCTTGCTATAACAGCTTGTGTGTGATTTCCGTCCGTGCTATAACAGCTTGTGTGTGATTTCCGTCCGTGCTATAACAGCTTGTATGTGATGGGTGATTGTGTGTGTAATTGAACACCAAGTCATTCAGTGGGTATAAACTTTGCGAAATAGACATATACAGCATCATCCATCTTGACATTATACGACTTATCCGTGCTTTTCATTGATAGCTGTGTGTCACAAGTCAATAAAATGTCAAAACTTTTCAGATGTTTATCGGCCTGTGGTATTCCTGACAGATGCAAGGTCAGTGCTTCAAGATCTCCAGTCTGGAAAACTAACAGACTTAAAAAAACTACTTAGCGAATTGTCTTACCAATATAGGGTAACCATGCAGTGGATACCCTCTCACTGTGGAATACCAGGAAATGAATTAGCAGACCAACTGGCTAAGGAAGGTGCTGCCGAAGACCAACCAGATATACCAATCACCTACCATCAGAAAAAACAGATGATCAAGTCAATAAGAAAGCCACAAACGCCCACACAAGATGAATATCACATTATGAACAGATAGAGCAAGTTATAATTCTACGTCTCAGAACAGGACACAATCGACTCCGCAGTCACATGTATAAAAAGTTCACGATTGGCAACACGGCCATGTGTACATGTGGACAGGCATCACAGAGTGCCAAACATATACTTCAAGAGTGTTCTGAGCATGAAACGCTGAGGCATACATATTGGCCACAGGAAACAACACTGGAATCAAATTTCTATGGGACACTGTATGAACTACAAAAGACAGTGAGTTTTATTAAGGAGACAGAATTACAGATATAGACATGTTTCAAGTGAACGAAAGAAGAAGAAGAAGAAGAAGATGTTTATCGGTGTGTAAGCAGTTCGCAGAACGTAGAACTGAAGAAAGATTTGACAGGGAGTTAACTGTTTATCATTCGTAGCTCAGACGAGGACTACCTCCTGAAATTCGGAAAGGTAATTATTTTTTAAAGAAAATATAGCCGATGCATGTTATGTTGACCTTAGTGCTGACCATAAATTACATCAAAAATTTTCTTTGTTGCAAATCTCTCAATCTTTTCTCTCCCTTGTCAACAAATTCTTAAGAATTCAGCACCCCCCCTCCCGATGAAGAGGATATAATACGTTAGGGTCATAGGGCACCATACTGGAGACATCAGCACAAAAAGCTATCCAACACATCTGTTCTCAGCTATTTGGACAAGTGTAGAAAACAAAATCATGCACAGGCTATACCTCTATACCTTGGATGTTGTCGTCCAGGATAGTCTCTAGCAGCCTCTTCACCTTCTACCCCTGGCTGTTCCTTACAAAATAGTTCGATAAATTGAGTCGTTTCTTGTAACATGTTTAAAAAGGGATAAGTAATTGTGGATATATTTTATAAACAGGGATAAGTAATTGTGCGTATATTTTATAAACAAATTTTGAGCTGATTTAGTCAAATTGAGTGTATGTACAAAAGTGTCCTACATTGACATTACCAAATGGTTGCATGCATTTACGAGTCACTCCTCACCTCATTCTGTGTACTTTCCCCTCCTCACTTCTTCTTCTCATACCCTCTTCCTTCCTGCTAGGCTGCTCCATCTTTGCTTCATATGCTAGCTATTCGTTATACTCATTGCCTGTTGCCACTTTTGAGGTAAGTATCTTAATTTATCCTTATTTAATCTTACTTTACTTGCTACCACACCTTTGATCATGGTGAGTCCATATATCTGTAAAGTTTCACTGATTGTCTCCACCCATGCAATTCTTGGATATTCCTCCTGACTTCGAGCCTGCTGTTCGATGTTGTATGAACGAAGGCCTGGTTGTACTGGTTCCATTCTAATAGTGTAGCCGAACCACCTGATTTGTTGATGTAGTCTCTCGATGTAGTGGTGGCCTGAGATAGTTTTTTTTTCTTTTCTGATATCTTCATTCTCCGTCTGTCTCTTTTGGGTGACATTTGTAACTGTTCGAAACATCTAATTTCATATGCTGTGATCTTTTTCCGGTCAAAATGGCTAGTGAGAATTTATGTGTTTTCCTTGATGTCAGTTTAAATGGGAAGATCCTCCTGAACGCAACGGCAAATTACATTTGTATCATGCGAAAATACCATGAAAAATATACGAGAAGACCCATGTTATGAACAGTTTCAATCCCTTAATATCGGAGGACATGATATCCCAGGAATTATTTATTCAGATGGCACCACACTAATATCAAGGAGCCCTACAGGTTTAGAACAAATTATTATGTCAGTCAAAAATTATAGCGAGACAGAAAACCTTTTCCTCAATGCAAAAAAGCCAAAAATAATTCATATAAACAAAAATGAAATTACACCTAAAATAGTCATGGACAAAGAGCAAGTAGAAAATGTAAGCAACTTTGAATATCTAAGATCAACCATCAACACCACAGAAGATTGCTTGGCAGAGATAAAACAGAGATTAGCAATGGAACTGCAAAAAAAAAAAACATCATATGAAAAATATATGGCAGGGAGCAAACAGAAATAGAAAGTTACAACTAATAAGAAGCCACATCTTTCTAGTGGCAACATACGGCTGTGAGACGTGGACAATGACATCGATAATGGAAATTATCTACATTTAAAATGAAATGCTATAGAAAGGTCCTAAAATATCATGGACAGAAAAAAACAACTAACGCGCATGTCTGAAAAGATCTGAACATAGAAGAAGACAGGCTCCTCAAAACTATCAGAAAATGCAAACTAACATATTTTGGACATGTAAAAGGACACAATGGTTTGGAAAGATATATTATGGAGGGGAAATTTCCAGGAAAGATAACAAGAGGCAGACCAAGACTACGAAGGATACATGACAGCGAAAACCTTCTAAACATTACACTGGAAGAAGCTGGACAGCTCATCAAAACCGTGAGGCTTACAGAGTAACAGTGAGGACAACGTTCTGCAAAATACACGTTACATAGAAAGAGATGCTATAATGTGAAAGACATTCACGTCTTCACCGGAGCTTAATTACCATGAAGTATTTTATGGAATGAACCAAGAAGTTGAAAATTCAAATCACTGTATGAAAACGAAAGGAATAATTTATGTTATGATTGTATCAACATACATAGTCGAGAACATTAATTTACATCAAGCATTACTGAAGAGTTCTAACGGACAGCATTACGATTGATTATGGGTTCCTGATGGAACAAGGAAGAGATTATATAGTGGAGATTTCAACTATGTTATGGGGAACATACGTTAAGCAAGTTTAAGTTTTAAGTTTATATTATCACTGAAGGAGTCGAGTTGTTTGTCCTTGAATATTGATATACAAATAACTATTGTTCGAGGGTGAACCGGTATTATGAAGATTCACTCATGCATGCGGCTGTGTCTGTGGGTCTCACCAATGGCCCACTAGACACACCACTCATGCAACGGAAAATGACATGCCGGTTAGCAAATTACATGCCGTTAAATAGACTCTCTCCTAAGGAAGCTTTGTAGCATGTCATCTATACAATTATAGACCCTCTCTGGTTAGAAGGCTCCTTAAATAGACATTGCACTAATCTGAAAGATGAAATCTCGGTATGAAAGAAAGCTCAGAAAAACCACCCCACAGCACACATGAAGTAAAATCTAATTGCTCGCAATTCCTGTTCTCAAACCCAAACAAACTTGATGATTCAAGATGTTACAATTACTCAAAACTCCCAATTTCCCTAACTATCAGTGGGATCTCAGCGATGAGCTAAAATCTCGGTTTAATATTGATTTCGTGATTTAAGCAGGAATATCTGGACGATGAGAAGTGTTATACAGGGAATTCGTGAATAGATTATATCTTCACGTAATGTCCCAGAATGAAACATACATTTCATGTAGTCGAACTAATTGTATTGAGAACATATACATATATATTCTGTCGGAGTTCAGTTATCTTGAAGATGTTTCATAAAACAGTAATTTATTTCAGTAGAGACTTTCGTCTTCTGTTCAACTTTATAATTAGAGCCACCCATTAATATCTTATGACAAGTAATGAGGGATCACCTTATAAATCAGTGAGCTTTTAAATGATGCCATGACATTTTACTAGCATGTAAGTGGTGCAGTGTTACATTTGTTTCTACAAGCCTATAATTGACGCGGCGTCCCATTTGTCAGAGACAGTCTATAATTGACGCTGTGTCTCATTTGTCAGAGACAGTCTATAATTGACGCTGTGTCTCATTTGTCAGAGACAGCCTATAATTGACGCTGTGTCCCATTTGTTAGAGACAGTTTATAATTGGCGCTGTGTCCCATTTGTCTGAGACAGTTTATAATTGACGCGGCGTCCCATTTGTCAGAGACAGTTTGTAATTGGCGCTGTGTCCCATTTGTCAGAGACAGCGTATAAGCGGTGCCGTGTCATAAAATTAGCGCCATGACACTTCTAAATATATGTACCTACTTCTTACTCTCCACTTCGACTTAATATCTGTGCCTACTTCTTACTCTCCACTTCGACTTAATATCTGTGCCTACTTCTTACTCTCCACCTCGACTTAATATCTGTGCCTACTTCTTGCTCTCCACCTCGACTTAATATATGTGCCTACTTCTTGCTCTCCACTTCGACTTAATATCTGTGCCTACTTCTTGCTCTCCACTTCGACTTAATATCTGTGCCTACTTCTTACCCTCCACTTCGACTTAATATATGTGCCTACTTCTTGCTCTACACTTCGACTTAATATCTGTGCCTACTTCTTGCTCTCTACTCTGACTTAATATCTGTGCCTACTTCTTGCTCTCCACTCTGACTTAATATCTGTGCCTACTTCTTGCTCTCCACTCTGACTTACTATATGTGCCTACTTCTTGCTCTGCACCTCGACTTAATATCTGTGCCTACTTCTTGCTCTGCACCTCGACTTAATATCTGTGCCTACTTCTTGCTCTGCACCTCGACTTAATATCTGTGCCTACTTCGTGCTCTGCACCTCGACTTAATATCTGTGCCTACTTCTTACTCTCCACTTCAACTTAATATCTGTGCCTACTTCTTGCTCTGCACCTCGACTTAATATCTGTGCCTACTTCTTGCTCTGCACCTCGACTTAATATCTGTGCCTACTTCTTACTCTCCACTTCAACTTAATATCTGTGCCTACTTCTTGCTCTGCACCTCGACTTAATATCTGTGCCTACTTCTTGCTCTGCACCTCAACTTAATATATGTGCCTACTTCTTGCTCTGCACCTCGACTTAATATCTGTGCCTACTTCTTACTCTCCACTTCGACTTAATATCTGTGCCTACTTCTTGCTCTCCTCCTCAACTTTACCTCTAGTGAAAGTGTGCGTCTCTTCTACTCCCATTATTATTTTCTAGCAAAATCTAATTTAAACTCACGCTTCCCAGTTCTTACGAATATATTAACACATTGTAACAACACATGCTATTTGCTGACATGGCGAACATAATCGATACTTTATCTGTCTGAACATCATTAGTGTATGTGTCGGCTCGACTAGGGATAGCTGGTTGTAACTGGAATTAACAATTCTGTAACTATCTTCTTTACCACCATCTACGGAAAGAAAATTTCTAATTCAAGGTAGCACGCCAGATATATCGGTAACACTTGCTTTCAGGACACTTTTGAATCAAACCATTAATATAGTCACGTTCGTTCCCTGGGTTTTGTGACATGTTGTGTACAGTAGATATACGAGAGCTGGAAGATAATGTTGACACTTCGGGAAAGATGATCAATAATCCACGCAGGCACTTCTCTTCATTAGTCACCTTCTCCGCGTTGAAGGTATGCCGCAACGGACCTCCAACATCTTCTGTCTCTTGCCTTGGTAGTGCACTCTTTTAGGCCATACACTGTCCATTTTGTGATGTTTTCCTCCAACTTGTATCTCTGCTTACCTCTTGAACGTCTCCCCTCAACTTTACTCTCAAGTAAATTCTAGAACAAGCTTTCATGTATTTTATTATGTCAAAAACATTTAAATTGTTTGGTTTTATTACTTTTGATAGTATTTCTTTATACCCACTGCTGTCAGAACCATCAACCACTCTGGAAAAATCAAGAAATATTCTGCCATGTCTCTGTTCTCTTTTCTTTGTTTCAAGTGTGGAGACTCTTAATTATGTCCATTTTTTATTATCAGCAATGCATATTGTACTTTCTGTTTGCTTTCTAACACTCTCAACTGTACCCACACTCTCATCTGTACCCACACTCTCAACTGTACCCTCACTCTCAACTGTACCCACACTCTCAATTGTACCCACACTTTCAACTGTACCCACACTCTCAACTGTACCCTCACTCTCAACTGTACCACACTTTCAATTGTACCCACACTCTCAATCTCTCAACTGTACCCACACTCTCAACTGTACCTACAATCTCAACTGTACCCACACTCTCAACTGTACCTACACTCTCAACTGTACCCTCACTCTCAACTGTACCTACAATCTAAACTGTACCCACACTCTCAACTGTACCTACACTCTCAACTGTACCTACACTCTCAACTGTATCCTCACTCTCAACTGTACCCTGCCAAGCCATCTCACTTTCTTCAGTCTACTTTCCCCTTCCTACTTACTACTATCTTCTTCCAATACTTTCTTCTCTCCTGTCATGCTGCTACATCTTTCCTTCCTCCATTACCTATCTGCTATTGTCCTCCTCTCCTCCTTAGTATAACCCTATTTGTCTCCATGAAAGATTTGGCAGTGACCTGAATATCAAGGACACCACGTTGACCATCGCCATTGAAGTGATTGGCCACAGGAGTTGGTGTTCTGTGTTTAATGGTGTGAAGATGGTTACAGAAGCGGTCGCTCAATCTTAAAGCCAGTTTCACCGATATATTGCTTGCCACAACGTTTTCATATGATCACGTAAATTACATTACGGGATTCACATGTAAAAGTCTCATCGATGGAGAAAGTTGCCTCGGGAAATGAGATGGAGCGCATTTGAACCACATAAGGTCATGTGTAGCAACGACCGAGTGAGCAACGAAGAGTACCGAAATGGTTGGGAACAGAAGACCTTATACGGCTGTGAACCGACAACGGCACGAGTGTCCGATCAGACTGGAGAAGAGAATAATGTTTAAGCAGGATGCGACGGACATGGAGTTGTCCCTTCTTAGTACCCATAGCAACACCGCTGATCTGATCGAAAAAATGCCCATCGAATTCAAAAGAGTTGAGTGTGAACACCAGTTCAGCAAGGCGGATAAGAGTAGGAGTAGATACAGATGGATGTGGAGTCTTGTCCAGAAATAACTGCCAATTCCTGAGACAATGAGCATGGCGTATAGAAGTGTACTGAGAGCAAACATCAAGTACGAACAGACTATAACTACGGTCAGAAGACAAATGCATAGAAGAAAAAAATGGTCAGGGCATACTTGGTGTCCTGGTGTCAACTTCATCGGCAATTTCAACCCTGCTATGAAATTCACATCTAACATCTCCACTACCTCTGTCCTCTTCCTGGACATCATTGTCACTATTCATCCCCCTACCTCAGCACATCCATCTACTATAAGCCTATTGATACATATGGCTTTCTGCTCTAGATTTCTTCTCATCCTCTCGCCAGTCGCAAATCTCTTCCCTACTCATAACTTCTTCATCTTCGTCAGTATGTAGCGATGACGACGATTTTCTCGACAAATCCTCTGAGATGATTGAGTTCTTCCATAGACGCTTGCTCCCTGACAGCATTCTTTCATCGGCTTGGTTTCGTGTACGTCAGCTATCTCGCCCCGATACCCTCACTAATTCCCAGGGTTCTTCCTACTACTCCTCTGATAGAGTTAAACTTGTTCTTACCTTGGATCCCAATAACTCCACTGTCAGTCACATCCTTCTTAAACGTTATTATCTTCTCCAGTCTGATCTGGACACTCGTGCCGCATTTCATGACTTACCTCTGGTGGCCTGTAGGCACGACAAAAATATGAAGGACATCTTGGTCCACAGCCACCGTAAGCCTTTTGCTCCTTAATATTTCGGTGCTGTTCGTTGCTCACGCAGTCGTTGCTACACATGACCTTATGTGGTTCAGATGCGCTTCATCTCATTTCCCAAGGCAACTTTCTCCATGGATGAGACTTTTACATGTGAATCCCGTAATGTAATTTATGTGACCATATGCATACGCCGTGGCAAGAAATATATCGGTGAAACTGGCTTTAAGATTGAGCGACCGCTTCTGTAACCATCTTCATGCCATTAAACACAGAACACCAATCCTGTGGCCAATCACTTCAATGGCGATGGCCAACGTGGTGTCCTTGATATTCAGGTCACTGCCATCAGATCCTGCACCACCGACGATAGATCTAGATACGCTCTAGAAAATCGTCTTATTTGTGTGTTTGACACCCTCAAACCGTAGTCGTAACCTTCGATAAATTAACCATGCTGTTCCGACAGGCCGACGCTGTGCTTGAACTAGTTATGGGCACAGCATGCGTATGCGGAACAACAAAGAAACCTGTCGCAAGGGCCAGAGTTGTGCCCTGATGTCGACGTCTGTTTCGGCCGTATTAGACTCGAAACACCATCGAGTCGAATGGCTGCTGGAAAAGAGGGCGGAGCACTTATGGGAATGCCGCACGTGCTGTGAGGCCAGTTTCTAATCAAGAATCAAGAAGAAGAAGCCATTTGGACTCAATTCCGACCACTCTTTTGCCTAGTTCTCAGTCGGAGTGTTCTTTGTCTTTATTCATTTTGTACCATCATTAACATCATCTTTTTGTTCTTGTCGGTTCCAACAATATTATCATCGTTGTGTACTTCCTGCTCTTATCCTTCCAGTATCTCACATTCATATTTCATTCGGACACGTTTCGTGTGGTGTAGTCATTTCTACTCGTTATCTTTTTATGTTATGTGTGTATCTTGATAAAGACCTTTTGGTTCGAAACGTCGATTATATCATGTGTATTATCATTTGTATTATATCCTGTGTTTTGTTGTGCATTTTATTTCACGTAATCATCCTTCAGTGATTGTGTGTCAGCGTCATTCAGTAGAACTTCATACCATGTCTCCCACTTATAGTTATATTTATAGCTTTAAGTTGTGAGCCAACCCAACAACCGTGACCGTTGGCAATAGAAGACCTAACTGCTGAACGTAATGATTATTGTCACGTTTTTCATTGGTTACTATTTATATACTTGCAGTAGCCTTTGCTATTTTTTGGCATATGTGTTCGTATCCAAGTATAAAAACATTGACCAACGGAAATCATGGGAATAATGGAGAAAACTAACGGAAGAAAACCTCATTAATTCAGCTATCAGACATGCTAGTGTTCTGTCAATTGCCACGCAGCAGCCCGTGTGGCATGCATGACAGATCACAGAGTTATTATCATTGTTCTACACGCTGGCTCATGTCACATACAGGTGACACATCCAATATTAAGCCTCCGTGGTCTGTGAAAACTGGCGAATGCATTAACATATCTTATAACACTTCTCGTTGTGATCAAGGTTAAGCGTGAAACGAAGGTTAGCTGCAACGTACCTCATCATCATCATCAAGTGCCGTCTGTACAACATATCTTCAACATCCCCTGTCTATTGTTTTGGTGGTACACTCTGCTAGACTGTAACCTGTCCATCTTTTGATGTTACTCCCCCACTTGTATTTCTGCCCACCTCTTGCTCGCTTCCCTGTGACTTTACCCTCAAGTAAGGTCTTCAATAGGGTGTCATGTCTTTTAATGTGTCCAAAATATTTTATTTGCCTGATCTTTATTTCTCTTAGTAATTCGTGCAACGAATGCAATATGCTCTCTTAGCAACGTACCTACAACATCCTTTTCCTTGCTTTACAATCTACTAAACTGTATATATATCTATCTATACGCTGTAGCCCTTATTTGCCTTGTGGCGTCTACTACACTGTAACCTGTCTATATAGTGATGTTACTCTCCTACTTGTATGCCATATGTTCTCGTATCTGAGCGTTAATTTTGTGATGATTGGAGCCAGTGCGTTTCAGAGATCAAAATGCTGAGAAATTATTAGTAACATTGCATGTCGTAAGCAATGATCAAATGAAATTGGGCGTGGGATTAGATTTGTAAGGGTCGTATTTGGTAATCGAAGTCGATTTTTATTTGTGTGAGTGCTTCGAGTAGAAAATGTATTTCAAATAGCTGCTGAATTAATGGGAGAATGTATTACATTTTCTATGGGTCAAATGGCACGAGCCCATAGACCAATGGATCGGCAACCAACCAACCATTATATTTACTAAAAGGAGAATGTATTATATTTACTAAAGGAGAGGGTATTAAATTTAATAATGGGAGAAGATGTTATATTTACTAAAGGGAAAAGGTGTTACTGAAAGGGGAATGAGTTATATTTACTAAAGGGAGAATGTGTTATTATTTCTAATGGGAGATGACGATGTTATCTAATAAAGGGAGATGGTGTTACATCTACTAAAGGGAGAACTTGCTATATTTACTAACCGGAGAAGTGATTTATGCACGTGATATGATTTATTTTATGTTAAACATAGTATAAAATATATTCTACTTCTGCGTTCGTTCTCAAACTCCTTCTGCCTAGTAGGATGTATTACAGACAAAGCTTGGAACTGGGTATGGATATTTTGCTAGTCACTGGAAACACACATAATAACACACACAAATCGATCAAAAGGCCTTTGTAAAAACTACATACACAGCAAACAAAAGACGACGAGCAAGAGCGCCTATTGACGCTCAAATGTCAGAGTTAAATGTGGAGATGTATATATTCTTATTAACAGAAGTAATAGTTACATTAAAAACATCATGCCCTTCTAAATGTAACATCAAGGTCAACGGGACTGTTCTTAAACAAGTAGACAAATTTAAATTTTCGGGCAGAATTATTACTTCAGATGGTAGATGCGTCACTGAGATAAAAAGTCAAACAGCACAGGTAAAAGCAGCATTCCAGAAGATGAGAAACATCTTGTGTAATAATTCATTATCAATAGAAGTAAGAAAGCACATACTAAAATGTTACATAGAGCCGATATTGTTATATGGTAGTGAAGCATTGGCAATTGACAATATTGAAAGAAAAAATCTGGAGGCCACAGAGATATGGTTTTATAGAAGAATATTGAAAATATCATGGACAGCTAAAAAGAGTAATGCTATAATTCTACAACTGGTCAACTCAATAAAGAACTTATTAACTGTATTAGAAGACGACAATCACAGTTTCTGGGTCATGTCATGAGAAGTTGTGGGGCTGGAGAACATCGTAACAACTGGAAAGATCGAGGGTAAGAGAGACAGAGGAAGACACCGTGAAAAAATGTTGGATGACTTGAAAGCATGGCATGATGTAGAATCAGAAACTATATTTAAATGTATAACAAACAGAGTAGTGTGGAGAGACATGATCGTTTACGCCGGAATGAATGGTACCAATGAATGAATGGTACCAATGAATGAATATTCTTATTCTGTTTGTAATACAAGGGATGGATTGAAAGCACATGGTTTATATGCTTGATTGCGATATCTTCACATTTCGGTTTGACACATCTGGTTGTGGCATAACTTCTGAATTAATTTGACAAACGAAGAAACACAGAAATTTCCACACCCAAATCTGTATAGTCTGTAAACAATGTTGTGAATGGCAGATTAAGATAAATGGAACTAGGTGAACGTGTTACCGATAGTTATAAACGAAACATAAATGGAACTAGGTGAAATATAAATGGAACTAGGTGAACTATAAATGGAACTATAATATAATATATTATAGTTATATAGTTATAATATATTATAGTTATATAATATATTATAGTTATAAATGGAACAATAATATAATATATTAATAATGAAATATAAATGGAACTAGGTGAACTATAAATGAAACATAAATGGAATTAAGATAAATGGAACTAGGTGAACGTGTTACCGATAGTTATAAACGAAACATATTAGCAAAGAAAAACATCCAACGATACACAGCAACATGCATCCAACGATGCACAGCGACATACATCCAACTACACACAGCGACATGCATCCAACTACACGCATCGACATCAACTACACACATTGACATCCATCGAACTACATGCATCGACATCAACTACACACATCGACATACATCCAAAGACACACAACTATATGTGTCCAATGAGGAACAGCGACAGACACACTGTTTGTTTATAAGTATTGTTAACACATTTACCTATTATCCTTTATCTGGATATTTTCAGTTTTGTCCCAGCCCGTCTCCTGTCACTGGTGTTTTATCTCTTTGGTGTGTCACAGTGTTGCTATACTTTGCCTCTATAACTTAACCCTGCAACGTTTTGACTGATACATTCTTACATTTAACTAAGGATGGGTTTAAACCTCTCAAACCTCACCCCTTATGGTATCTTTGTTTGTTACTTTTTCTATAAAATATCCGTAT
Source organism: Meghimatium bilineatum (assembly GCA_034231615.1). Lineage (NCBI taxonomy): Eukaryota > Metazoa > Mollusca > Gastropoda > Stylommatophora > Philomycidae > Meghimatium > Meghimatium bilineatum. The sequence goes on from CM067304.1 coordinate 56,412,728, forward strand.
ACTAAAATGCTATGCTGTCTGATATGTTGTGCAGAAAGGCGCAATTATTGCAGTGAAGCTTTAAACAACATTGGTCAGAAATGACGCGATTGTCCTTATTATGTTGGTTCGCCGTGCTTTGTGTGTGATTTCTCGTGATGATAACCATTTTTAGTCTAACTATCGAATGTTTTTGTATTTTATTATTAGTAACATTTTAATTTATATATTTCCATTCATAATTACGTTTGCTCCGTATACCGCAGCTCCTATATTTCTAGCTTGCTCAATTATACCTCATTTTAGTGATTTATCTCTGTTTGCCAACAACACTAATGCCAAGACTCAAGTTCAATGGGAAAATAATAAACCACCTGAAATATGCAGATGACACTTCTTTTAGCAGAAAATGAACATGAACTACAAAGATTAATAGACGAAGTCAATAAATCAAGTAATGAAAATGGACTGGATACAAATATCTAAAAAAAATAAACAAAACCATGATAATCAGCAAAGACACAGAAAACTTGAGCTAAACATAAACATACATGGAGAGAAATTACAAGTAAAACATTATCAATATCTTGGACTCATAGTCACAAATGACGGCAACTGTGAAAAAGAAGTTAAAAGGAGAATAGGAATGGCTAAAAGTACCTTCAATGACATGAGGAAAATAGTAACATCTAAACAAATTACAAAGTTAAAAATTATAATTATAAAATGTTACATTTATTCTATATTAATGTATGGCTCCGAAACAAGGACACTAAAACAATTAGAAGACTGAATTGCTGCCATGGAGATGTGGGTATATAGAAGAATAGGGAGAACATCGTGAAAAGCGAAAAAGACAAATAAAGAGATTCTAAAAACACTTAATATGAAGAAATAATTACTAAGAGAAATAAAGATCAGGAAAATAAAATATTTTGGACACATATAAATGACATGACACCTTATTGAAGACCTTACTTGAGGGTAATGTCAAAGGGAAGCAAGCACGAGATAGACAGAGATACATGTGGGAGAGTAACATCACAAGATGGACAGGTTACAGTCTAGCAGAGTGTACCACCAAAACAAGAGACATGGATGTTGGAGGTCTGTTGCTGCCATTCTTTGTAGCGGAAACGGCACTTGATGATGATTATGACCAACAACACATTCATTTTTCAGAATTACATCCTGTAACCGGCAGGAGTTTGAGAACAAATGCAGATGAAATGGAAGTGATGTAATTGATACCCATCTAAACTAGTTTACCATCCCTTTTTTTTACCATACCCCACCTAAGTCTGTATAAAATTCTGATGTCCCCCTTATGTAACATATACATATTTTTTAAATTAAAAAATTAAATTATTCCCTAAATGAAGCCTAATCATAACTTGTTGGAATTTCCCCTTGAACAATAAAATTGTCCCCCAGTGGTGGCGTGGGCACCACGTTGGGAAAAAACTGATCCAAACCATTAAATGTTTTCGGTCCGCCGCCAATTTTGTAAGACATAAATGTTGTAATGGCACCCATTCCAATATAACAGTTATCCAAGTTCAAGCCGTTTGATATTTTCTATGTAAATAGCAATTAATGATACAATACTGCTTATTTCATTAAATTACTGAAAAAAGTGGTCAATATGTGCTTCATCTTGAACAGTGTTATTGCTGTATTGATTTTGATGAAACATGTTTGTTTGTTTGAGAACCCCAGGAATTATGAGCGATTAGCACTTCCTATGTGGTATGGGGAAATTTCGGAGCATATGCAAAGGTTACACCTTTCGGCTTGATGAAACGGCAGGTGTAGCCCATATATAAATATTTTAAATTGTATGCTTGAATAACTTTACGCACAATTTCTTAACATTGGTTTAAATATGAAGATTCTATCTATACGCTGTGTCCCTTGTTTACCTTGTGGCGTCATGGGTGGAAGAGTTCTCTGGAGATAACCTTCTCGTGCGCTGTTTGTAAGCTTGTATGAAAGTCGGAATACATATTAAGAGGTTATATTAGTATGAATCTTATTGTAATAATTAAAACACCATCAAATATAGGACAAAATATAACGCATAATCACGATAATAATTAATTTTTTAAATATATATATTATTAATTTCTTTTATAAGCCACCGACTCCTAGACCACCTGAACGTCCTCCAATATCTTCTCAACTATCGCCCACCCTCCCCAGAAGGCTTCAGCTCCCACTGGGGGTGATAGCGCCCACTTTGGAAACATATTATCTAAAAACAGATAAGCGAACTGATCTGTCCTTCAATAGAGAGAAAATATTTGCATCAAAGAGATACATTGTATTCCTTGAAATACAGTTCACAATACTCATTGGAAATAATCCTTCTAAAGTGACGCAATTAGAGTTTGTCACGGGAATCACTTTGTCTATTGACACAAAGTAAAAAAGGAAATCATGGAAAAATGTCAAATAATGTCACGATAGAAGGATGTGTTATATGACTGTATAATTAACAAGAGACACGTATACATTGCGAAACCTTATTTGATAGTCGTGACCAATTGTCTAAATAAGACCTGTTGCTCACTGGAAAACAATATTCTAAAGTGCAATTAGGGACTGCACGTAAATTACGTCAACATTTGTATTACTTCCTTCCACTTGTCAATAGCTGTCAAGAATTCAGAGACAATCCTGATTTATGCTAAAGCATTCGTGGGTCAAAGGGCATGAGCCCATGGACCACTGAATCAGCAACCAACCAACCAGCCATTTAACATTCGTAAAATTTTTTTAAATTCATACATTGCAGGATGTCTTAAGTACCCTTGATGTTCTGTCTTCCGGATTTGAATGCGATGGCCGTGTTTTCCTTATTGCAATTGCATATTTGAGATTCTACGAATTCTATGGCGTAATTATTTGGTTACTGGAGGCAGAGAGATGCTAACTTTAGTTCCATCCTGAAAGATCGGTGTTTTTGTGTGTGTTGGTTCTTATTCGATCATAGGAGGCATGTGAACCATTGCAGTGTGTTCCGTTTTGCGAGCTACCTATTTTCTATTCAGGCTAAAAAAATATGGCGTCTTGATTACTCCGGCTAACGACGATTTTATCAATGTAGAATGTTTACAAAACGAGGCAGCCAATGTTAACTCCAGTGGATGTTCATCAGATTAAATAAAATATTAAGGCAGACGAGGTAGGGGAATCGATATGGGTCAACGGAGAAACAACGAGTGTATGCTACGAAGCAGACCCCATTTCAGTTCAATAAAGCAAAAGTAAAGTAACCATTAGCAATTATTAATGTCGTAGGGGTGTGATATGTTAGCGATCTCACATTTCAGAGGCTCTGCAAATGATGGCGATAGCCATCTCCTCTCCCTCGCAGTATTTACTTCCCGGATTAATCCGGTACTTATTTAAGGCTGAGTCGACCTGGGAGCCGTTGCGATTTGAAAAACATTTCCGCCTCAACTGGGGAATGAACCCAGGACCACTCATATGCGAAGCCAGTGCGCTAACCACTGCGCAACGCGGATCCCATTTCAGTGCAATTGAATGAATTGCGACGACTGTTGTGTGCAATTCTGAGGCCTTACAACGAACATCCAGAAATCAAGCAACAGAACAGCAGCACGAAAGAAATAGCAAGAAACATATCAAAGTAGATACTTGGCGTGTTAGAACTCAGTATCAGGCAGGAAGTTAGAAAACCCAATTTTAGAGACAGGAGCGCTAAATGATATTCTAGGAATCGCAGACACAAGATGGGAAAGTGCTGACTACACACGAGAGAAAGTCTTTATTTTTATATAGTCAGGAGGAGATTATCGTGAGTGATGGATAGAAATATTACTCAAGAAAGAATTAGGAAATATATCAGTGGTTACTGGTAGATGATGCTTAGGACCAAAGCAACACAATTTAATTTGTCCATTGTCTCGTATATACATTCACCGACAATAGATCACATCGAAGAAGAAATAAAAAACTATAGCGAAGACCTGCAACATATGTTTGCGCCAGTAACATCAACAGATATTCTAATATTCATTGGAGACATGTATGCACAAATAGAAGAGCACTGTAGGACAATTTTACCACAGGAAAAATCTATAGAGGACAAAGAATTTTACAGTTTTGTGATGACAATAACATGATCATATGCAAGTAATCTCTGAGCACGATATTAGAAAACTAGTATATTGAACAACAATGGGGATAGAACGAGCAACTAGATATTGTTTATTATGATCAATAGATTTCAATATAGTTTAACAATTTTACGACATTCCCAAAAGCTAATATAAACTCTGATCACACTCCTGTAATAAGAAAAATACACGTAAAGTTTAAAGAAGACATCATGGAAGTCAAGATCCACAGGTAGACACATAGGGCTAAAACAACCATATATACAACAGAAATACCTTTAAAAGTAAAGTAATGATTTTAACACCTGATGATTGAATACATGGAACAATACAGAAGGTAAAACCATGCAGAAATAAAATTGGCAATAAATTAAACAGCCTATGATAACACTAGAGATAAAAGATAGTGTCCGGTAACAACCCGAAACTGGAAATGGTGGCTGGAGTAACACAGGGAAAATATAAAAAGGATCATAAATAAGGGTTCATGTTACCAAAATAAGTCGATAAAGGAACCAAACAATGAGACACAGTGAGGGGCGACGTTTCGACTTAAAAGTCTTAATCAGGACACAAAACTAGCAATAGACAATGAATGTTACAAATAAAAATAATAAGAGAAGAGCAAATGAAGATTGTACGAGAGATCAGATGAGAAAGAAAAAGAGGCAAATACGGCAAGACCAGAAGAGAGATAGAGAGAGAAAGAGAGAGAGAGAGATAGGAAAGGAAACAGATCACATTGAATCAAACAATAGGAGAAAAATATAGGATAGTGGAGAGAGGAGTGTCATGGAAGCAAATAATAATAAAAAGAAAATACAGCGAGGATACAGGCAGGTTAGATAAACTAAATACTAGTAATAAAAATGTAACTTAGCTCTGATCGTCTTGTCCAACTAAAATGTGTCAATTTAGCTCATCTAACCTGCCTGTATCATCACTGTATTTTCTTCTTATTATTATTTGCTCCAATGACAGACCTCTTTCCACTATCTAATATTGTCCTCCTATTGTTTGATTATATGAGCTCTGCGGCTATTTTCCTCACTCTCTTCTGTTCTTGCCGTATTTGCTTCTTTCTCTCTCTCTTTCCTCTGATTCTAGTACCATCTTCATTTGCACTGCACTTACATTATGATATTTTGTTTGTAATATTAATTGTCTGTTGCTTGTTTATGTCCTGATGAAAACCTCTTAGTCGAAACGGCGTCCGTCACTGTGTTTCTTTGTTAGGTTGCTTTATCGACTTACTAAACTAAAACATTTAATTAAATTCTTCTTCTTCTTCTTTCGTTCACTTGAAACATGTCTATATCTGCAATTCTGTCTCCTTAATAAAACTCACTGTCTTTTGTAGTTCATACAGTGTCTCATAGAGCTTTGATTCCAGTGTTGTTTCCTCTGGCCAATATGTCTGCCTCAGCGTTTCATGCTCAGAACACTCTTGAAGTATATGTTTCGCACTCTGTACTGCCTGTCCACATGTACACATGGCCGTGTTGCCAATCTTGAACTTTGTATACATGTGACTGCGGAGTCGGTTGTGTCCTGTTCTGAGACGTAGAATTATAACTTGTTCTGATCTGTTCATAATGTGATAGTCATCTTGTGTTGGTGTTTGTGGCTTTCTTATTGACTTGATCATCTGTTTTTTCTGATGGTAGGTGATTGGTATATCTGGTTGATCTTCGGCAGCACCTTCCTTAGCCAGTTGGTCTGCTTTTTCATTTCCTGGTATTCCACAGTGAGAGGGTATCCACTGCATGGTTACCCTATACTGGTAAGACAATTCGCTAAGTAGTTTTTTCAAGTCTGTTAGTTTTCCAGACTGGAGAGCTTGAAGCACTGACCTTGCATCTGTCAGGAATACCACAGGCTGTAGGTCAGAGTTGGAGTTCAGCAGTTTTTTAGCTGCCACAGTAATTGCCTGGATTTCTGCATCATAATTATTGCAGAATTTTCCTGTCGGTGTTCTGATTGTATCTCTAGGCTTGTGTGGATATTCTATATATACACCTGCACCTCCATTCCTCACAGCATTCTGTGCTGACCCATCTGTGTATACTCTGACCCATATATCTTGTGGATATTCCTCGTCCAGGAAACTGAGGGTGACTGTCCTCCGCTGCACACTGTTCTGTTCGTCATCGCTTAGTATTCCTTTCACATGGGTCTGAATGTATATTGGCATTCCATGCCTTTCACTCCATGGGGTTTGTTCTGGTACAGACCTTAAGGGGCTGTCAACTTCAGGTAGATTTAATTAAATAACAAATGAAGGCAGAGTGAGAGAGTAACATCACAAGATGGACAGGTTACAATCTGGCAGAGTGCACCACCAAAATAATAGATATGGGATGCTAGAGGTCTGTTGCATATAGCCTTCGTTACGGAGACAGCACTTAATGATGATGATGAAATCTTACCAACGAGAAAAGTCAATAGTAAACAAATATGATTGACAGATGAAATACTAGATAAAATAACAGAAGGAAAGAAAGCTAAAAACACTAAAAATATTAGTTGATAACGAGCTACTTGAAGTGTGCAGAACAACAAAAGAACAATGGTTAGAAAGACAATGCAGAGAAATGGCGATGTCAATTCAAATCAAGATGAAAGAAATGCACAAGGAAGTAAGACAGATCACAAAAACACGTAATGTAAACGGGATGTTTGAAGTAAAAATAAAAGTGGAAAATTATATTTGATAAGATATCAAATTGTTTCGTTAATTTTTATTTCAAATTGTTTATTCCTTTTGCTTACAGTAGGACGCATGTCCGTGTGGTTAGAGCACCGTTCTCAGGCCCTTGAGATCCCGGGTCGAATCTTCGGCTGGGACATAATTTTTTTCTTTCGGAGTTACAATCAAAATCCTTCCTGTACATGTCACGGCGTCTAATATGGAAAACGGCCTTTATTTCCACAGCCCATAGAAAACCTGCCTGCACTTCTTCACAGGACAACATGCAGTAACGAAAGTTTACAGTACGTGCTCACATCTATAAAATAGGAGTGATTCGATATAACAACCATAGCACTTGAATTCGCATATGTATTGCATAGAATGTTTCTCATTTTATAAAATGCTGATGTGGTTTTGCTAACCAGCTCTACTCTATCCTCAATGGAACACCAGTCATCTGATGTTAAAATGTTTCGTGACCGTCCACGTGATTTAATTTTGCATCATTGATAGTAATAGTAAAAAAAAAATCAAGTAACCCATAGCATTTATTAATGCCGTAGGGGTATGAAATGTTAGAGATCTCACATTTCAGTGGCTCTGCAAATGAGGGCGGTAGCCATCTCCTCTCCCTCGCAGTCTTTACTTCCCGGAGTAATCCGGTACCCATTTAAGGCTGGGTCGACCCGTTACAATCTGAAAAACATTTCAGCCTCAACTGGGGAAAATTTGATCGTAATACTGCATCTTGATTGTGTACATTTCTTTCAGATAACCATTTAAATACGGTTCATGAAATGTCTGTGTCTGACCTCAATCCATAATTCCATAAATGCTGGAAATGGTTGATGTAAACAAGTCATAAGAACCTTGCTGATGTAGTTTAAACAAGATTTATATTTAGGCAGAATAAATCCCTTTCTATGACATTACTAACAACCACATACCTTTAACTGAATTTCATGAAGTGTCTGCAAGAAATGGTTAAAAGATAGATTCTACGGCGAGGGGAGATAGATAGCTTGTGTAAGAAATGGTTAGCTGATAGGCTCTACGGCGAAGGGAGATACATAGCTTGTGTAAGAAATGGTTAGCTGATAGGCTCTACGGCGAAGGGAGATACATAGCTTGTGTAAGAAATGGTTAACCTTGATACACATCCCTACAGAACGGTCAAGGTAGTAGATTAAATGTCTGCCCCAGGAAACTATGCACCCGGGCCATTAAAAAAGCAATGACAACAACTTGTCTATGTTAATGTGTCCATTAAAGAATGTTGTACTCTGTCAATCTGTAAGGCTATCGGTTTAGAAGCCCAACTTCTACCAGTGTCATTTTTAGAAGGTCTTCGATGGCATGTGTGCATCGTAGTCTTCGTCTGGCGCTTGTTGTCTTTCCTGGAACTTTGCATTTCTTGATTAATCGTTCTAAACCATTGTGTCTCTTTACATGTCCGGAATATGTTAGTTTGCCTTTTTTTGATAGTTTTGAAGAGGCATTCTTCTTCTATGTTAAGATCTTTGCGGGTATCTGCGTTGATTCATCTTTCTGTCCATGATATTCTTAGTACTTACGTAGAACACAAGTTTTTTAGTTTCACTTGATGACAACTGACAATCACTAACAATGTTTTTAAAATTGTTTTAACATGTTTTTTCCGGTTTTATTGTTTTTTCACTGTTTGTTTAGTATATTCTTGACAAAGACACGACTGTTCAAAACGTTTAGAATGCCTTGTATATTATTTTTTTAAATATTTTTGTCGTGCTTACACCCCCATTGTCCTTTAGTGATAGTCGGTCAGTTGTCAAGTGAAACTAAAAAAAAAACCATGTGCTCTACGTAAGAACTATTGTTATTCAGTTTCACAGCAGTATTATCGCTTAATGATATTTTGAGGATGTTTTTTTAAATAAAATTTCATTACGAATGCCGATATATTCTTTTCCATTGCATATATCATTGACCACGTCTCACAACCATATGTTGTCACTGGAAAGATGTAGCTTCTTAATATTGATATCTTTACTTTTATTGTTGCTTAATGCCATAGATTTTTCATGTGTGATGTTTTTTGTAGGGCTAATCTCTTTCTGATCTCTGCAGTGCAATCTCATGTGGTGTTGATGGTTGAACCGAAATATTCAAAGTTGCTGACGTTATCTAATTTATCTGTGACAATGACTATAGTAGGTGTGGGTTCATCTCTGCTGATATGCGTTATTTTTGTCTTTTTTTGCATTGAGGAAAAGACTGTGGGCCTCGCTATGATGTTTCTATATATCTACCTACCTATCCATTCATCCATCCATCCATCCATCCATCCATCCATCCGTCCGTCCGTCCGTCCGTCCGTCCATCCATCCATCCATCCATCCATCCATACATCCATCCATCCATCCATCCATCCATCCATCCATCCATCCATCCATCCATCCATCCATCCATCCATCCATCTCTCTATCTCTATTTCTCTCCCTCTCTTCTTATCTGTCTATCTGCCTGTCTGTCTGTCTGTCTGCCTATCTACCTACCTACCTGTCTACCTGTTTATCTGTCTCTCTGCCAGCCAGCCTGTCTATATATCTATATATCTATCGTCTTTTCCACAAATGCATTCAGGCGTCGTGGGGAGTTGAAGTTTTCTGTCTTTGGCAATCTTTGTTGCGCTTGCCTTGGTCCTTGACAATCTTTCTGATCGAATCTTTCCATCGTGTTCGTGGTCTTCCTCTTGTCTTGTAGCCGTTATTTCTGCTGTTGTATGCCTGGATTGCTGATTATAATGGTTCCATTCGCAAATGGTGTCCAAATCAGTTAATCTGCTGTATTTCTATGTATTGTTTGCATGATATGGTCTTTACTATCTTTCTGATTTCATTTTTCATTCTGTCTCTTCTGGTGATGTTTATAGACTTTCTCATGCATTTAATCTCGCATACTGTAATCTTTCTTAAGAGTGTTTTAGTCAGGAGCCATGTCTGGCACTGGTAGCATAACGCTGAAATAAAGATGGTGTTTATTATATTTCGTTTTATCGCCATGTTTATCGCTGGGTTTTTAAGCAGCGGTGACATGTGGTATGTTACAGCGTTTGATTCTTGGCACAGCATCTCAATTTCTCTATCAATTTTGTCGTCTTATAAACAAGCTTCCTAGATATTTAAATTCTGAAGATTTAGTTTTATGCCGTTGACATACATATTTCGGTGTTATTTTGCTCTGCATATTTTCTGTTTCTGTTTTTGTTGTGTTTAATCTCATATTGTATTCTTTGCACGCTGCCTCTGGGTGAATATGATATTTGACTGACATAATTTTGTGTTCTAAACCCGTGGAGATCCTTGATGTTAGTGTGGTGTCTTTTGCATACCTAATTTCTGGGATTTGTTTCCCCGGATATTAAGGGGTTGAAACTGTTGATAACGTGTGTCTTCTCGCATATATGGTGAATAGGTGTGGTGAGAGGATGTTCAATATGCAGACATTATCATGCGATGTGTAGGAAAAGTAATGTAACCCACGATATATATAGGACAAAATATTGACTTCAAAATTATAACAGCGAGAAATGCTTCGTCAGTATCTACTTCCTACATAGAATATTCTACCAACAAAAAGCTGTTGAAATGATGGACGAACAACATATACATTTTTTTTCCTGATAAAGGCCTTTTGGTAGACAAGGTAAACATGTCTATATGTTTTCTTACATTTTTCCTGATTTGCTGTTTTGTTTAATTTACCTTAGGCAAAGAAACAGACCGAACTGGATTCTCTTCAGTGGGGGAGCTAAAGATGAGAACCCAAAATATAGGATTAAATATGGTTGGAATCATGTTTTTCCCGTAGGAAACGAAAGGACTGTATCAAGGAGTTGCGAGCTAATAGATTGTAAACATGTAAGTTATCTCTGTGTTGTAAGAGTTTAGATTATAGAAATATAAGTTATCTTTGTGTTGTAAGAGTTTAGATTATAGACATATAAGTTATCTCTGTGTTGTAAGAGTTTAGATTATAGACATATAAGTTATCTCTGTGTTGTAAGAGTTTAGATTATAGACATATAAGTTATCTCTGTGTTGTAAGAGTTTAGATTATAGACATATAAGTTATCTCTGTGTTGTAAGAGTTTAGATTATAGACATATAAGTTATCTCTGTGTTGTAAGAGTTTAGATTATAGACATATAAGTTATCTCTGTGTTGTAAGAGTTTAGATTATAGACATATAAGTTATCTCTGTGTTGTTAGATTATAAACATGTAAGTTATCTTTGTGTTGTAAGATGTTAGATTGTAAACATGTAAATTTTCTCCATGTTGTAAGATGTTAGATTCTTGATTCTTGATTAGAAACTGGCCTCACAGCACGTGGGACATTCCCATAAGTGCTCCGCCCTTTGTTCCAGCAGACATCCGACTAGATGGTGTTTCGAGTCTAATGCCGCCGAAACAGACGTCGACATCAGGGCACTACTCTGGCCCTTGCGACAGGTTTCTTTGTTGTTTCGCCCATCCACGCCGGGCCAGTTCTAGTTCAAGCACAACGTCGGCGTCGGAGCAACATGGTAACTGTTATCGAAGGTTACATAACGGGAAAATGTTAAAAAATAGTTAAAATAAAGTTATCTCCGTGTTGTAAGATGTTAGATTGTAAACATGTAAGATAACTCTGTGTTGTAAGATGTTAGATTGTAAACATGTAAATTACCTAGAAAGACATATAGGATTAACTTCATTGTACTTGGTCTACCCGATATGAACTTCACTTCGGGTGTTTTATGTTCTTATTCCATGATAGGAGGAATGTGAATGAATCATTCCAGTTTATATTGCTTTGCGAGCTACCTATGTTCGATTCAGAAAAAAATGGCGTCTTGATTATTCCAGCTATCGACGAATTTAGCAATGTAGAATTTTTACACGAAAAGGAAACAAAAGTGAAAAAACAATAAGAAGAAGAATTTGCTGTTTGGAAAACAATCTTCTAAATAAAAACTCATTTGACTTTCCTTGTGATTTTCACTGACTGTTCACATAAGGTATAATTATAGTGACCATGAAATTCACGGGAAAAGTGAGTCATCAAATGATTTATTTTAGAAGACCGTTCTCCCATTTACTAAAATGTCTTATATTGTCGACGGTCTGCGCTATACTGTTCAAAGAATTTAATACGCACACTGATTTGACCATTCCAGTCTGGGCAGTCAAGAACTGTAGTTTCCCAAGTGCTTAGTTCAATCCTGCAATATGTCTCCAAGTAGATACAACATACATATGTCTTTAAGTAGCAATTGTAACAAAACGTAAAAGTCATAATAACGTTCTGTCGGAAATGTTCATCAATAAACTAGAAAGTGCATATACTGTAAGATAACTCACAGTAATGTATGTTTGCAAGACGTTTTAATCTTTCCGTGGCAAAGCGTGACCATCGACTACATAGGACATGCGGTCTAAATTGAGAATCATCCTCCTAAAGCGACACATTTGACGTACCGCTTGAATTTCGTTGGCGGCGATACAAATAGACCAGTGTAAATTACGGGAAAAGTCAAATGGATCACATTTGAAAGATAATACTAGATGAGCCATCGGGACTTTATAATTGACGAAGGGAACATTCAAATCCTGTAGTAGGCCTTTATCATTGTTTCTAAAGATAAATGCACAAATGGATTGCAGAATTGTTGATTCACTGGCTGTGCCCTGCCAACATGACAGTAACATGTGAACCCGCATTTACTGATACGATAACGCTATATAGCCAATATACAGTATAATTTATCTTCCGCACTTTTTATACAGCCACTACAGCCAAGCTGTATCACCTGTAGGACCATGTATTGCAATCTACAGTTGTAGACTAACTTAACACGTCATTACGGGACATTGTGTTGTTCGGTTCACATGTATGTATAATTGTATTGTTTATATTAGAATTGATATATTATTTTTAATGATGTTTAATGCTAGAATTATCAGAATGGTTACTGATATTAGTATTGAGATGTATTATTTTGTATAGTTGATTCAATGTTTCGATTATAAAAGAAGCTGTTATTTTAGTATTGAGATGTAGTATTTTATATAGTTTATTCAATGTTTGGATTATAGAAGAAGCTGTTATATTAGTATTGAGATGTATTATTTTATATAGTTGATTCAATGTTTGAATTATAGAAGAAGCTGTTATTTTAGTATTGAGATGTAGTATTTTATATAGTTGATTCAATGTTTGGATTATAAAAGAAGCTGTTATATTAGTATTGAGATGTATTATTTTATATAGTTGATTCAATGTTTGAATTATAGAAGAAGCTGTTATTTTAGTATTGAGATGTAGTATTTTATATAGTTGATTCAATGTTTGGATTATAAAAGAAGCTGTTATATTAGTATAGTGATATATTCTTTTGGATTATTAATTCAACTTTCAGCATACCGGATCTAGGTACGCAACATATCATACTGGATCTTGGTATGCAACATATCAAACCGGATGTTGGTATGCAACATATCATACCGGATCTTGGTATGCAACATATCATACCGGATTTTGGTATGCAACATATCAAACCGGATGTTGGTATGCAACATATCATACCGGATCTTGGTATGCAACATATCATACCGGATCTTGGTATGCAACATATCATACCGGATTTTGGTATGCAACATATCAAACCGGATGTTGGTATGCAACATATCATACTGGATCTAGGTATGCAACATATCATACTGGATCTTGGTATGCAACATATCAAACCGGATGTTGGTATGCAACATATCATACCGGATCTTGGTATGCAACATATCATACCGGATTTTGGTATGCAACATATCAAACCGGATGTTGGTATGCAACATATCATACCGGATCTTGGTATGCAACATATCATACCGGATCTTGGTATGCAACATATCATACCGGATTTTGGTATGCAACATATCAAACCGGATGTTGGTATGCAACATATCATACTGGATCTAGGTATGCAACATATCATACCGGATCTTGGGGCAGATGTTCCCAATTTTCAAAAACAAATATGTGAGCATGAACACAACAACTACACTATATAAAATGATCATCATACCATCACTTGCTACCAATGTCGAACATGGCCACTAACAACAGAATCCAAAAGAAAACTTGTTACAACATAAATGAATTGTCTATGTATAATCCTTGGAGTAACAATAAGAGACAGAATCAGGAACGGAAATATCAGAAGACTAACAAACACAATGTCAATTATGGATTACATCAGAAGACAACAGATTAAGTGGTTTTCGCATGCTTCCAGATTACCATCAATCAGTGCCCATCAAAAAGCATTAATATGCAGACACGATTAATAAATCAGGGGCAGGCCTTGCAAACGATGGATTGAAGAAATAAAAAGAATCAACTAATAAAACGTATATATGAAACACACAAAAAGACATCTGTAGAGACTCTACTACCACTGATGCTGCAAGGCATAAAGGGGTATAAAGCGAAAAGAAAGAAAGAAAAGAAAAGAACGAATGAAACTTTCAGATTATAAGAAAGGTTGCTTTTATTAGTATTGAGATATATTAGATTATTCAATGTGAAGAGGTGCAAAATCACATAAACCTAACCAACGAAAGCTGCCTCAATCACGATATGAGATCACTACAGAAAAGATGCCTATATGCACATAACGCAAAACAATCAACATACAGATATCTAATGAGCTGCTGAAACAAATGAAGAAATATGAATACACCGGGAGAACTTTTAGAGGCGACGAAAGAATGGGCAGAGAGATCGAGACGAGTTCAAAAAGCCAACTACGAAAATTATGAACTTAACTTCACTCTAAAACAGAAATCTGTCACGACGGAAATTTAACACCACTCTTAAAACAGAAATCTGTCACGACGGAAACTTAATACTACTCTTAAAACAGAAATCTATGACGACGGAAACTTAATACCACTCTTAAAACAGAAATATATTACGACGGAAACTTAACACCACTCTTAAAACAGAAATCTATCACGACGGAAACTAAAAGAACATTAATTAAATTAAAGCTTCATATCAACATTTTGTACTATCAATGTCAGACGTGGACACTTACTAAAGAACAAGAGAGAAAGACTACTACGTTTGAAATGACATATCTACATTGAACATCAGTAAGAACATACTGCAAAGAATGGAAATACTAAGAGGTAGATAAAGAACAAGATAAAGGTAGATTGAAGGAGTTACGGACGTCATGAGATCTCACAATATTACAGCACATCAAGCGACCAAACATGCCATATCCCGAAAACCAATCGTCATTCAGTCTTGCGACTCCTAACAGCAGAAAAGAGAAAAGATGAGATATATACTTATATTTAGTGTCTTATCTCTGCTTATGCTGTGAGGCTTCGCTGGATTGATGGCGATCGATTTTCAGGTCCGGTCGTTTAATGTGCAGTAATACTGTGCAGTGTCAAAATATTGAAAACTCATTCAATCCACCTTCTTCTTGGTTTGTCTCTGTATCCTGCTGTTTCCATTTTCATGTTGTATGCTCTTGCCGTTGGGTTCATTCTCATTAGGTGGTCGAACCATTTCAGTCTCTGTTTTTCAATATATTTGTTATACCAAAGATTCCAATAGTTCTTGTCATCTCCTCATTCCTCACATGATCTCTTCTTGTTCTGTTTGCTTCTATTCTTAGACATCTCATTTCACACGTAGTAAGCTTTCTATCTTGTTCTTTAGT
Organism: Meghimatium bilineatum; assembly: GCA_034231615.1. NCBI lineage: Eukaryota > Metazoa > Mollusca > Gastropoda > Stylommatophora > Philomycidae > Meghimatium > Meghimatium bilineatum. Next base: position 56,428,298 of record CM067304.1, read on the forward strand.
TAGTGTCCACGTCTGACATTGATAACAAAATGTTGGGATGGATATTGAATTTATCATTTGCTTTTTGGTTTTCGACGGGTGTGTTTCAAAATTGTGTAAGTTCATAATTTACGTAGTTAATTAATTTCATAATTTTAGCACCACCGATGATAGATCTAGGTATGCTCTAGAAAATCGTCTCATTTTCGAAATGGGTACACTCAAGCCTTTTGGACTCAATTCCGACCACTCTTATGTCTAGTACTGGTTTGGTGTGGTCTTTGTCTTTATTCTTTTTGTTCCGTCATTTACTCATCTTTTTGTTCGTTTCGTTTCCACATATATTTACGTTTTTATGTACTTTCTGACCTTCCGGCATATCATTTCCATATTTCCGTTGGACGTTGTGATAATTTTTCTATTCGTCGTCTTTTAATGTTTTGTTTGTGTCTTGATAAAGACCTTTTGGTTGAAACGTTGAGTATGATTTGTGTATTGTAATTTTTATGATTTCTTGTGTGCGCATCATTGCCCATCATTACCCACTAGTGTTAGATATAGTCTATGGTGTCCCATTGAGACGATATATAAACCTGTGTTTTACGTAAGTCTAATTTACGTAGTTGGCTTTTTGATTTCTTGTCTCGAGCTCTCTGTCTATTCGTACGTCGACTGTAAAAAACGCCCACGAGTTATTTACAGTGCTGCACTTGTTTTATTGATTTGCTTTTTGGTTTTCAACGGGTGTGTTTCAAAATTGTGTAATTTCATAATTTACGTAGTTAGCTTTTTGATTTCTTGTCTCAAGCTCTCTGTCTATTCTTATGTCGACTGTAAAAAACGCCCACGAGTTATTTACATTGCTGCACTTGTTTTATTGATTTGCTTTTTGGTTTTCAACGGGTGTGTTTCAAAATTGTGTAATTTGATAATTTACGTAGTTAGCTTTTTGATTTCTTGTCTCGAGCTCTCTGTCTATTCTTACGTCGTCTGTAAAAAACGCCCCCGAGATATTTACATTGCTGCACTTGTTTCATTGGAATTTTTTGGCATAATTGGCTCCGCTCCTGTATTGTTTCACAATTAAATGGTTGAACAAATAAAAAAAAACTATTTAAAGTTCACATACGATGTTTCTAAAAGGCACATTTGAATCCGTACAATCATTATTCGGTCGCTGTTCGAACTCTGCTTGCTTCATGTAACCGTAGCTTGTCTTATGGCAGCACATGTTATCAGCATGTGTGGTGCCTAATTCTTATCTTGATCTGGTATCCTGCAGCCAAAATACAAGTTGTACGCTTTCTTTATCACTTTAGACATATTCCGTTTTTATGATAGAAAAGTCACTTCGCCACATAAATAACAAAAATGATTTACACTATGGACACATGCACTGTGCATTTCTAACAAAGACACTTTTGAGAAGGAAACATGCAATACTAATAACGAAATTTAATCAGATAGAAGATGTTTAGAAACAAAAGTTATTTAATGCCAGGTAGGATTGCATCATATGCTACTAATTACATGTTTATTGATCAGAATAAATAAGTCAGTCTGCCACAGCTGTTGCACCATATATATATATATATATATATATATATATATATATATATATACATACCGTAATTTATAATAAACAAACAAAAGTTACACATATATATATATAAAAACTAGAGTAGATTAATATTTGTAAATATCATTTTCGTTTTTTAGCTCCCCAAAATTAGTGCAGGTATATTTTTTTCATTACTGGTACAATTTTGATGATGACTAGTGTTATTAGAGAAGCAGCGAATTTTGTCATAGTTGTCCTAGTTTTAGAGGTTCTCATTGAGGCTGGCGTAAAAAGATCAATCATATCAAACATTAGGGGCAGACAGTCAAGGTTTCTAGGACATGTGCTGAGAAGAACACACCTTGAACACTTAATAACCACTGGAAAGATCAAAGGGAGAAGAGATAGAGGTCGACAAAGAGAAAAGTTACTACATGGGCTTGTATCGTGGCACGGTAGAAGCTCACCAACCGAGCTTATTGACAACACAAGAGACAGAGAGTCGTGGAGAAACATGATCGCCTACGCCAGTCGACATGGCACTTGATTGATTGTCCTAGTTTTCATAATTTGTAATAATATTAGTAATTGAAGTAGATTATGTATAAAATTACTTTTCAATAATTACGAATCTTAAAATCTCACATTTAGCGCCGCCTCTCCATAGTGTGGCCAGTAGCAATCTGAAAGCAATCACTACAGTTTGGATTGGGCGAGTGTAGATTGCAAATACTAATTTAATAAAGTCTCCGATATTATTTAATTTGTGACAAATATTCTGCGCTCGTTCTCAAACTCTAGCTGGTTAGCAGGATGGAGTCCGATTGACGGATGCGCTATATCTTGATTTACAGCTTGAGTGTGATGTCTGAGCTTTTGTCATGATATATCCGACAGTACCATGATCTTTGAGTTACTTTTGTCTGCATATAGGACATCCATTTACATCCCCAAACGTTCTTAGTCAAATCTTGCGACATATATAGATAACGGTGTTGCTAATTTTTGGCCATGAGAAAGACGTTTTGGTATAAATGTCTTTTTGTGTCTTTGTCGTTAGTATGGATTGTTCATATTCATTAACAACAATTTATCTTATCTCTGTGTTTACTTCTTTTTTTGTTGTTTGATGCCGTTGATATATTTTGCAAATTTCCATCTGGTCTAAGCAACACTCGACTGTGGGACATTTCAGATGCAACGTGACTATTCGAAAATAAATATAACATAGGCATGAAAGTAGGCATTATAGATTTCGCCCAGAACACAGCCCTGCTGGCTCATTGGGATCATCCTTCTAAAGTGGCGCATTTGACTTTTCCCGTGATTAACATTGGTCACTTTGTGTCGACAGCGAATGAAAGTTAGGGGAATGTCATATGCTTCACTTTAGAAGGACGATTTCTAATTTGACCCACATGTTTATATTGTCGATAGTCACTATTATAGCGAACTGCTTAAGCTCTGGCTTGGGCTCTATATAAACTAAGTAACTGGAGCTAGTGATTACTGGATTACCAGAACCGCGACAACCATTATTTTTTGATGATTGTAAAGCGCAGATATAACTAAATTGAAGTAACTTCCGCAGTTGAAGGTAGCTTGCCTCACCATAAGCGGTACAATTTACTTAACCAAAACGTATAGGGTCATTAGAAACTGATTTTGGCGTTCGTTACCGGAGGGAGTGAGTAGGTTTCTCCGCAGCCCCTATAATTTTTGGATGCTGATAGAATAGCACAACCTCACAATGTGTTTTTTTTTCTGAACTGGAAAACAGTACAGAGTAGACACAACTGCACTTAGTTCACACTCACATGACGTACTCTGTTACTTTAACTT